>CM072150.1:26434893-26800067 GCA_036850595.1 Rhyacichthys aspro | reverse complement strand
ACTGTTAAAAGTAGTCACTGAATAGTGCGTGGTTGGACCACAGGTGCGTTTGGAACGCAGTTAAGGCCAGTTGGACTGAGCCAAAGCGGTCGGACCGCTAGTTAAAGTTACGGTGCGCTTTGGAACGCAGTTAAGGCCAGTTGGACTGAGCCAGAGCGGTCGGACCGCTAGTTGTGTTACGGTGCGCTTGGAACGCAGTTAAGGCCAGTTGACTGGGCCAAGCGTTGGATCATGATTAAAGCGATTGATCGCTGTTCGCACGATGGTCGTGTGTATTTGAGTGTATATAATATTTTATGTATTTTGAGTGTAATATTTCATGTATTTTGAGTGTAATTTTGTGTAAAGTACGCGGTCGGACCGTGTTACAAAGTTCGGAGGAAGCTCGGGAGCGCGGCCGGAAGTCATGAGAGTCCGGTAGATTTTATTGAAAACGTCTAAAAATTATTAGAATTAAAGCCAGTTGAGAGAAAAAGACCAAGGTTAAATTCTAATCTGATTAATTTGAACCATACACCAAATTTGATTTTTAAATCTGCCTTCTTCTCTTTTGGTGTGGCACTTCCTGGTCTGCGGATCGAACCAGACTATCTGTTTCCGGTTTTGGGTCTCTATCTTGTTCTGATTGTGTTGAGATTCATCCACCGCGGTGAATCTCCAAGTGTTTTTGAGTTCGTTTTAAGAGGTTTTGGGGTTTTTTTGTGCGAAACTGTGTGAAAAATTAAAAAGACTGTGGAAATGGATGATGAGTTTCAGCGTGAGTGTGAGGAGTATTGGTGTGAACCGCACTGGAACCAGATGTTTGATGGAGTGGGGCGCCAGATTCTCGCTTGTTTAGCGCCCCCCATGTGTGAAAAAGCTAAAACACGGTTGAAGGGGGTGGTTGAACCTGAATAAGAAACGTCTGGGGGGAGAGAGATCACAGTCATAGTGATCTGGCTGAGAGATTACAAGTGTTGGAAAAGCAGTTAGCGAAAGGGCTGTTTGAGAGAGAAAAACAATGAAAGCCTTGGTATGTTGCAGAGAAGGAAAGAGAAGCGTGAATGTGAGAATCAGAGAAAGGATTATACTGGGTACATCAAATGGGATGGCGGCGACGGCCCTGGCGGCCGTAGACGCGGATCTTTTAAAAAGTCCAAAACCCGTTTGTGGACGAAACTCCGTACAATGGCTTCTCGCCCTACGCTGTGTCCAGCAGCACTGGCATGGGAACAGGAAGAACGGCGCGCTCGAGTCAGGGGCGGAGTTGTGTTCTGATTCTCCTCCCGCTTACTCAGCGGAGTCCGACACTGCCCCCATGTATCCGGTGTTGAGCGTAGCAGGCAGAGTCATGCTTGACTGTGAAAAGGAAGACAAAGCTGGTTCACTTCCGGATAATCTTACGGATGCATTGGCGCAGTTCCTCAATAAGACTGTGATTGAAAGAGCAGTTAAAACATCAAGATGAATTACAGAAACAGGTGACGGAGAGTCACGACCAACTTCATGAACGAATGAGGAAGTTAATGAAGGATCAGGCGGCGGAAATGGCAGATAAAGAACACCAAATTCATCACTTAAGAACCCAACTGGCCGCTGGTGAACTGATCAACGACCCAGACTATAGACCCCACCGGCACAGACAGAAATAGCAGAGAAAGTGGTTAAGCCAACAGACACTGTATTTATACACCAGCCCAAATTCAGTATGACACAAAGGAGGAAGCGGCTAAATCAGAACTCGAATTTGTGAGAACCGAACCCAAAACATATATTGACACAAAGGAGGAAGCGGCTAAATCAAAACCCGAATTTGTGAGAATCGAACCCAAAACACATATGTATAGAGAAGACGCTTGACCCCTGTGGGGGTCAAACCACTTCCTCACTGCTGTATCCCGACAACTCACAATTGTTCACACTGGACCAATGGTTTCCCTCAACACTACAAGACACACAACATTCAAGCTCACAACACTATGGGTGGGAACAGATTGCATATGAACAACGTCCAGTGGGAGGCAGAGAAACGGGTCGTCCTTGGGGCTTCCATCAGATGCCTCTGGTGGGGGTCCGGGACAAACATTACAAACCATTTTCACTGACAGACATGCAACATGTAAAGACAGTTTCCCCTCTGGCGGAGGGAGGTGCAAAGTGGATCTTCAAAATGACTGCATTGTTTAATGGACTGGACTTGACTGTAGCTGACGCCTGCAGAGTTATAGCCGCTTGTTGTACACATGCCGATTGTGCTGGTGTGCTGGCTAGGGCCAACATACAACGTTATGCACGTGAAGCCCCCCTGGCTTGTGCAGCTGAGGCGCTGTTTGGCGCCATAAGACAACAGTTCCCCACACCATTGACTGCAATGCCCACTGTGTTTCCTTTCACTGACGGGACGGACCCACTGACATACTATGCTGACGCAGTACAGTCCTGGATCACACACACTGGCAACAACCCTGCACACATGGACACTGCATTCATGACTAAAGCTTTTAGAAATGCAATTGTGACTGGACTTTCTTCTTCTGTCGCCACAGCTTTAGAAGACGACCCAGACACTTTTGTTTGTGACGAAACACGATTCAAACACCTCCTGCAACACAGACTCACAAGACACAACAAACAAGTTAAAGCACATGACTTAGACGTGACAACAATGCAAAACCAACTGGTTAAACTCCAACTCTCTGAAGCCAGAGAAAAAGTAAATGACAAAAAGAAAGAAGAGGAAAATCAAAACACAGGGTCTCAAAATCAACCCCAAAATCAGGGGATTTATTGGCAGAGTGGATCAAATGGACGAGGTAGAGGAAATTGGGGTGGTAACAATAGTTACAGGGGAAATAACAGACAGAGGCACCAGGAGGGACCTCCCAGGGGTGGGGCATGCTTTCTGTGCGGGGACTCAGGCCATTGGGCAAAACAATGCCCCCTAAATCGTCAGAACCAGGAAAACTACGGACCACAAGGTGGACACAGGGGTGGTCCGGCCCAGAGAGGGTTCAACAATGGCCCTCGAGGTGGAGGCAGAGCTCGACCCTGGCAGATGGGGGTTGATGGTGGACAATATCCTGCTGGACAGTGGGACCAAGACTTTGAATAGGGGTGCCCAGAGGGACCAGGTGATGGCTCGGCAGAACCATTACTTCCAGCAAAAGTCGCTGACAGGAGACTGCTGATGTTGGCGGACTCGGGAGCCACTTTCTCATCCGTCTGCATTCCTCTGCCGCCGTCAGCTCTCTCCCAACGCTCCATGCGGCTGACTGGTTTCCGGTCAACTCCAACATCTGCCATTCACCATACCCCTCCACACTGAACTGGCCGGCTATAAGTTCCCCACCAGTTCATACACCCCCGGACACTCCTGTAAATCTCCTCGGACGTGACATTCTTCTGAAAACTGGTGCGACAATCCTGTTTGATAACAATGGAATAACAGTGACATTTCCGAACAAAGTCCGATATGCCTGTAATATCACCCTTTGTGGAGACGAGGGACAGTGGTTGGTGCGGTCTGAGGTTCCCCCAGAGACTGCTGACATATACTGGTGTGCCCTGTCCCCTGAGAGTCCTTCCTCGCACGGTGTTTTCTCTGTCTATTTAATCTGGAAAAACTTCATCCAAACTTTGGGTGACTATCATCCTCCAATTGATCCATTACATTGTACATTGTTTTACGACAGAAATCAGACTGTTGTTTATGCTGAGATGTTTAGGTCAATTGAGGGTGAAAACTGGGAACTAACCTCTTCTGTCATTTATGTTGGTCCAGAAGGTGTTGCAGCTGACTGTGAGTTGACTCCTGAACAGCTACCGTGGTACTGGATGGGAGACACCTCGGTTCCGCACATCTCTCTGGCCCTGGGACCTGGTCATGAGGCGAGAGCTCGGCCCCATGGTCAGACGGCTGAGTGGAGAGACAGACTGGACTAGCACGACTACACCTGACGTTATGTATAGTCCATCACAGAAATCACATCGTATCACTTTCACCCAACAAACACATGACCTGTCAGTTCTAGAACATCATGTAGTGTCTAGAGACCACGGACGTGAACTCACAGACCATGAACGGACTGCAGACATTTTGACAGAAATACCTGACTCACTATGGACTTCCTCTCCTTTTGATGTGGGTAACTGTTCAGCAATATCTCCAATTGTAATTGAACTAACCTCTTCTATTCCCATTTACAAGCCTCAGTATCCTTGGCCTGAGGCAGCAGACCAGGGCATGGAAGACACCATCTCGGGGTTATGGGACGCTGGAGTCTTGGAAGAATCAACTTCTCCATATAATACTCCGTTAAGACCTGTACCCAAAGCGGACGGTGAGACTTACAGAATGGCTCATGACTTGAGAGCCATCAATGACGTGACAAAGACTCCACTTCTGGCTGTACCTGACCCTCATAGATGTCTGACCACTTTAGGCCCTGACTTGAAATGGTTTACTGTGATTGACTTGGCAAATGCATTTTTCTGTCTTCCACTGGCACCTGAATCAAGACCATTCTTCGCATTTAGGTACAAGGGTTGCAAGTTGCAGTACACACGGCTACCACAAGGCTTTAAAAACAGCCCAGGTATTTTCAATCAGGCACTTCTGCACATGTTGTCGTCGTTTGATATTGTTCCAGGTTGCAAACTGGTGCAATATGTGGATGACCTCCTCATTGCTGCTCCTGACGCTGACTCCTGTCTCCAGGTAACAAAACACCTCCTCCTACGTCTACATAAATTTGGGTTCAAGGTTTCCAGGAAGAAGCTTCAGTGCTGCAGAACCACTGTGACATTCCTGGGCAGACGTCTCTCTGCTCATGGTTTGTCTATGTCTCTGGAGCATCGATCTTCTATCCTGCATCACAAAAGACCGGAGACTGTAAGAGAAATGTTGTCATTTCTAGGTCTCTGTTGGTACAGCAGGAACTTCGTTCCTGACTTTTTGATAAAAACATCACTTTTGAGAAACCTCGCTAAAGAACAGGGTTTTAAAAATTTCTCTGCCCAACTGACTTGGACTTCTGACCATGACGCAATGTTCAGGACTCTTGTGCAAGACATGTCCGCAGCCTCTACACTGGCATCGCCTGATTACACTCAGGATTTCCACCTGGACATCTCCTGCAAGGATGGACTCGTGCACGGCTGTCTCTATCAGAAAGAACATGGACACAGACGAATCCTCATGTACGTGAGTGCATCACTGGACAACGTCGAACTGAGACAGCCTCCATGTACTCAACACGCGGCTGGTCTGGCTAGACTGGTCGACAGAACTGCACATCTTGTTATGGGTACCCCTTGGTCATACACACTGACCATAGTGTTTCATCCTTTATTTTGTCCTCAGCTTTCACTATGTCCGCTCTTAGACAAGAAAAACTTCTCCATCATTTCCTTCTTTACAGCTATCGGCATTGTGCTGCTTGTTCTCTTTCTGCTTGTTTGTTGCTGTATTCCATGTTTTAGAGTTCTCCTGTCTCGCATGATTACTTCCCTCATGCCTAAGGGCAACTATGCTGTTGTTCTGACCCCGGCACCTGAGGAAGGTGAGCCTCTGGACGGGTCTTACTTGCCCACTTTGGCGTAAATGATGTTTTATGTTTTCTTTTGCCTTTTATATTTTATATTTACATGTTGGTAATTTTTATGTTTGAATTTAGAGGTTTAGTTGTTTGGTTTATTCTTGGTTTAGGTTTTGTTTTCGGGGATTTTGATATATTGTTTTACTTCTACTTACATTTTGGTTGTGTTCTAGTTTCACTAGAACAAGAGGGGGAATGAAGGGACATATACAGTAGAATGAAGGGACATATACATTAATATGAAGGGACATATACATTAATACTATGTTTTATAACAGCTTATTTTATTACAAGTTTTACATTAATACATTGTGCTAAAAACTGTGTAGGCGTCCACTAGTAGCGGCGCAATATTGTACAACATGCTTTGTTCCTCTGTTCAGGGTGTGGTCCAGACCACATTGCTCAAGGCCACACCAACGGTCTACTGGAAAAATACTACTGGAAGAGTACTGACCACTGGAAAAATACTGACCACTGGGCCAATCACGAAGAGACACGCTTGCTTACTGCTAAAACAATAACAGCCCATCCCTAAGGTGGAGCTTAGATAAGGTTTACCATAAAAATCTGTGTTCCACGATTTCCTGTTGTTCTTCCTTGTGCCTTTTGTTTGTACTGGTTGAACCCTGCAGCAATAGAACATTGTAAAAGGGCAATACAATTCTTGGACGCAAATCTCTTGATTCCTGGTCTTTTTTCCGATCTCAACTGAACACGCACAGCTGCTCTGGGCACTGAAAGCGGGTGCCTAACACTATAAAGATTAGTCTGTGTAGTTAACTAAAACTAAATGTTTTCTCAGTGCTGTGCAAGCAAGGTCCTACTAGGTGCCTAATAGCCTTCAGGGTGGTAAGTAGGGTACATTGTAGACCATGTGATCCAGGTGAGCATTTTTAACGCTTTAAAACCTCTTTTCACAGGTTTACCTGCTGCTGTTTTGTTTTGTAGTATCCTGTTTTGTAGTGCTGTTTTGTCTTATTTTGTGCTGTTTTGTTTTGTTTTGTTTTGCTGTTTTATTTGGTTTTGTGTACAATTAGTATATTTTGCTATTTACTTTTTGTACCTGGCTTTTGGTTAGTTCTTCTGTTTGGCTAGTGGATCTGTTTGGGTTTTGCGTATCTGTAGTATATTGTTGTTGTTTTTTGGTTTTGTTAGTGGGGCTCTAGTGTTTTTGTTTGGGGATGTTTTTGGCCTTGGTTGTATAAGTTGCCTTTAATTTTCAATTCTGTTAACTATTATTTGTTTGGAATATTATTATATAATATTTAGTGGCAGCCTCCGAAATGCTAACTGGGCCATTGTATTGTCCACACTGTTAACTAACCAACTGGGTCGGATTTTGTTAATTGTGTGTTCCTTTTCTTTCAGTGACGCTGGGCACGTCCTGGTGGTTGGGCTAGGCACAGGGGTGAGGTCTCCCCACTTATGCATGTGAGTTAGTGCACTGGTTCACTTGAGTTTAGTTTGCACTTTTGAGTTGCCGTGACGTCTGCTGTGTCCACTGAGGTGAGTATTTGGTAGCACTCCCTTGACGTAGTCTGCTCACCACAAGTGGCCCCAGCTAACTGCATTTAGTTTTGATTAGTGAATTTTAAACTTTAGCCTTTTTAGATCAGGCCTACTTTTATAAAGCCAATTTAATTAATACCTTTTAATCCTAGTATATAATAAAATTATCTTTTCTAATTGAGTTGTTGTCTTGTCCTAATTTCTTTTTTTTTTTCAGTTCATTTTTGAAGATCCGTTTTATTAAATTTTAATAAAAATAATTGTTTTAAAAATTGAAATTCACGTCTCTGTCCCCTTTTTTCAGATGCTTACCTGTGTGCTTTTTCATTTTCCAAATTGTAACCTATGTCCTGGGACATATTCCCAGGTGGCGTTGTCGGTTTATTTAATTTAACCCCATTTAAAATCACCCTCGCACCGCCACACATAGAATGTATAAATTATGGAAGCAATGTCTCCATTTGGTCTAATTCATCCAAATGACCCCCAATGAACAGCGCTTCCATCTTGGATATTTTGACTCCTCCTACAGAGGATATTACTAAAATGGGCAGAGAGGGCAGCGTCTAAACTGCTCCTGGGCGGGCTTTTCAAATGCGCGGTTCAGAAACACGCCCCTCATCTCAGAGCTGACCGGAGCTGAACAAGCTAACAGCTAAAGACATGCTAACGGGAGTGAATTTTTTTTTAAATTCTTTGGTTTGCCCTCAGTTTAACTTTAGAGTTATGCATAATTAAGGGAGTGGCTACTTTGATTGACAGGGTGTCATTTTGCGTGGGCCTTGGCGGGCGCTAGCCTGTACTGTGCTAACGCTAGCTGCTAGGTGTTAGCGGTGTCATTTTTTGCTCTTCAGAGAAGTTTTGCATAAAACTGAGTTATTCTTCTGTAGTATTATGTGCCCTTTATTAACAGACCGTCCAAGAAGCTTGGCTCCAGTCTTTTTGGTGAGTAACCTTCAAATTGTATATTTGCTCTTTTATTAGCAATTTATTTTAGCAGATATGCTAACAGCCCTTAAGGCTATTACCACAGTTATCAAAGCAGTTAAAACCAGTCGCAAAATGAGATGGAAAAGGCCGATATATTTTGAATTTTAAGGAATATTTCTATGTTTATGTTAGATTTGGGGAAGTGCAGTTTCATATAAAAAGATGTGGTGGCATTATTTTAATTGTTAAGACATTAAAATGTGGTTATGATGTTCAAAAATGTAAGTAGTTAATGTAAAGCCAGAACATTACTGTGATTAGACTAGTTTTATAATATTGACTGGAATTATGCTCTTAAGACTGTTTATTTGTTCTAAACATAGTACAATATTTTGTGATTAGACAAAATTGAGGTTTATGGTGCAGTACTGCAATGCTTTACTCCCTCATGCAGATTTAAATCTTATTGCTATTTTAAGGCAAAAAAACCCAACAACTTACGCTTTATATTGCAATACAGTAATCCTATAATTTAAGAAAAGATTGATTTGAATCTATATTATTACATTTTTAAAATAAACCAATCAGTATATTTAGGGCCTTTGTTGAATTGTATTTCACATTGTATTTCACTGACTTTGTGTATTGTTTCCTGAAGGAGGTGATCCAGACAAACCTGACCAGTGTGTGTTGAAGACCAGACGCCTGCCACTTTGACTTTCATCTTCTCTTTCATCAGACATTTTACACAGCACATTTTACACACAACATAGAATAACAAGCATTTGTTTTTGTGCATTACAGAAATGCTATCCTAATCTACTATATATTACAATACATACTTTTTCCACCTTACTTTCCACATGTGCTGTCACAGTTTGCAGTCAATTAAAAGTGAACAATGCACGGCCTCATTTTTCATTTTATTGCACTTATTTTTCACACTTCCTAATTGTGGCCTGAGCACAAAATACTTAAGTTTATTTAGGGTTCTCATTTAAGATAATTTTAAAACACTCTCAGGCAGCAGTTAAAGACAGTAAAGTAAATTGTGTTAATAAATGTTACATTAATCTGTTCACATTCTGGTTGATACTACCCTCAGCAGTTATTTAGTGGGAGTAAGTTTTATCAAATCAATTAGTGGGAATATCAGTATTATCAAATCAGATTCATATGTTAAATTATGTAGACCATGTCTAGTTTAAAAAGAGTGCAGAGCCATTATGAACAGTAAATATTAATACTTAGTAAAACACAGATCCTGAAGCAGACATGATCTTTATTTTCAGGAAGCTGCAGGTGAAGCTGGTCCATGTTCTTCTTTGTCACATGTTTGACACAGGTCTAATCTTCATGTAACTGCTCCACAGAGGTTCACAGTCGTCCAGCGCTGCTCTTTCTCACAGGGCACACACAGACAAAAACAAAAAAACAGTATTTAATGTTTAGCCAATAAAACATGTAGAAATACAAAGCTGGTTCTCCACAGTAAGTAAGAGATTATACACTTGTATGCTTCTTAACTTAAACTCTCATCAATGTCACACTAAGAAACAAAAACATTAAAAGTGGATCTGAGTGTTGCTTTATCTATAGTTAATGTGTAAATGGAAAATTCAGGTCTGTCTAAATGCTGCACATTTGCAGGGGTCCTGGGTTTAGCGTTATATGAACTAAAAGATCACTATTTGAATATCTTCACGTATTATATGCTTAAACATTGCTGTTTTATTATTATCATCAATAAGAATTAGGCTTTATTATTTTACTGACATGACTAACATGTGCCTCCCTCAAATACTAAAGCCTTAATGTACAAAAGTTGCAAATTAGGGACAGATATTTAAACAAATATGAAGGATATAATGAAATATGTTCGAAAAACACGGTTTATTTTTTAACAGAGCTAGAAAGGTTTATCAGACTAAGATGAAAATTTCCTCATGCTTAAAACTAGGATATATTATAAATAAAACTTTTTTATAATAATGATCTGATATTTACAGAAAGAGTTAAACTAAACTTTGTTGTAAAGTTTGTGGACTTACCCCGAGCTGAGAGACGACAGAGTGAGAAGCCTGATCCACAACAGTTAGCAGCAGCCGTTAGCATGTTGTTAGCCGTTAGCTTGTTCAGCTTCGGTCGGCTCTGAGATGAGGGGCGTGTTTCTGAACCGCGCATTTGAAAAGCCCACCCAGGGGCAGTTTAGACGCTGCCCTCTCTGCCCATTTTAGTAATATCCTCTGTAGGAGGAGTCAAAATATCCAAGATGGAAGCGCTGTTCATTGGGGGTCATTTGGAAGAATTAGACCAAATGGAAACATTGCTTCCATTATTTATACATTCTATGGTTGTCACGTAACAAGAACTCAGCTCTAGAGACCAGAACCATCTTTTGTACCAGACTGTAAAAGGGTTTTTTACACTTGTACAGTCGCAATTGGATTTTACAATATAATTCTTTTTTTGGAGCCTGCCCTGGATGGAGGTATATCGCTGTATGGTGGCGTCCTTATGTGAGGCCTATTTATGAGGGAGTGTCTGAGCTTGGTGCTAACATCACTGGAACCAAAAACATGCGCAGCATCGACCATACTATAGGTATTTCTGCGCTGGCCAGAAATGAGCTACACCTTCAGATTAAAGGCTGTTGGTCGTCCTCAGATCATTAAGTGCAGACTGAGATGTCAGTCTCTGCTTTGGGTGGTACTAAACTTCTGCATCATTACCACATGAGGCAGATGTTCACGTTACACATACGCAGCTATTTCCTCTTCTCCCATGATGTGCCCTGCTGACAGGACCATACTAATGCATTCAAATGATTCTGAATAATGAAAATTACACTCTTGGCTAAAACATAAATTATGGAGTGTTGGACGACATAAAGACATTTTGCAAGTGGAATTTCTCAATTCTAAGATAAAGAAACGATTAATGCAGCGTATATTATTATGAAGGGCAGAACCGGATGCAGAAATGCGCCATGTTCCCACCTTTAAGTATATCGCTTTTCACAACCGTGCATACTCAATGAGCATCCATTCCATCAGAGCAGCAGCTGTTTCTGTAAGGGTCCAGAAGAGGCTCTGCCGAGACAAATGGACTGTGGCCGTAGTCCTGACCATCCAGCTCATCCAAACCCGACCACAGTCGCAATACTGTACCTCCGTCTGTTTGGACATGGGGCTCGTCTAAATGGCCGCTAAACTAATGGTCCCACTTGGTGTGTGCGCGTCCCGCGGCACGTATTTGTCCTGCGTGCATCTTCATGCATCAGTCTGATCTGAGGAATGCAGTGTGTTAAACGATGATCAGGTGAGAACTCTCCAACGGCTCACGGTGAGTGACGGTACGTTAGCTGGGCACAGATTGTTAAATCTTCTGTTCACGTGCACGCGCCTGCTCTAATGAAGGCTCTGCAGCTGATGCAGGTGCAAGGTGCAGGAACGAGTTTAAGGACATCCGCTGCCAGACATGATGATATGACGTTTATTTCCTAAAGTAAGCGTACTAATGAAAAATACTCTTTGCACTCCCCCTCAAGTTATTATTTAAGAGATAAAATCCCCAAATTAAAACTGCAATATGTTTCCGTCCACTCTGAATAGCTGCAGAGTATAAACAGAACACTCAATACTTTCAGCATTTTCTGAAATACTGTAAGTTAATTATAAAGATTAACTTAAGCTCTAATAATGTAATACAATCTGAGAAAAAAGGCACAGTAAATATATCTGGTATTAAAGACAATGCCATGAGATGCCACAGACCCCTCTACAGACTCTCTGTGTTGTTACAACAGCGGCGTCATTTACGAACATTGTTTCTTAAATGAAGCTATCCAAACCGGCAAGTTTGGAAGGAAAAAAAAAACATCCTGTGAAATGGTAGGTAATTTTAGTGTCTTTTGTACAAATACGACTCTTCTAGGGTCCAGTGTATTGGCCTGTTTCTGCTCCCGCTATTTGAGGTTCGTAAAGGTCTGTCACTAATGTCATGTCTGCACGACCCGGCGACAGGAATTATATATAATTTATATTGGAGGCTTCTGTCCAGCTGAGGGTACTGTGTAAGTGAGATAGGTATGATTCTACCCATCTTATGTCTAAGAACCATTAAATGATTACAAAAATATATATTTTGAGGCTAAAAGTTACGCGGTGCTACCGGCTAAAAAGTTGCGCAGGTTTGCTTTAAAGTAGGTTGTACAAACAAAACAACTAAACAGTTTATGATATGTCTGTATGATTAACACTGAGCTCTTTTTTTAGCAGCTGTCTGCCTCCCACTGTGGGGGTCCTCTGAGCCTGCAGCAATGGACCGTCCTCCGGAATATTCATTGTTTCTCAGTCGTATTCTGTCCGAACTGGACACCAAGCGCAGCAGAGCATCGTACCAGGAGCTGTGCCAGTCCCTTTGTTCCCGCTTTGACCTGGTGCACCTTGCCAAACTGCGCAGTCTGCTCTTCCACACGGCCAGTCTGGACTCTGCTTTTCCCACCTCTCTTTACAGGGAGAAGATGTGCTGCTCCACAGAGGACCCTCAATCCAAGAAGCAGATGGTGGCTGAAGACATTGTATCCATGTTCAACCTCATCCAGAATGGAAGCCCTGGCAAAGGCAAGCTTTCCACAGCTCAAGCCCCCTTCAACAAGAACCACTCTATGGAGCTCCAGGTTTATGAGCCACAGCGCCACCATCCCCAACCCCAGCACTACTCCCCAGCCCAGACTGCTCCACCCTGCACCAGATCTCCATTGGTCAACAGTCATCATCAGTTCATCCCCACCACAGAGCCAAACTTCCTGCTTTGTGTCAACAAAGACCTCAAATGTAGAGCTGCATCTCTGGACAAACTGCACCACCTGCCCTACTACAGCACTGGGACGCCGCTGAGCTCTCTCTGTGAGATGCAGAGGACACACTTTCCTAGACAGGTGGACAGTGACCCCACCACAGAGCACAGCGGCTGCCAGGAGCCATTCTCTGTCCACTCCTGTGTCCACAAGAGGAACCTCTTCAAAGAGGACTTACACAATCGGGGAGCTATCTCTCCAAAGGTGGGTGCTTCCAGAATGAAGGCTTTTTAAACTTGTTGAGAACACAGGGTGAACCTTTACAATCATATTTCTTAATTGGAGTTCAAGAACACAAAAAACATTTTTTTTTAACATATTACTAAAACACAAACAAGTGAAAGGCTTCTGAATGTATTGTGGAGTTGCATACTGCATATGTGTGGTCATGGCAATATCAACATGTATTCATCCATATCCATATCGCTAAGACTCCTACATCTGCTAAAATTGTATCATTCAGTGAATTAGTTAAACAAATAAGCTCTAGTTTATTAATCCCCAAGGGGATATTCAAATGTTAGGTCTCTTCAAATAAGTTTATTGGACCTCATCTTCCATAAACTGATTAATTGTACATTTGATTAAGGAGTTCCGTCCTGCAGCTCACTAATCTCAGACATCCATTGGCTGCTCTATTTTGTTCAAAACCCGAGTGCAGGGGGTGGTCCATATGGTTCATTAAAGCATCAATCCTGTTGTGTGTCTGTTGTTCCACTATTTTAGCCAGACTCTCCAAACTAATACCTATAGTTGGACCAGCCCTCTATTAGTTTTCAAGGTGCCTATTATATCTTCTTCTGAGACTGCCCCCCAACTACAGTATAAAAAATGGGAGTTGGCCAAAAAATTCACCATACCACATAGTAAGTGCCACCAGTAGTTACTCTAGAGCAGTGGTGGAAAGTAACGAAATAAAAATACTGCACTACTATACACAAGTATATTAAGTAATATTTAAGTATCTGTACTTTACTTAATAAATTTAAAAGGTGTACTTTGACTGTTACTCCACTACATTTTAGAGCATATATCTGTACTTTCTCCTTCACTACATTTGTACATTGGATTAACAAGTACAAATAAAATTGCATTTGTAAATTAGTTGTTAAAGTGATTGAATGTTAAAGTGGTAAATAAATGTGCCAAACCTATACTGCTGAGTTTTACGAAGCTCACTTCGCAACATCATACTAGTATATTTTCCTCTCCCTGTGATCTGTCAAAGTATTAAACAGACACCTTAAGGTCTTCAGCTACTTAAGTCATAAAGGATGTTCTGAACTTGCCAACACATGGTTCAGGCCTCTGTGTTGAATGATGTGGAGGACACACACAGCTTATTGCCATAACATGCATCATCATGCAAGTTCTTTTTATGTGCGCACACTGTCAAAATGTAGAAGAGCATAAAAAATTGACAATACTAAATATGATTGCTCCATGCAAAGTGCACCTCAACTTTCACAGTGTGGTCCCTCTTTGTAAAACTCAGTTTAATTCAAATTTAATTCCGATCCAGGTACACTGTGTGTCTCTTACGGCGGTAAGAGATATGGATGAGACTGATTTAGGAACAATACTTTTACTCATGTTCCCATGAGCTACAAGGATACAGTCCTTATGTGACTCTTAGTTTTTAACAATAATAATTTTAACCATTATTCTCACTATTCTTAATTATTATCAAACCAAACTTTTTTTTTAGTAAATTAAATCAATTTTATTTATTTAGTTGTTGAATCTGAGTCAAATACTTTTACTTTTATTCTTCCGAGCTACACTAACTAAGCAACATGTAACCCCTGTATTTCAACTGAATATAACTGCACTCAGGCCAGCCAAGTCTAGAACAAAACTAAACAATAACTTAACGTAAAGTCATCAGAAAATTATAGTTACAGTGAGACATGTACATGATTAAAAGAAAAGAGTAAAGTGAGCATCAAAACAACTGTGAACTCTCTGTATAGCTCCTCTGTTGTGTACTACTTCATTCTGCTCCTGAAGAGGCTAATAAAAGCCTTTTGTGCAAAGTCCACAACGTCTCCCGCCTTCATTTTATCTACAGAACAGGTCCCGATCCTAACAGTATAAATAGCATATTCCCAGCTACAAGGAGCCAAAGAAAGTGTACCCAGCCTCCGTACAACGTTTAGTAGACCACTTGGCACATGCCGAGGTAACACTGGGGGCTAATATGTGATCCCTGCTATGGACTGCAAGAGAAATATAACCAACTCAGTCTTACTAGCATGGAGCTAACTTTAGGCACCAGCACCGGGCAGAAGGGGCAACATGGCAACTTACTCCACTGTCATTGGTGCCCACAAACCCATTTTTAACCCATTTCTAGAAAGCTATAAATAGTAAATATGAGTGATTTTTGTCAGTTTAATTACCTTGTAACAGTTGCTTGGTGTTTTATTGCATGACTAAAATATTGTGCCTTTCACTTTACTTGTGTTTTTCTTGCATTTCTTATATATATATATACACTTACTACTGATGGGCAAGCAACCATATATGGTAAATTCACAGAGCTTGATTATCTACATGAAAATGAACAATTTTGAAAAATGTCACAAAAGTAGAAAACTCTTTAAGTCCTCCAATAACACCTCCAATTTTGAATTTCCAGGTATTTCAATAAGTCCCCTATAAAGGGTTAACATCAATTAAGCCAGCCGGTTGTCTATGGCAATTTAAGGCCGTTCATCACAAGTCACAGTCACAGTAAACAGGAGGTCAGTGAAAGACATGGCTATGAGCATGTTGTGGTGTCCTGTGGTGGTGCATTAGAGCCAACTGTAATGGCTCATAACCAACTGATCAACTACTTGACCAGAAGCATCCTTCCTGTGCCCTAATATCATTCTGCTCTAATCCTCTCTGAGATCCCTGGTCAGTGGTGGGCTGCTAGTTTGACCTATAATGTTACTGCGGCATTCATAGTTGTCTTTTGTGTTATTGTTGCAGGCCATCAGACAGGGCAGTGAGTCTGCAGAGGGTTACCGCCAGAAGGATTTCCACAAGCCTGCTGTGTTTTTCAACCACAGCTTTGAACTTCCCTACAATAACCCATATGTGGAACCCGGCCTGAACTCAACTCTTCAGGAGCAACAGCGCATCAAGCATGAAAGCCTGGATGACATACAGGCGTCCACGTACTTTGGTCCCACCACTGTGTCTGAGAGCATCAGCAGCTGCAAGCACAGCGACAAATCAGGCAAGCAGCTGGTCTGGCCAGTCAAGAGCCTCAGTCTTAACACGGACTATGGGCCTCCGCATTGTGACCCACCCTTTCTGAACAAGAAACCCCTCAAAGAAATGCACCATCCAAATATGCGATTAATAAACAATGAGAAAGAGCAAACAAAAGTAGTAGCCTCTCCTGCTTTTACAAAGAAAGCTGATGTTTTAAAAAGCAAAGACCTAATACCAACCTTGAATGGGCCTCGATGTCCTGACAAAAGGGATGAAGTCAAACAGTTAAATGGAAAAATTCTTAACAATCCATCCTTTCAAAGAGGAGACAGCTGCTCCAGTGTTGGGACTCAAACAGAGAAAAGCACAGAGCAGAAAAGGCTAAAGGAATTCTGCGACAGAGAGAGACCAGCCTTAAAACGCTCTGAGGAGGACTCAGAGCTCATCTGTGACGACATCAGTGACATATTTCGTTTTTTGGATGACATGAGCGTTTGTGACTCTTTAGGCGTGGTTCAGTCTTCGTGCTATAACAGCAATGGCTCCCTGTCTCAACTGACACTCAGGTCTGAAGGGGACAGCTCCCCTGAACGCAGCACGGTCAGACTGGCAAAGTCCAAACTGGATAGTCTGTTCCAGTCACTTGAGAACAGTGATGATGAGCTCAAAGCCAATGTGTACAAACTGGTGGTGAGGATGGGAGAGATTGAGAAGAAGCTGGAGTCTCTGACAGGGGTTCGGTCTGAGATCTCCCAGCTTCTGTCCAAACTCAACCAGCTGGACCAGAAAATCCACAAACCAGATGCCAGTGGGAGAGTCAGAGAGGGGACATCTGCCAAGAGTACGGACAAAGCACCCCCACACTCGGAGACAGGCCTGCCCACACGGGTGTTCCAATGCCACACAACTGGCCATAATGGCAGGATGGAGAGTGGGCCCTCTGGGGACTGGAGTGGCACTAGTGATAGCCTGAGAGTGCAGGCTCTGAAAAACAGCATGATGAGGAGGTCGTCCCACTCACTCAACGAAGACATGGCCCATAGCTTGTCGGACTCATTCCGTGACTGGAGTACAGTGTCCTACTGCCGCCCTGGGGACCTCAGCACAGACAGGGACTGGCCCCGCAAGAACCGAGAGGTACCATTTCTTCAGCTTAGAACTGTTTTAAAGGTTATGTTTTTCAAAGACACACTGGATAATAACTATTTTAAGCAACAGAGTTGGTGACGTGTAGCGCTCTCTGGTGTAACTCACACATCAGTAACTTTGTGCTCTGCTGTAAATCCCCAGTGTTGTGCTAAAATCAAAGTCTGGTCAGAGCACAAGACAGAACTAACACAGCACATTTAACACCAGCTCCACACTGCTGCTTCATAGAAACACAAAAGATAAAGCTGCAACAATCTTATTAACCTCCTGTTGTTATGCTCAGCACTGATGTCCTCATATCCAGAAATGTGTGCATGGTTAAGACAACAGGCTTGCTTTTCTGTGAGTTTCATTTTAATGTGCGAGATGCCACTTATTTCCATTAGGTAAGACTGTTTGCTGTAGTGTGAGCCTGGTTCATAGCCCATTCACAAGCCCAGTATGCCCTAATTGGTCAGTGGGACCTCTCTGCACAACCATTGTTGTGACTGGAACGTTGCAGAGCCTCTCGTTGAGGTCTGACCCAAATGGTCTACCTATTGACCAAAAGCATTCAGACACTGTGATGTTCTGTTCTGTAAGTTCCAGAGATCTCTCATGTTTTACCAGTGATGGCAACAGCAACACCACTTAATATAGTTTTATTGCATGGCTTTTTGTGTTTTTACAGTTATATTTTTCCACATGAGGTTGGATTTGGCAAAGACCACAGCTGTCATAATCTGTACTTAATATCAATGTATGTTGTGAGTCCCAAATATTGGCCAAAGGCTTTTTGAGTCTGATAGACCCATTTAGCCTCACACAGTCAGTGTCTGGCTCTACACATGAAAAAGGACACACACTGGACCTTGTGCTGTCCTTTGGTCTAAATGTAAATGTGATTGAAATTTGTGAAACACTTGTAATTCTAGTTCTGATTAATTGTTCTTTCTTTTTAATCTCATTTGCACTGATTCATTGGACTCAGTGGCTCCTTTGCATTAAAACGTTCTAAGCCAATAACAGAGCCAGTTAAATTAGACTACTGGTGACTTTTTAACACCCTGAACTCTCTTATAAATTATTGTAATTCAAACAGTGTTGCACCATTTTGTAAACTCTGTAAGGATTTTTTTTTCAGCTGTCAGGTTGTTGCACCCCCCTGGGTTATAGACCCAGTTGTACCCACGATTATGCAATGCAGTTTTTGCTAAATTTGTGCCGTCTTTCTCAGGTCAAGGTCAATTTAAAGTTTATTTATATAGCACATTTAAAACAACCATAGCTGCCCAAAGTGCTTTTCAGGTTTAGTAAGGTGCACTAAAACACAAAAAGCACAAAATCGTGAGACAAACTCTGAAAAGTCCTGGATAAAGTATTTGTTAACGGGTTAACTAACATAGTGAAACAGTTCAGACCCTTGAGTTGTCCCCTGGACACCGTCCCACCTTGTGTCTTTAAGGAGTTTTTTTACATGCTTGGGCCTTGCATGCTCTGTACCAGATTATAGTATTCTCGCTAATTTTCATCTATGGCAGGCAACAAAGAACCTAAAAGAGAAACATTAAGTATAAACATGAACATAAATAAAAGTCGCATACATTCAATGTGTAACAAATAGTTAATGATAAGAGTATGCTGGCATGCTTGACTTCTTAAAATCGATTTTTTAAAGAGACTTTATTCAGTGGGGAGCTTGTTTCATTCTGTAATGGCTTTGTAAGAAAAAGCTGATTGTCCCAAAGCAGTTTTGTGTAAGGGGATGAAACACTGCCCTCTAGAGGAAGTTCTTGTTGTTTTGGTGGTTTGTTTAGAGGTCAGGTGAACAAATGAGTTAAGAAAAAAAACAAAAAACAAAAAAACAAAAAACAAAATTTGAATTCCTGATCTTTTTTTCAAACCTTAGCTTAGTATGTATACAATAGTTGTGGTACTGTTGTGTCTTCTTATCCATGTGTGAACATTAAAGGTATAGTGCTGAAATGGTTTGCATCATATTTGATGCAGATAGGACTTTCTCTTCTGTGTTGCTAGGCCAGTGCTCCTCCTCCCTGTCTCCTCTTAACCCCAAGGATCCATACCGAGTCCTATTCTTTTCTCGCTTTTTATGCCTTTCCTGGGGTCCATTTTTAAAAAACAGAATGTTTCTTTTCATTGCTTTGTGGATTATATATAGATCTATCTCCCTGTAACCGCCGCTCACAGACAGTCTGCAATTAAAAGTCTGCTTAACTGTCTGTGTAGTGTATTTTCTAAACCTAAACAAAGAAATAATTTAATTTGGACCAACAAACCCTCTACATAGTCTTGACAGTGCTATTGGACTGTTGTCCTCTTACTGCCACCCTTGTGCCAAAAACCTTGGTGTGATATTTTACAGAATGTAAAAATAAAAATAATGTCATAAAATCGAGCTTCTTTCAGTTACAGCTTCTTGCAAAAATTAAAGCTTATATATGTTTATAAGTTTGAGAGAGTGATTCATGCTTTCATCATATCACAGTTGGAGTATTGCAACTTTCTCTATATAGGTTTGGATCAGGGCTACAGAATAAAGCAGCTCAACTTCCTATGGGGACTAAATGTCAAGAGCACATTATCCCTGTATTGGCCTCTTTACACTGGTTACCAGTTTTTAGAATTCAATTTCAAGTGTTTCTTATTATTTATATATGCTTAAATTTTATGGCCCCATTTTATTTGTCAGAGCTGCTGCAGCCTTATACCTCGCCCAGAGCACTAAGGTCTACTGATCAGCTTCTTCTGGCTGTGCCCAAAAACAGGCTTGCAACAAGAGGTGACAGAGCCTTTTCAGTAGTGGCTCCTACACTGTGAAACAGCCTCCAGATCAGATCTGCCCAGTCCTTAGAGCAGTTGCGGACCAGGCTAAAGACCCACTTATTTTCTTTAGTGTTCAACATTAGCTAGACGTATGGTTGGGAATCTTTAGGCATCTTACAATTTACGCTTATTTGTTTGTTAGCTTTGTGTTAGTTTTGTCATCTTTCGATGGGATATTTTGGTTTTATCTTTTTACCTTGGGTTTTATTATGCTTTCTTCTGGGAGCGCAGTGGCTCAGTTGGTAGAGCAGGTTGTCCAATAACCGGAGGGTTGGCAGTTCAATTCCCGCTCCCTCCTGTTCATACTGTCGTCCTTGGGCAAGACACTTCACCCGCCTTGCCTCCAGTGCCACAGCACTGGTGTATGAATATGTGTGATTGTAGAGGTGAGTTTGGTGGTGGTGTATGGCAGCCCGCCGCTCCACCTGCCCCAGGTGGTGTGAATGTGTGTGAATGGGGTGAATGGAAGCATGAAAAGGGCTATATAAATGCATGCCATTTACCATTTTCTTTCTTGTTTTTTTTGGTTTTATATAATTTTATAAATGTTATTTAAATCTCATCTTATATTTATTTATATATTATATATAATTTTTTATCTTTGCACTGCCTGTATTGCACTTCATCTGAGGTTGTTTTAAATGTGCTATAAAAATAAATTTGACTTGACCTGACTTACTTGCACTCATGTGAGAGCTATATGGTATCTGCTCTATGGTATCTGGGTCATTAGACACGGATGGAAAGTTACCAAAACTTGCACAAAAATAGGGTTTGGGGACAATTTATTTTATTGACACAGGGGAGTTGAGTAATTGCCTTTAAAATGGAGATGATGCTGTGAAATAGAATTTTTTTGCACCACCAACTATTATTATTATTATTATTATTATTATTATTATTATTAATAATAATAATTTATTTTTTTTATTATTATTATTATTATTACTATATTTCATTACTTTTTTAATTAGTTATATCTATTTTACAGGCATTCAAGTGTAATAGAATGGAAAAAGGTGCTTCAAAAAGCTGCTTGTCTTTTATTGTTCAATTTATTGGAAAGAGAAAAGTTAACTTATTCAGAGTAGCCTGCTTTTTATCACTCATTTTATTGTGAACAAAGTCACTTACCGTATTTTCTGGACTATAAAGCGCACCTAAATATAAGCCGCAACCACTAAAATTTAAAAGAAATATATAATTTGTCACATATAAGCTGCACCGGACTATAAGCCGCCGATATCCAGGCTGAGAAATAAGATATTTACATAGATTTTGTACCATAAGTGTTTATTCATATACCTGAACTGATTGTTTCCGAACAATGCCTGTAACACGGCAGTAAAAGTGCTGATCAAACAAAACAGAAAAGTCATTGATGGTTTTATTCATCTTCCTCCTGTGCACTAAAACCAAGTTGCTTTATTTTTCTTCCTCCTGCGTACTGAAACCACTGAACACCAAACCACGGTCACTTTTTCTTCCTGCGCACTGTTAAAGCGCAACTGCGCAACTATTAAAGTTGCTTCATTCCTCCGTGCACTGAAACCACAAGTCACTATTCATCTTCCTCCTGAGCATTGAAACTACTGAACACCAAACCACTGTCACTTCATTTGTTTTCCATTATGAGGGGGTGAGGGTGTAAAAATATTACCGTATTTTGCTGTTGTGCGTCCTAAGAATAAAAACTGGTGCTTTCTTGTTTGTACTGACTACCGCTGCCTGTCTCGTTTTTGCACTTCCTGCTAGAGCGCCCCCCTGAGGGCTGAAGAAAAATTCATAGAAAAGCCGCATCTCTGTATAGGCCGCAAGGTTCAAAGTGTGGGAAAAAAGTAGCGGCTTATAGTCCGGAAAATACGGTACATCCCGATAAAAAACAAAAGTGGAGACGGCGGTATAAAGAGACAGGAACTGGAGCAGATTTAAAGAGGCTAGGTTTATGTGTCACGGGTGTTTGGCTTTTAACTCGTCACACAAAAAGAGAAAAAAAAAGCAATGAAGTAGACTATTTAGAGTAGAGCCTAGTTTCTTACCACTCATTGTATTATGAACAAAGTCACATGCAGATAAAACAAGTATAAAAAGTGTTTTTATCATTAATTTGGCAGAATTATGATTTTTTTTTAAACGTTTTTATGTGTGCTAATTTTAATAGTGCAAATCCTTAGCCCTGATTATGGCGAAAAGGAAAAGCGTGTTTAGACATTTGAATTGGGTATCAAAGTGAGCTAAAGACAGGACAAACCACACTGGGATGTGTCCTTTACTCACGTCATGTAAAACCATCCTCGGTCATGTTTCCCAGTTCATGCACAAGTCCTAATTGGCCCCAATCACATGGACACTGCATGGTCACATTCTGATCACCTTCAACACCGAAAACAAGCTCTGGCTCACATACAGCGCAAGTGTTGCACCTGTCATTACTTGGTCCAGGCCCAGGGGGAGATGACGGATGTGGATGGTAGAGCAGCACCAGTGAGTTTTGGACAGTACTCCACCAGGAGAAGGATAGAACCCAGCACTGCTCCTGATGCACAGATCAAGCTCAAGATTACCCCCTGGCTTTGTGTAAGCTGCTGCTCAATTATAATGTATATTTTTATTCAGCGATCCACTGTCCCGGCTGCATCACAGTGTACACACTCTTTCTGCTTTTGTGCTTTTATAAAGCTGTGGATGGTTGTAAATAAAATTTAATAATCATTTAATATGCCTCATCTCACTGACAAAGTCGCAGATGGGCCCAAGATGGCTGTGCTAGACACAAGATAGCAAATATACCACTGTCTTGATCTCCGTCAGACCTGTGTCGCGGCAAGATATAGCCCAGTGTTTTTATCATGAATTTGGCAGAATTCCTATTTTATTTTTTTAATTTTTATTTTAGTGTGATATTTTTTACTGCGCTAATCCTCAACCATGATGTCTTTGTGCAACAATGAAACTATACACGTGTAGACATGCTCTGTATCAACACGCAAGGAAAAAAGTGGAGCATTTCATACAAACTGCTGGCATTTTGTGACATTTTAATTTGGTATCAAAGTTGAATAAAGACAGAACAAACCACTCAGGGACTTCTCCTTTACTCATGTCATATAAAGCTGTCCTCGTTTGTGTTTCCCAGATCATGCGCGTGTCTTAATTGGCCTTAATCAGACAGTTTTGCCCTGTGATGCGTTGTTACATGGGGGAAGCTCCTCATGGCTCTGTGCTAAGCAGAGAATTAACACAAAGAAAGCTAGTGTTGGACTTTCCAGAACTTGGCCCAGGCCCAGGGAGAGATGATGAATGTGGATGATAGAGTAGAACCAATGAGCAGAACCCATGAGGAAGAGTAAAATGACTTCCAAGTGCTGCAAAGAAGATTAAGCCCTGCTGAGGATAGCTGTTGGAACAATGCGGTAAAATTTAATCATGAACGTGAGCAGAGTTAAATCTTTTATGTGCTGTTTGTTGCTAAGCTTCCCTAGATACTAGGTGTTTGAAAATGCCTAATGTGAAGCTGTGCACATGGCTTGTAAATGCGATCAGAGCCCTTTGAGGCTAATAAAGAGCTGCATTCAGGAGCACAGCGTGAATACAACAGTCAGCCTTGTTGAACATAATGACCAGGGATACCTAAATACAGTGCCCATAAGATAATGTAGTCCTACAATTTGTGTTAATGCCCTCCTCAGATAAAAATACCAACAGACTTATATGTAATCTGCTGCAGTGATTACCAGAGAGAATGATAAATGAAGTTAAGTCTGTTGTACCCTGTAACACTGGTCACACAATGTCCCAGAAGTGGTCCGTTGCAATTTGTTTTCATTCCAATGCAGGCCTTAGGTTGCTAATACAGTTAACTGACCTGTGTTGATGTGTTTGTGTTTAATGATGCCTGCATCAGTCCGTGGATGCGCAATACAACAGTGTATTCACCTACCATGGGCCTAACAGTGTCTTTACTTACAATGGGCTTAAAAAAACACACACTACTCTATGACACAGAGGCACAATATAGCAAGTATACCACTGTCTTGATCTCTGTCACAAGATATGGCCTAATAACTCATCCAATCATAGACTGTAACGTAAATCATTTTCATAGCAACCAGAGAATGACAGGCTACTGTCACATTCAAAGACACTGGTTATTTGAACTTGAGGCACATTAACACAAACTATTTGTCACTCAATCAACAAGTCTTAGCTAAATGCTCTAGTTAAGGTTCAATCATAATTCATCTCCTCCTATTGTCATTACTCTGACAACAGGCACAAGGAAAAAATGCACTATGCATTTATTAAGCATTTGTTGTTACCAATAACTAAAATATTAACTGTTCTTTTGCTCCAAGTTCATCTTAAAACATGTTCAAAATCAGAATACAAAGATTTTTATTAGATTTAAGAAATTGCTTGCTTCTAGTGCTGCAGCACTGGTGTTTCATGATTGTATGGTAGTGGTCAGAGAGGATGTTGGCGCTGTGGCAACCCTTCTCTTTGTCAGTCTGCCCGAAGGCAGCTGTGGCTACAGAGGTAGCTTACCACCACAGTGTGAGTGCTTGTGTGAATGGGTCAATGGAAGCATGATATACAGAGCTTTGAGTGCCCAAGAACGGTACAAAAAAAAAAAAAGCTATATAAATGCATGCCATTTCCCATTTCCCAAGGGAACTGACAAATAACAATTAATGACAAATTAATAATGAATTAAATAGTTGGTATTTAAGTAACTATGTTCTGTAGCTACATGTGCCAACTAATCTGTGAGGAGATGTCTGCATATCTATTTTCCTCCAAGTGACCAGGGTCCTCATTTATAAAAGTTGCTTAGTATATCTACTAAACCAGTGTGTATGCCTGACCAAAAATGGCGCAAACCATCTGTATGCTCACCTGCACACAATTTCCCTTTTATAAAGCCCACCTGGAGCAGAAGCAGGTGCACATCAATCCACCTTCGATCTCAGCCTCACCACAACTATATATTCTGCCTTATAGGTACAATGAAAGTGAATGTATTTTTGATGCATTGTGCCAAGTGGATCATGCATATGGATTTGAATATAAATAAGCAGGTCAACTTACAGTGTCTCTTAATGGCAAAAAGGTCTGACCTGACTCCACCAGATTAAACTGCTCCAGAAAACATAGTCTGTTTCACAGTACCATCTGGGAAAGTCTCTGTGAAGTGAAAGTGATTGCAAACTAAACTTGTTTTCTGATCCTCCTTCTTCTGGATAAACAGTTGTATGGGTCCTGCACACGTCTTTGTCAATTGCTTTTATTGTGCCATGTCGTATTTCTCACGCATGCTCTTTCGAGTTGCTCAGGGCTCCGCTCCGCAGCGCAGCGGATCTGAAACGCGTCCAGTGGGCGCGGGTGTGCGACGTCGGTCGGTGGCGTTTCACACCGAAGCGGAGAGGAGCTGCAACACACGCAGTAGAATCCTGGGGTAAGCCCTGTCAAAAAGGAAAGTCTTAAGTCTAACCTTAAATGTTGAGACTGTGTCTGCCTCTTTAACGAGAGCTGGGAGCTGATTCCATAAAACAGGAGCTTTGTAATTAAAGGCTCTACCTCCCATTGTACTTTTGGAAACTCTGGGAACGACTAGTAGCCCTGCATTTTGAGAACGAAGCCTTCTGTTAGGACGGTATGGCTCTATGAGGTCTCTGAGATAGAAAGGGCCTTCCCACTGAGGGCCTTATAAGTGAGGAGAAGGATTTGGAACTTAATTCTGAACTCAATTGGAAGCCAGTGAAGGGAGGCTAACAGTGGAGTAATGTGCTCTCGTCTGTTTGTTCCTGTTAGAATTCTAGCTGCTGCGTTTTGGACGAGCTGAAAACTTTTTATGGAGTTATTTGGGCATCCTGCCAGCAGAGAATTACAGTAATATAACCTTGATGTAACAAATGCATGGATTCGTTTTTCAGCATCACTTTTACATAAGATATTCCTAATTTTGGCTATGTTGCGCAGGTGAAAAAAATGCAGTTTTGCAAGCTTGGTTAATGTGTGTTTTAAACAATAAATCTTGGTCTAATATTACACCAAGATTCCTAACAGTTGAACTTGAAGCTACACTAACACCATCTAAATTCACTATTTGGTGTGATAATGTGTCTCTTAGATTCCTGGGGCCTTGTATAATCACCTCTGTTTTTTCTGGGTTTAGGAGAAGATAGTTTACGGTCATCCAGGACCTTATGTCTTTCACACACGCTTCTAATTTGTCCATAGGATTGTTTTCATTGGGTTTAACTGATAAACATAACTGGGTGTTGTCGGCGTAGCAGTGGAAGTTAATTCAATGTTTTCTGATTATATTGCCTAAGAGGGGGCATATATAATGTAAAAAGTATAGGGCCTATGTACCTGCAGTACTCCTTGGCTAACTAGTGTGCACGCTGATGATTGCTCATTAACTCTAACAAACTGGTATCTGTCTGTTAGATAAGATTTAAACCAGCTGAGAGCTGATCCTCTGATTCCAATGTCAGACTCTAACCTCTGTAACAGGAGACTGTGGTCTATCGTGTCAAAGGCGCAATCTAAAGGCTGAGATCTAAAAGGACGAGTACAGAGACCATTATCTGAAGCCATTAACAGATCATTGGTGACTTTGACTAAAGCTGTTTCTGTGCTGTGGTACGGTCTAAATCCTGACTGAAAATCTTCAAATAAGTTATTGTCCTGCAGATGATTGCATAGCTGTTTAGCTACAATTCTCTCGAGGATTTTTGAAATAAAAGTAAAATTGGATATAGGTCTATAATTTTCTAAGGTGCCTGGATTGAGGGTTGGTTTTTTTCAACAGAGGTTTAATCACTGCTGATTTAAAAGACTGTGGGACGAAGCTTATTTCCAAAGAAGTGTTTAATATATCTAAAATAGTTTTATTGATTAAGGGAGAGACCTCTTTAAAAAGTTTAGAAGGGAATGGGTCCAAGATACAGTTGGATGTTTTAGAGGACATGATGACTGAGGTTAATTAATGAGGTAACCATTGAAAGATGTGTGACAGAGTTACAGTTAGCTTGGCTGCGATGACAATTACATTCTGGTTAACAGAAAGTTAGTGTGATGGCTCTCGTTTTCTGGTGAAGGTTATTTTGCAAATGAGCCAGTGTTAGTCTAACTCCAAAATGCCACACAAAGTTAGCATTAGCTGCTTTGTGAAGACAGCCGATAAAGTCATTTGAAAAGCTAAGACAGCACATTTATCAGATTTATAAGCCTCTGGAGTCAGGATCATAGCACAGTTATGTTCTTAAGGTATTCAATCCATTCAAAATAGTTTTAATTAATTTGGAGATGTTCCTGCTAGCTGGCTAGCATCCCTGTTTTGGAGGCACGGTATTGTTATTTAGCATTAAATAGACTGTAAACAAAATTTCACAGTATATGTTATGTGATCTGTAATGTCTTACTTTCTGCATAAAAAAAGCCAACTCTTTTTATCCCTAAAGCAGGTTTTCACTCTGGCGGCCGGCACGGTGCCGGTCACACTCCTGTCCAACTCATGCGATAAAACGTTCTTTGTTTTTTTTATGTTTGCTTGGTGTTTGTGTCGGTTTCTGGGTTGTGCTGGAGGCCGTTCTGAGTCACTCCATCTTGAAACTGACGCAAGCTAATGTTACTGTCATGGTTGCCATGATTTCGCAGAAAATCTGACCCAAATACTCCTCACAGAGGCAAGCGTTTTGTATACTTAAGGTCTCATTCTTCTCATCACATTATGGGCGACTCAATATATGGGCAAATAAAAGCGTTATTTGTTGTTAAAAAGTTACACATAGCCCCTTTAACTGAATGAAAAATAATTGGATTCAAAAGTAAAGGCGGAAATAGCTTGTCTAAAAGGTAATTTAGAAAATAATAATTCATCTGGTGAGCTGGATGTTATTGAGGACCTCTCCAGATCCACCCAACTAGGGTTAATGGAACCTTTTCTAAACCAGTACAAGTAAGTAGAATTGTCAGACTTGAACATAGAAAACACTATATTTAGGCATTGATTTGAATTGGATAATCTTTCCCCCCAGGGAGAGGGGTAGAGTGTCCCAGCCGGGTATGTCTTGTTGAAGGTTTGATAGAAGAGGTACATAATTAGCTTTGAAGAGGTGTTTATAACGGCACGTTACACAGATACCAAGATATTCAAATTTTTTCAGACTGATTTTACATGGGGTTGCATCAGCCAGTTTTCCCTCAGAGGTTACAGGCATCAGTTCACTCTTCTCCATATCAAGCTTATAACAAGATATTTTCCCAAATTTACAAATCAAACTCAATACCTCAAGAATGCTTAACAGAGGATCAGAAATTAAAAATAATGTATTATGCGAGTTATGCCTTTGATAGCCAAGATCTACCTTATGACTCAAAACTGTACAACAATCGATAGAACCTAAAGCATAAGTTAATGTCCTTATTTCATGCCTTGGTCATTGTTTATAGCTGTAACAGTTTGATAAGCTGACCTCTGGCATAACTGATAAGTGAGTAAACGCCATATTTTGATTTTTCCGTTAACTGTTTTAGACGTTCGAGGGGGGGGGAAGACTTTTTTATGTATGTTATTTTCGACTTCTCTTTTCTTATTAGCACAGTATGAAATAATTTGTTCCCTTAGTTAAGCCTTTAATGACTCCCAGACAGTGGAAAGCGACATTCCTGAGGTTTGGTTAATGTCAAGAAATTGTTTAATTGATTGAGCGGACTTAGTTAGGGATGCCCTCCCAAACACACTCTGATCCAATGATGAGAGTACACAGTTTGTATCGCTCCCAATTATAAGGCTATGCATTGACATATTTGGCAGTTTGGTGAAGAAGTTATTGAAAAATACATGGTCATCCCAGTTAGTTGCATAAACACAGGCTAGTGAAACTGGAAGAGTGTATAGCTGGAATGGAAATTGGATTAGAACACTTGACCAGCCCATTTTTTACTGAAATGTGAGTTATCTGAAAAGCGCACATGGGTCTTGTAGAAAAGCAATATCCATATTAAGCTGTTTTAGGTGGGTCATAATCCTTCCACATTATATAGGACTATTAATGGATTTCACATTCAAACTCACACAATTGACAAGACAGCCAGCAGAGTTCGTAGCATTGTTCACATTGATCATGCTCACATTGACAACTTGTTTTAGAAATGCAAACAATCGAAATAACTAATAACTACAGCAATGTCATCATGTATAGACTCCTGACAAACTGACATACAGAAAGTAGGCAGATCCACCATACTCCAACCCCACTCTCCTACTTGAACAAGGAGGTAACAAAAACAACAGATTCACATATTTAGTGTTTCTATTGAGGAATGTATCTCTCACCACTTGCCTCCATTTTAGCCTATATATGATCAAATGCAGTTAACAAATAAAATAAGATACAATATAGCAGTGGGATCAACCCAACACACAAATGGGGGATTATACACTTCTTGAGGAAGAAATTTAGATGAAGGGTAGGACTCTCAACTATGGGTTTAATAACAAATAGTTTTTTTTCTAATTTTTAACAGAAAGCACCACCCCCACAAAAAAAAAACAAAAAAACCCCAAAAAACAATGTCTTACTTTCAATCCACTTATATTTTACACATATATCGGCAGGATATAGTTAAGTTATCACAAAAAAACCCCAAAACAAACAAAAATGTTTTTATAGCGGTACAGCCTGGACAGCATGAAGATTAGGAGAAACGGCTCCTAGAGTCACTCTCCTCCGATTGCTGCTGGAATATTTTTCTTCACATAGTCTTTGGCTTTTTCCAGGTCAACAAAGCCCTTATTCTTTGCCATATCTAATTCGAAGCCGTGCTGTGAACAGCCGACTGCTGGAGAGATCCTGTTGGTTGTGAAGAAGCTTCCTTATGTCTGTAAACACTGCTTGAGCTTTGGCCACACTTGAAGTGTAATTGGGAAGCATAGTGATTGGCACACTGTTGAAGAAAAGCAGGTCGCGGGTTCTTGCATGCTGTAGGACCTCTGCACAGTACATCTTATAATGTAGTTTAGCAACAATTACCTATGGTTTGCTGCTTAACATTTTTCAGCCCAGTGTCTGATATGAGCCTCAATCAAAGGCTCCTTTTCCAGCTAATGGGCTAAAAGCTTAGGAACTGGAGTGGTAGAGCTGGACTATGGTGGCTAGGTGACACCAAGAATCCGCACAATACAACTTCTCATAAGGCCTCCACTTCCTCACATTTTACCTTCAGCTCCTTTTTTAGCTTTTTTTTCCTTTTTTTTTTTTTTAAACTAGATTTGACTTGGTCAAGCTCTTATCGAAGTGTTGCAGTGCTGTTTATTTTTTCATTTTTCACTGTAATTCCCTTTTGAGAAAGCCGAAGAGTTCTGCAAGGTAATTTTTCAGTTCTGACTTAATCACGCCTAATATATCATATTTCAGTGCTTGAAGAATTTCAGACTTCAAACCTGACATGTCCAAGTCGCTTTTCCGGGGGAGGGTGGGGAGGATTCACCTGGGGCCTTAGATGTACTCCAAGGAGGTGTTGAGCCTTGTGCTTGAGGACTTGGCGTACTTATAGTTGCGTAAATACACTGCCATCCATGAGCTTTGCAGGCTCCATCTCACCGAAAAATAACAAACTTGTCGTAGGCTTAGTGGAAGCCCATGCCAAACACGTCTTATTCTTTTGCCACCATAGAGCCCTCCCTCCACCTTTCCAAAACATGATTTAATGATACTGTTTGTGCTGCTGTCAAATAAGACAATCATTTAAGACATGTTGCATAATACACAATGACTGCACTTCAGACTTGATCTGTGCTACGGCTTCACCGCAGCCAAGTTTCTCCGCCTCAACTCTCATCTGAATGTACCTGCTAACTTGATAATATGCTGCATTTCACCTCAGTAATGAAGCATTAGACAACTGAGCAAACTGAGAGACAATTATCTCTCACTGCATTAAACACGCTTTACATTTTAAGGATTAAGAGCTACACACACGAAAAAACCAACCCACTCATATTTCAATTTGCTAATGATGACTCTTTTAAATAAAAAAAACACTCCAAGAAAAGTGACGGTCTTTCAGTGTAATATCTCCAGAAAAATAACACTGTGGGAAAAAATATGTAATCCACAAACATAAAGTGAGTATTTAGAAGTATAGGCTAAAAAAGACACTACCTAAACAAACTGCCAGTCATGGAGATTGTAATCTATCTCATAATTTTTAATTGGGCTAAATATTTATTTTATTGTTTTAGTGGTTACTACTGCTTTTAAACATTTGTGATTGGTCTAAGCCTGACAATAAGCCTGCATGTTAGCTCGTTTTATAGAACAGCCCCCTGGTACAGACCAGATACCTAAGCCCATCTCGGCCCTCATGGTGTGACCTGACTGTCCTTGGCTTGGACTGTGGATTAGAATTACAGACACTTACTCCAACTGGGAGTGAGTCAGTAGCCTACCCACTGGAACTATATGCCTTCTCTGTTGTTTTTGCCAAACTTTCTCTAAATATCTGTTGTGATGCAGTTTCCTGTTATTTCCTGTATTTTCTATATCCTCAGTGGGGGAGGCCAGTGTAATGCAAATGCAGGAATGTTCACAGTTGTATTCTCATCTGACCAGCTCATTTATTGAGAGATGCTTGTAAAAAGCATTTTAAAATGTCACTGTGTAGTGGCAGGTCTTATAACACACTGGTTATTCTACGTGACCTTTCTGCACCATGCTTAATGGAGCTTAATGCCATTGTAGATCAGGACATGGCACCAACAACCAGGTTTACTTTAGTGCAACAACATTTATTCTATCCTTTAGAGAGGATTCTTTTATTATTTACTAACACCTTCACGCCTCAAGGAGAAAATGAGTAACAGGCAGATGACAAAGATTCAAATTAAGTGTTTTTAAAGAGAAAGTTTAACACAATCATCCAATACATTGGGAGAGCCAAGAGAAGAGCTTTAGATTTACAGATAATGTACAGGAGATGTACAGAGGCTGTAGTTGGGATCATGAAACAAGAAATATTTGACCCTCACTGTTTCTATTACTTTTTGGCTGATCATTGTTTCACAGTCAGTTTGCACCAGTTACTAATTCTGACGAATTTGAAAATCTTTGCACTGGAGAACCATAACAGTGTTTTGTGTGGCCTTCTGTATCTCATATTATACACTGTCTTGGTTGACCAAAAAAAATACAGTTCTATTTTATCTCCACTGACCACCAGAGGGTTCCCTTTGTGCATGCGCAGTTCGAGTAGTAGTACCTACAGAGTCACACCTGTTCCCCACCGGATGACCTACCGAAGGTAATATATTCTGGGTGTCCTCCATGGCTCTGTTCTTCTTTTCCTCTCTTGTGTGGTTTGCACTACATGGGATAAGCCACAGCATAAGAACCCTCAGGATCATGTTCACCGTGGCTATACGCCCTGTAACCGTGTCGGCTGGAGCAACGGAGTTCGCCCTCCAAGGGCTTCTTACTCTTGGAGGACACTTAGTTCTTTTCAAAGGTATTTTGTGTGCTTTGGCTCTGCTGGTGAAGGCAGTGACGGTAGCCAGATTGACGCAGTTGTCTGTGGTGGTTCCTTTTGGAACCAAAGAGACACTTCTCACCCTTCATTTGAATCTGTTGGGAGCCACAAGAAATAGATTAATTTCAGACCTTTACATTTTTTGATATGACCATAAAGGCTACACTAGACGCTTCTTGGTCTTTGTAACACAGTACTGAATAACAAATCGTAAAATACATTTATACAAAAGCTTATAGCACTGTAGTTAGTGTGCACTTGAAGGCTACATTATGTTGATAACGCTCACTGACCCATCTTCTTTACAAAATGAGGACAGAGTTTGTCTTTTTTCTTAGTCTGTTATAGTGGGCTACTTTGGGAATATTAGCGAATTATTAGCTCTCCGCTTCGGGAAGTGGAGCTTTGGTGTGTTTTTTTAATGTGCCAAAGCCCAGGTCCATGCAGATGCACTTGTAGGGTTGATCATCTCCTCCACGCTGTCTGCGTGTGTCCAGCCATGTGCCTCAGGCTGTTTTCAGCAGTTATACAGTGCAGTGCTGTGTCCTGGTGTGGAGACCACGGACAGATTATTGTGGCAGCATCACAATGAGTGTTTTTACGCACCGCAGCTGCAGAGATGAGATAAACCCCAGCGGACAGTGACGATGCCTTTAGAACTCTGTGTGTTTGTTTTAAGCGTGGACAACAGCAAAACGTGAGGTACAAAAAAATTGCATTAAAATTATATGATGCTTATCCAGTTGATGCTACTCAACATGTGCATGTGAACCCTGTGGCTAAATATTGAAACATGGCTACACACCAGCCCATCCTCTGAATTTATGCAGTAAAGCTAGATGCTATTGATCTGCTAGTTTATAATTGCACATATGAGTTATTGCCAGTTATTCAGGTGCACAACACGCACACGGTGCCTAGATCTACCAGTTTATCCCGTGATGGAGTTTAATAATGGTTAATAACTGCCATAATGAGTAGTGTTTATAATGAAAATATGACCACCTTACTTTGTTACATTTTCACTATTCAAAGAAAAGCCTGGTCCGTGTGATCAAGAAACAATTAACACTTTTACTCCTGTTCTCATGTGCAAGTTACAGTCCTCTGTGAATATTAATCAGAATTAATATAATTAATTAAAAATAATTTAAAAAGAGTTGCTCCGGAGCCACAGATTGCCGACCCCTAACCTATGTGTTCAAGGCATCTGGGTGTGTCACAGTTTCATCTTCCCTGGCTCTCCTCATACTCCACTGCCCCAGTATTCTCTCACCTCGGCCCCTCTCTACCTGCCAGCCACTCCCACCGGTTCACCCCTCCTCACTCACCCGCTGCTGCAGCTGCAGCTCATCTGCTAATCAGCCCTGTATGTAAGATGTATGTAAGACTCACCACACACACTCTGCCAGATTGTTCCTCTGCATTATGCACGACTCTCCAGCGTTCTTCTCCTGCCTGATCTCCTGTTGCCGACCTCGTCTGTCCCCGACCTGCTCTCCTCGCCTGTCTCCCGGTAAACTCACCTGCCTTCCGTCTCTGACCACGCGCTCTGCCTCGACGTCCTTGGCATCGTCCTGCTCTCCCGGTAACGACTCTTCCGCCTGGCCTCGACTCACCCCCTGCCTGCTCCTCGTCGGTGCCTCTGTTTCCTCGGACTGCTATTCCGGTTTTGACCTCCCCCCTTTTTACGGACCGCGCCTCTGCTCTTCCCTCGTCGGCACCTCCGCACGGCCGGCAGACTCTATGGGCTGCGGACTACTCGCTACGGCTTCGGCGTCTACAGTAAGCTCCTCTCTCTCATTCCACGTGGCCGGGGAACCGAACTCATTCCTCAGCCCTTCCCCGGGCTATAGAGACTGTGTGCGGGCTTTCGGCCTGAAGGAGAGACCTGAACGCTGTATTGACTCTTGCTGCTCTGCTCCCTGTTTGCTATTGTGGCAATAAAGGTTATTACCAACTGTACCCATTCTCCTGTGTACTGCTTTTGGGTCCAAACCACCCCCGTTACAGGGTGTCTCCACGGCTGGGATGGCTCCTCCCAAGAAGAAGGCCAAGAAATATCTATATACTATCTGCAGAATTGGCTGAGATTAAATCTTTTTTTCAGGCTAACAAATTAAGATGCTTTTTTTGCAGGGGCAGGAGGGTTTTCTACTCCATCCAAGCCTGTCCTGTCCCCAGAGGACAATATTATGTCCTCGTCATCCTCAGCCTCTTATTTTCAGGGTGTAGGAGGTGCGGTCATCTTGATTTTCTGAAGCTGGCTTGTTTTCTTCCATCTGGAGCTCATTAGTAAGGCTCCATGCAAACAATCATGTGTTTGCTTTGGAGCGCCTGCAGCTGGAAGTCCCGCAGAAGGATGAGTCCGGCTCTGGAAGTGCCTGTGGAGCCAGGGGTACTATTTGGTTCAGCTGCTCTGGAGGCAATGGATCAGACCATCCAAGCAATTGCAAACTAGACAACAGCTTTCTGGCCATGTCCCCTCCCCGGAGGTCAAGGGGTCTGACTCCTGGCCACAGTGCCCATCCCCAACCTCGGAATCACCCCAACAATGTGAGTTTTCTCCAGCCTGTGCAACGGAGGCCTAGCAGGGAATTTCGTGAAGCTGGCCGCCAAGTAGATAGGCAGTCTCAGGTGTTGGACACTGCTCCCCCTTCCCTCTCCGACATTCTCTGCCGTATCTGAGAGGGAGACACATGCGGTCAGAAATCAACTCGACTGTCTACTACAGGAGAGGACAACCAGATTGCAGATTCCCTTTCTTGCCAAAAGCCACCACCAGGAAAATGATACCTTCACCCAGAGGTAGTGCAAAGGATTTGGAGCCTCTTTGGCCAGGCAGAGGTAGATCTGAGTCAACTCATAGTCCTCTATGGTTCTCTCTCTCTCAGGGATGTTAGGTTCCCTGGGCCATGAAGCACTGGCACATCCATGGCCTCAGGGTGTCTTGTATGGGCCCAGTGGGTCACAGGTGTGACTCTGTTGATACTACTCGAACTGCGCATGCACAAAGGGAACATTCAGTGCTTTCAACTCCGCCCTCTGTAGGTCATTCCGGATTCATAGAACCCTAGTTACATTCATAAATTAGCATAACGTAACTAAGCGCTTTATTTGTTATTATCTACTGTCCCTTCAGCCACTCATGGGCACAATCACATCTTTGACTAAATTGTTCCAGTGAAAAACTCAATTTAAAGGAATATTATGTAATAAAACTGCAGCCCCCACTGCCCCAGTAGAACTTCTTTGTTGTTTTGCTGATATTCCTGCTTCTTTGACTGGGTATGTAACTGTAAGCCACTTTTCTAAGCTTCCTATTTCAGTTTTTTATGTTATGGTATTGCCATGCTTTTACTGTGAAAGCCAGAAGTGTGTGGTTCATCTTGATGTTCTTGACAGTTTGGATATGTGATGGTGAAACAATAATAAGTAGTATAAGTCTTTTATGCATATTATACCATGATCACATCAGGGCTCATCATCACAAGACCCTCAATTACATAACAAAATTATCAACTAATTTATCCCAGATAATATTTTATTGAGTAAAATGTTCTTCCAGTTTATAGATAACTTAAGAGTATGAAAGAAACGCTATTTTCAGTAAAAAGGCTACACTTTACACCCACGTCTTTGCACCACACGTTTGGTGAAGTGAAGTTAATCTCTGGTAAACAAAAGTGGACAAGATGGAGGCCACTTGGGGTAACTCTGCTGGAGAGAGAGAAAACAAGACGTGATATATGTACTGTAGATTGGCTAATTACTCGCTGTCTAAATCCAAAGTTGACGCTATTGTGCGCCACGCCTTCCTCTTTACGTTGTCCTTGTAAAATTGGTGTTTGGTGATGCATATCATATTAAACTTCTCCACCTCGAGAATTAGCTTTTCATCGTCCATTAAAGTCCATGATGTGATGCGTGATGTTATCGCCACTGCCGTGCTGTTAAAACGCTTTAATTTGAAAGGGTAATGGAAGTTCATTTTGACACTTGGTGTCTACCTCCTGTGTTTCCCCTGCTGTAGCGCCGTAGCGTGACGCAGATATGCTTGAAAAATAGAGCTCCAATCTACCTTGAGCAGTGTGTAGCAGCATACTGCTCGTTTAACTTGCGAATTGCTGTGCTGGTGTGAATAATTAAAATAGAAAGCGGTTCATCCGCGTAAGTGCATCTACACTGCTGCTGATTTGGTGAAAACTGGGAGCGAGTTTTGAGTATAATTGCGATATGACAATTGCAATAGCAGTGGGTATTATTAGCCTATACAATTTCACTATTCTGTTTTATTTGGAGTTTTATTTGGATAAGAGTTTATATTATTTCTCAAATTACCTCAGACTCTGTATATAGCATTTCCTTTACATTGGCGGGTATTAATATAATTTAATTATAGTTTTTCATTCATTTCATTTCATCTTCTACCGCTTATCCCACTTTGTGGGGTCGCGGGTGGCTGGATTATAGTTTTTTTATTCCTAAAAATTAAATGTAGTGCTACTGTATAATGTGTTCATTTGGTTATTCTCTGGTTCAGCAGCACTATGATGGAGATTGAAGACAAAATTTTTAAGTCTCCTTAAAGTAGATTCAGCTCCATATTAAGTACAGAAGAGGCCACTGTCCACAATACATGCACCCCAATGTTATTTTTTTTATTTAAGTGTCAGAATATTGTATAATCTCTTGTGTGACAACTTGGCAAGGCATGTTGTGTTTGACAAGCCAAATGTAAGGTGACTTCCTTCACTAATCTTTTCATTGGTTTAGATATTCATATTTTACTGTAAAAAATCTTTACACTAATTGACTACATTTAAAATACATTTAAAACATGAAACACAGACCCTAATGAAACTCTGGGAGTTGAGGCTTACCCCTGGGGTGTGCAACAAGGGGATAGGGGAGGATACCTAAAAGAAAAGAAATAAAAAAGCACAACAAACCAAGGATACCACCACCTAATGAGTCCACACCACCACCAGAATGGGCCTTTAGCTCCTAGAAGGAGCTCCTCCTAGGTTCCTCCGGTATAGCAGAACAGAGTACTGGAAGCAAAACCACCAGTTAGGCAAAACAGTTAGTCAGCCAAGAGAAAGCAGTTAGTCATGCCACAGCAACATAGTCGGTTAGGTAACAAAGTAAAGTTCAGCAAATACAAAACAGCACCGTCTGAAGTACAAAAGCAGGAATTCTTAGTGTTTACAGGATTAATTTAGAGCTCATGCACCAGCAGACAGACATCATACATACCACTGTATGAGCAGAATGTAGCTCCGGTGAAGGAGGAGGCAAAGGCTAGCTGCAGTGGCTACCTACAGAAACAATAGGGATTACAGCCACGGTAGCATACACCATTACTCAAACAAGGGGAAAACCTACCGTAATCATGTAGCCGATGTCGTTACAATTGGCATGCGACTGTTCTGCTAAAAAATAGAAGGCCAAATTAACGGATTTATCACACCTTTCAAGAGAGGAGTAAGGAAGCTTCTTGTACCTGTTCAAACTGAAAGGCGGAACACGGAAACAGGCAGCCAGATGTGTGTGATGTCAAAGGAAGGGTAACAGAAAGGAGAGTGTTTAAAAAGGGTGCCACCTAGCACGACTGGCCGAGAACTAAAGGGCATTAAGACAGCGAAAATGAGGCTGCAGCTCATAATATCACTGGTGGGTTGGTGAGTGAAATGGCATAGGGGTTCAGTTTTGTAAAATCCCATAATTCTGCGTGTGTGTATTATTAATTTTACTTCAACACTGTTTAGGAAATGTAAGTGATAGTAATAAAAGTGAGTGAATAAAAGTAGGGTTTTATATGTATTTTTGTCATTTCTCAGGTCAGTATTTCATGTAAAATGTGTCAACAGAGTTCATCTGTTTCATCATCTCACGATTCGATTCAAGAACGATGCATCATAGGATTCTATAAATTTTCTTATAGAATACTTAACTAATATGTACAGGATTAAAGCAATAAATTAATTATGTTTTTAACTGGCACTTTATTATTAACAGTAATGTGCAAAATTAATATTGCAAAATTGCTAGTATCAGAATCCTGAGGGCACAACTCTTTGAAACAAACTGTTTTTTTATTTTTTGTTTGACATTTAATAAACTTAGAAAAAGCAGATATTATATATATGTCAATTTGTAACAGAAGCAAAAGTTGCTGGCTTAGCTGCTACATCTGCTAATGTCCAAGTTATTATTATTATTGGGTGGAAGCATGGATAATGCCTATAATAGTCTTTTGGGGAGCAACAACAATGGGCTGTGTTACCACCTTCACCTCCCGATGGAAACATGAAATGTGATTTTGCATATTAGTTGTATTGACAGCCTTCATTCACATAGTTTACACGCAGTGTGGCTCTTGTCCAGTATTCGCTTGCCTTCAGATTCAGTTTCATAAAACCCGAAATGCCTCCATACTGTAGCTTTTAATGAAGTTGGTGCCGCTCATATGTGTTGTGACGGCCCCTGCCTTGGTCTTTAATGTGTTTTTTTGTTTTGGAGGTGGAGCTGGACTGATGGGAGCCACCTGGGCCCAGTGGTCCTATCCGGGATAAAAGCCCCGTTTCCACCGGTGTCTGCCCTCTCCGCATCTCCATTCCTCTTGGCTGTGCAGCCTGACGCTGCAGCGCCACCGACTTTTCGTTTTGTTTTACCATGCCATCACTGCACAACACTGCACAACACCTCACTCATATATACTCGCACACACCCATCCAGACTCACAACTGACGCCCATATTACATGCTAAATTATTTGAACTTTTGTTAATAAATATTTGGAACGTTCGCCATGTCTCACCTTTTGTTACGGCTACTAGAGCCAGGTCGTAACAGTGTTTAGCCTCCACCATTTTGAAACAAAGCAAGTAACATGCCTCAACGTGAACATAGCGCAAGCGCATCACTTATATATGTATGTAGGCCATTTGGAGTCCGGTAGTGGAAGAACACATTGAAAAGACGTGTGTTCATTCAATGGAAATAAAAAACATCGATTCAGAATCTTTTTAATGTGAATCGAAAAAAAGATTTTTTCCCACCCCTAGTAAAAACGAAGTAAAGTTACGGCAGAAGTGGGGTACAGGGTGGTTACTTACTCGCTAAGGACCCCGTACTTGCTGGGTAAATACAGTGTAATTAGCAGGGGATGCGGTCTTTCATCTATAGCGAGATAGTAGGGGTACTTACCTGGAAACTACAAGGTCAGTACCCTATAGTTGTGGTGTAAGTACCCTGTAGTTGGCGGGTAACTACAGGGTAGTTATCAGAGGAATGCAGTCTGTAATCTAAAGCAAGATAGTACAGGATACTTACCTGTGAACTACTGGGTCAGTACCCCATAATTGGAGTTTAAGTAACCTGTATTTTCTGGGTAAGTACAAGGTAGTTAAAGGGGAACAGTAGGGGCAGTCAGTAATCTAAAGTGAGATAGTCCGGAAACCAAAGGGTCAGTACCCCGTGGTTAACGTGTAAGTACCCTGTATTTACCATCTAGGTAGTTTGCGGGTAACGCAGTATGTAATGTGAAATGCATAAAGCTCAAAAATACTTTCACAGTTAATATGTGTAATGTTTGAAGTTATTGTTGCCGTAACACAGTCAAATGCAAACTGAAAAACTTTATACTATTCACTTTCACTACTCACAGGCTTCTGACACTTGTCATGTTGTTACATGGAAGTTAAGCCTTATTTACGTCTGGGCCTTTTGCTTTGAAAAACGAATTTATCTTGAGTCCATAATGCTTCAAAGACCACATGGCTAAATACATGATGAAGAGGTTCCTCTGTGCCTTCACTCTTTCCTCCTGTGGACAACTTGGTAGTTTTGTAGTTTGTAGTTTGTAGTTTTGAGTAGTGTAGGATTGTCATTCTGCAGAAATAAAGACATAATACACTACTGTGTGTATAAGAGATATTCCACTCTAATAAGCAAGTGAATGTACTAGGATTTGAGATTACGTTCAAGCTGAAAATGCCCCCCCAACACCCCACACACACACATGCATCCTTAACACACATTAACATCAGCACAAAATATGCTGTCCAATGAACCATGTCGGAAATGTTAGCACTGTGTCCGCGAGCTTAGCATGGCAGCAACGCTACTGCACTTGCACTTTACAGCGCAACCAACTGTCATGTTTTAGTCGTGAGACTAACTCATTTGTTGTAACTCTGTTCTCGAGTGACTGTTTGTGCTTTGGTTTGACCTGCTTTAGCACTAGCCATCGTGAAATCTAGATTTAATTTTTGCTAAAAGTCTGCAGTCAGAATAAACCTAGGGTTGTGAACCATTTACAGCAGGAGGAAATTAAGGTAAAAAGATAATGTATCCAGGGTTGGAAATTCGATTTAACTTCTCTTCTTATGTATTAAAATAATATAGACCCACTACACAGAGCACTATAAGCTATAAGTTGGAATAATGTTTTACACAATATGCTACCAACAAAGTAGTTTGTCCATTTATTGAAACTGAAGTAAGGATGGGTTTTATAAAGAATATATGGCCTTGAATCTTTTTCTATTTTAAAGCCTTCAAGTAAGAAGAATGGCAACACTGGCTTGAAGGGACCAAGCTGCCTTTCTTGGTTTGGACAGATCATAAGAATCTTGAATACCTCCGCCCTGCCAAGCGCCTCAACTCCTGTCAAGCGAGGTGGGTCCTTTTCCTGACAAGATTTAACCTCACCCTGACCTACCGCCCTGGTTCCTGTAACATTAAGCCTGACGCCCTATCCCGCCAATTCTCTGCTCCTGAACACTCTCCTCCAGACACCATCCTTACAGATTCCCACCTGGTTGCCATGCTCACATGAGATGTGGAGGAGAGAGTCAAGGCAGCTCTTGAGGGTCAGCCAGAACCCAGCTCCTGTCCAACCAATCACCTGTCTGTGCCCCAGTATCTGAGATCGGATGTCCTGCAGTGGGCTCATTGCTCACTACTTATCTGTCATCAGGGGATCCAGCAAACCAAGGAAGTCTTACGACAAAGGTTCTGGCGGGCCACCTTACATGAAGACACTCACTTTGTCAGTGCCTGCCCAATCTGCAACCAGTGCAAGTTTCTTCACCAAGCTCATCCAAAGGACATACAACCATACTTACAGTGGTTGACCACTTTAGCAAAATGATGTTTGTGGGGTTCTCAGTCATCCAGGACATTTTCAAGAAAATATTTTCTGATAAGGCATCTGGACGTAAGTTTTTGGTGAAGACGTATCATCCATTATCCAAGGGACTTTGTCAATTCTGAGTTCAACTGAGAGAGAACTGAGAGAGTGAGGGATTTAACCTGAGACTACTGTGATTGGACTGGTATCATAGTCGTTAAGAGTTGAATGGGCAGTGTGGAAGCTGCTGGGGGACTTGTTAGGCTCCTGAGACCCATTAGCATAACTGCTAACTCTAGGTGTTAGTTTTCTATTAGAGTGAAACTGCTTTGATTTAGGCTTTAAAACACTGTTGTAAATGGAGGGGAGGTTGTATCTGAGTCCACCACCTCTGTTCAAAGAAGGCTTTTCCATTTTAACAAAAATGGCTTCCTTGACTCCTCTTTCAAACCACTTGGCCTTCTTGGCCAAGATATGGACATTGCTGTCCTCAAAGGAATGCCCTTTCTCTTTGAGATGGAGGTGGACTGTGGACTGTGAACCACCAGTATTCTGTGTTGATACATCCTTTTTTGGCAGTTGCTGACTAGTCTCACCAATATAACTACTATAACTGCACTCCTCATTACACTGAACAGCATAGACCACATTGCTCTGTTTATGGCTGGGGCACTTGTCCTTGGGCTGGGCCAGTTTCTGATGGAGAGTACTGCATGGTTTGAAATGAACAGGAATGTTGTGTTTGTAGAAAATCCTTTTTAGCTTTTCAGATATGCTCTTACCTTTTGTCTCTGGGTCCTGTCTGTTAGATTTCTGTGTCCTCTTGGTTTTACTAAAAGCCCGTCTGGGGTATCCACAGGCTCTCAGGGCTTTTTGGACATGTTGTTCTTCTTTCCGTTTACCCTCTGAGGTAGTTGGCACTTCCTGAGCTCTGTGTTGAAGTGTCCTGATTACACCTAGCTTGTGCTGCAGAGGATGGTGAGAATCAAACAATAAATATTGGTCTGTATGTGTTGACTTCCTGTAAACTTCTACCTGGAGTCCTGTCTTCACAAATGACCACTGCACAGTCTAAGAAGGCCAGACAATTCTCCTTAGCGTCCTCATGGGTGAACTTGATGTTCTTATCCACTGCATTGATGTGATCTGTGAACGATTCCACTTCCTGGGTTTTAATCTTGACCCAAGTGTCATCCACATAGCGGTACCAATGGCTGGGCACTGTACCTGCACTGAAAAAAATGACTTTTGGGTGTAATAAATTTTATTTAATAAAATGACATAATTTCAACATTGTAAAATTAGGATTCAGTGTTTACTAACGTTTGTCATTTAACATTTTGAACTAATACATGATTTAATCATATAAAATAATGAATTGTATAGTAACTGTAACAATTATTGTAATTCTAGTATTAATCGTGTTTTTCCAATTCTAAAATGGTGAGTAAACGTTATTCCAAAAAAACAAAGTTCAAGTTTGAATCTGCACATGCGCAGTGGGACCATTTCAACCGCGATCTAGGCTGGTAGTCCGTTGGAGCTTGTTCACCAGACCAGAGCGAAGTCGGTTGGGATAAAGCTGTTTCGGCAGTGTAAAGGTACAACGTGAAGGCTAAAGTAAGTCACTACATATCATACATGTTTTGCTAATGACAATATATTGGATATTTTTTAGACTTGTCCGTTTTCGCAGACAAATACGGTTAAAATGGAAGTGTACACAACTAACGTTAGCTAGCTATGGTGGTCTAGAGAAGTTTGCTGCGGACTTATACGAACCGCAAATATGTGTATATATATATGTGTATGTGTGTATTGAGACCACATAAACATGCCTGAGCTTTTGTCTTCTAAGAGCTTGTTCTCGTGTCTCAAACTTAACTGTAGGATGTAGACAAAGGACTGCGTGCTCCCGACAATCCCCTCTAGCAAAGTACAAGCCGGGTTGTTTAATGTAAAAGTACTTCAACATAACTATCAACATAACGTTACTGCTTGGTTGATGAGTAATGCTTTTCAGTACCACTGTCACACTTTTTCCTTTCTTTATAAAATTATAATTCTTTGTGGAAATAAGCTTGTCACCTCACAGCATGTTATTTTTATGTCTACCCAATTAAACTATACTGTCTATCTGTCACATAATAAAAACAGAAAGATTAAGTAATTTATAATTTGGAGATGTCTAAAATGTGTGTCCTTTTTGGTATTTTGTCTTACAGGTGGAGCCACACATGAAGTCTAGAGAGACCGTAGATGTCAGAAAGGAGAAACAGTAGGCAGTACAAGCTCCTCTCGCAAAGCACAAGCCAGTATGTTATTTTGAAAGCTCTTTCTGTATCACATCTGGATTACTGCTATGATAGTTCATGATAATTCATGCTTCTCAGTACCACTGTCACACTTTTCCCTAAACTTTTTTTTTAAATTGTAATAAATTGTGGAAATGAGCTTGTCACCTCACATGTTATTTTTTTTTATGTCTACCACAATTGAACGATACTGTTTAGCAGTTAAGATTATGTCTAAAACTTTTGTCTTTCAGGAGAGGGAAGTGTAAAATATTCCCGACTGTGACGGACATCACACTCACTTCTGCACTTTTAGTCAGGTAAGCATTAAATTATACACATTATTTATGGTTTGTTTATTTCAATATATTTATAAATTTTCTATTTTTTTTTGTTTTTTGTCTTACAAGGGGAGCCATACAAGTGAAGTCTAGGAAAGTAGATGTCACAAAGGCGAAACAGTAAGCAGTAGGCTTTTAATAAGATGGGATGGTTATGCAAACTTTGTAATTTCAGGGCAGCAAAATGTATAGCACTCCTAAAGCATTACAGATTGACACATTTACTCACTGGTCACGGTCGGTCTTTACCCTGCTTGTACTCAGACTGCCCAACTGCATTCAAAAGTTGGAATTCGCTTTATGCGCATTTGTCCAGAGATCATTCCCAAACTAATAAGTCAGGGGAAACGGTTTCTCTCTTATGCCTTGTCTGTAGTATATCTTCTTTTCACACAGAGAGGCAGTATTTTGAACACCTGGGAGCTCACCTGAAAAAGCACGAAATTGTTCATTGTGTTTTTAAAAATTGTGACTACAGTACCAACATTTATTCAACTTTTGCATCACATAAAAGTAGAAAACATACTCCTCACTGTCTTCAAGATTTTAAAAGTACAGTGTTGCAGACATTTCTAACAAACACAGAACAAGTTGATGAAGCAGATGTATCTCTGGCAAATGAAAATGAAGATGTTTGTACTGAAACTATAGTGGGAAAGGGTGATTCAGTTAAGGCCATTGTTGATCATCTTAGTGCCTTATTACTTAAACTGGACTGCATCTATAATATTCCTAGTAGATGCATAGATGATATTGTTGAGGAGCTTCAGTTCATTAGTTCTTCTGCTTCGCTACCTGTAGTCAAAAATATTATCTGTGACACGTTCAAAAACCACAACTGCAGTGCAGATCCAAAGTTGGTCACAGATTTGATGAATAGTATCTGCCAACTAAGCCCTTTTAGTGTAGCCTTCAGTAGTGGCGGTCCTCTTGCTTCAGCATACCACAGAAAACAGTATATAAAGGAGCATTTCTCTGTTGTTGAGCCAGTAGAATACATACTTGATTCAAAAGATGGAAAAATCAGTATGTTCCAGTTCTGTCATTGTCACAGATTTTGAAAAATGGTGACATTGTCCAAATAATATTAAAGCATGCAGTGTGTTCTACTTCAGGTCAATTTGCTACTTTTCGGGATGGTTCTCACTTTAAGGAGAATTCATTCTTTGCTGAAGAAGAGTTAAGACTTTCACTTCTACTTTATTGTGATGATTTCGAAATATGCAATCCCCTGGGGACCTCACGAAAGAAACATAAAGTAACTGCTATCTACTGGGTGTTGGCTGATATTCCTCCTGTTTTAAGATCTACATTATCTTCTATTTACTTAGCAGTTTTGTGCAAGGCAAATGATGTGAAGAAATATGGCTACTCTCGAGTTCTGGAGCCATTATTGAATGATCTAAAAACCTTTGAAGAACATGGAGTTTTTGTGCCCAGTTTGGGAAAAATGGTAAAAGGCACTGTATTTTCTGTGATTTCAGATAATCTTGGTGCTCACTCCCAAGCAGGGTTTATTGAAAGTTTCAGTGGGTCCTATATTTGTCGATTTTGTATGGGACAGAGATCGCAGTTTGAGGAGGCTGAGGTCAGGACCGGAACTTACCATGTTAGAACAAAGCAGCAACATGAGCTTGATGTTCAGGAAGCTTTGACAAGTAGTAGTCATTGCCATGGTGTTAAGAAACATTGCACAGTTACTCAGAGATTAAGTCATTTTCATGTAACAACAGGATACCCTCCTGATGTCTTGCATGATTTGCTTGAGGGTATTGTACCTCTAGAGTTGGCCTTGAGCATATACATTTTCATAAAGAAAAAATATTTCAGTCTTGAGGAGCTCAACCAAATCATCAAGCAGTTTCCATACAAGTGGAAAGACAAGACTAACAGCCCACAAGGTGTCCCATTAAACTTTGCAGCACGCAAGAATATTGGTGGTAATGCACATGAAAATTGGTGCCTTTTGAGGTTGCCCCCTCTCATGATTGGATCTAGAGTTCCTGAAGAGGAACAGGCATGGCAATTAATAATGACATTAAAAGATGTTGTTGAGTTGGTTATGTCACCCACCCACACAAGTGAAAGCAGAGGTTACTTAGATAGCCTTATTGCTGAACATAGATCTCGATTTAAAAGTGTCTTCTCACTAGAAAAACTCATTCCAAAGCATCATTTTGTTGAACACTACCCGCAGCTCATCAATGCATTTGGCCCTCTTGTGTCCTTGTGGACAATGAGATTTGAAGCCAAGCACCACTTTTTTAAAAAGATAGTGAGACAGACCAGCTCCTTCCGCAATGTTTTGAAGTCCATGGCAAACAAACACCAGTCCATGATTTCATACACTCTGTACGGTCCAGATGTTAGAACATGTGCAGTTACTGTAACAAAACTGACAAGCATTCCATTAGACATTGTAAATAAGGACATACAAGTATATATGTTCAATGAATTTCCTGCTGAGACAGCTGTTCATTTGGCATTGAAAGCAGAATATCATGGCACTTCTTATAGTGCTGGCATGATGTTGGCATATGGCTCCATTACTGGTTTACCTGACTTTGCTGAAATTGTACAAATCATTGTTGCTCATGACAGCTTAGCATTTGTAGCAAAACTGCAAACTGCATGGTACTTTGAACATTTCAGAGGTTTTATGCTAGAGTCCACTGGTACAGTCAAAGTAGTAAAGCACTCAGAAGTCATTGACACATACCCACTGGCTGCCTATGTGGTGGAAGGAAAGCAAATGGTTTCTCTTAAACATCACATCTCCTTTTCAAACTAGGTAGATTATTACAGCAATTTTTGAAACTCAAGCTTATATTGTGTACTATCACTTTCTAATATGTATACAGTCTATCATAATAATTCATGCTGTTCTTTCTTTTTCAGTTCTGCCTTCCAAAGTCCTTGAAGATGTCTGCCTTGATTGTTCTGTGTGTTGTTATTGGAGATACACAAGTTTATAAATTAGTACTACCAGAGGGTGCCCCTAGTACTGTAGAGAACCTTTTAGCTGTCATCCAGGAGCAGTTTGACCTTACTGGAAGTTACACTGTTATGCATATGGACAAAGATTTTGATGACCAGTATTTCACTCTGATGTCCACTGATGTAATTAAGGACAGAGACACACTTAAACTCATCCAAAATGAGGACTCTAGTATCTCTATCACATTGACTCCTGTTGCTGAGTCTGCCACAAGTTCCTCCTCCTTTTCACTGGATCAATCCAGTCAGGACGCTGATGCTGCCTCTGTTAGCTCTGCTGATACAATAATACTACCGAAATCACCAGGGTATCGCTGTAAACAATGGCCAGTAAATTTTAAGATACCTACATTTTCTCATAATGTAGAGATGCTTCTTCAAGCCGGAAATGACTCTTATGAAAGGGATGGAACTGTCCTTCAGAATCCAGCGGTGACCTCTGACATACTTGAGACAATTTCTGATGCAATTTTTTGCTATACTGCCTACCCCACAGGTCTCCAAATACTGGCTGTTGTTGAAGCCCTGATTAAAAAATATCCATGTTTAAAGGAGCCTGCAACATCTTTTTCTGGATTACATGGATGGCAACAACGTCTTTAATATAAGATTAATAATTACCGCTCTAAACTTAGAAAGCGTAATGTACCGTGCCCCGAGCTCGACATCAACTCCATGAACAGGAAAAGACCTGGTGAGACGAATCCAGCTAAAAACTGCAAGAAACCCAAATGAGCAGAGGTAAATTACCTTCCTCCACACCCACAAGGAGAAACAACAGAAAGTTTAGAAAACATCTGACAGGAGCTTCTTGAGGATGTTAAAAAGAAAAACAACGATGGGGTAATTCATCAAAAAATGGCCAAAACTTTTTCTTATCGAAGACTAGAGGTGGTGACTGGCAGTCCAGCTGCTGATGACTTCAAAGAACGGTGGCCTGCTCTCTTTACCGAAGCTGGGGTAGGTTTACCACAATTTTTTAAAAACAGTTTTAACATCTGTGTAGATTGTTCAATTAATGTAATTCTCTTGTTTTTGTCTTCACAGATAAAAGAAGAATTTCGGAGAATAACCACCATTTCCCTCGAGCAGACCTTCATGTTCAGTCTGGACAGTTACACTCCAAAACTGCTTTCTGTTCTGAAGAAGAAGGGTGGTGCCATGGGGACAAAACTAAGACCCATTTTAGACAAACTGAGTCAGGTGTGTTTCTTGGTCACAATTGAACCTGTCTTGAACTTGTGTATTCAATTATTTTTTCTTTACTTTTAATAAATATCTAACTATTTACAGAACCAAACAATTGAGATAAGGCGTGCAGATGTGATCCGCGGATTAATACTCTACCTTGGTGAAAAAGAGGAGGAACTCTTCCAAGATTGCCTGGTAAAATACTTAAAATTTAATTTGTCTTTGTGATTCATCAAAGAAAGCAAAGAATTCATTGTACAGTTAAACAGACAAAAGTTTATATGCTGTTTTTATTCACTGGAATATTTCTAGGACATATAATTTCTTACTTTTGTAAGTTGTAAGCCGTTAGTGGAAGTAATTGTTATCTAACCAATACTACCAATGTTTTTTCTCTCTAAAATGTATCTAGCTGGACAGCTATGAGGATCTTTACCAGCACAACATGAAGATCCTAGTTGTTCGTGCTTCCTATGTTGAGGATCCTGTGGATGTCTCTGTTGTTCTTGACGGCAAGGAGATTGTGACTGGATGTGGAAATACTGCAAAGGCATGTACGCTGCTAATGGGTCTGATATATTCCCTCAATCTTGCCTATCCTCCAACACTGCGTTACACTTTTGAGGTATTCCAGAAACTTTTCTTAGATTTAGATGCAATAAAGCTGTCCCCCAAAGTTCAAACACTGAAAGTGAAGATGCTGTCCTAAACTGACAATACGACATTCTGTTCAGCCTGAGTGGCATGGCACAACTTTGCCAATATTGTATTTTATGTTAGTAGTCTTTTAACTACTGTGCCATGTTTCAGCGCGGTATCATTCCTTTTTTTTTTTTTACATGCAGTGTTTTGCAGCAGGATTGAAATTGGTTTGAGTTTTTAATTGAGGGAGAATCAAACTACTGTGTTCCCCTACAATAGTTTATTTTTAGCATTGAATGCTAATCATTCATAAATGTTAATACTGTAGTAACACATTGTACTAATAATTACAAGCAGCAATTGTATGGACAGATGTTTTAACTGTTTTACATGCATTTTTTCAAGAGTGGTCTTAAAAACAGTTGCAATGAGAAATAAATGTTCATTGTTTTATAGTTAAGTTTTGTCATTTAATTGGTTTGTCTACATATGTAATTATTACTCTGTTACAGTGCATGATGATTATTCGAATAACAACAAATATAACAGATATAATATAAATAGCATTTACTATAGTAATCCATTATGGTAAATGATACATTCACATAAGAGTTACTCAGTATTTCATAACATTAAAATACATAATTTAAAAAAAATCTAATAGATCTTACTTAATTATTTCACATAACCAGTATAAGAAAACGAATGTAAGATTTACTTACAAATCCTGTTTAGATTTTACTTGTTAAAATCAGGAGAGTTTTACTTTATTTACAGGGATATAATTTAATTATAATGTCATTGTGCAAAAACTTACGAGAATTTTTCTAAGTAAATGTTAAAAGTTTTTTTTTTCAGTGTGGGAAGGAGTTCAGGGCTCTGCTCTCCACTTTCTCCAAGTACAGTTTCTGCCTGTAGAAGTTACCTCTAAACTAGTGTGTGGTGTTGAGACATACCTCCAGTAAAGAGCAGTTGTGTTCCGCGGTGAGGCTGGTCCTCTCCTGTAGTGATGTATCCAGTAGTGATCTCTTCTTATCTGTCAAAAGGGATGTGACATCAAAAGAAACAATAGTCTCATCTGAGTCCAGCTGTAGTCACAGTAGTCTCAGGTTAAATCCCTCCCTCTAAGGGATAAATATCCCAGCTCTCCAAGTCCCTTGGATGAGGGATGAAACGTCTTCACCGAAAACTTAAGTCCAGATGCCTTGTCAGAAAACCTTTTCTTGAAAATGACATATTTCACTCCCCTTCCTAAACTCCCGTCAGCCAAGGACACAGCAGAACTGATGCTACATCACGTCTTCCGCCTGCACGGACTACCTGTTAGTGTTGCCTCAGATCGAGGCCCACAGTTCATCTCCATCTTCTGGTGTGAGTTCTGTTCACTCTAGGAGCCAATGGAAGCCTGTCTTCAAGGGACAGAAGTAACCAGCAGATGGAGATCAACCATCCCTCTTCTTGGTCCCAGCAGTTTTTGTGGGTTGAATATGCACACAACATCCTTACCAGCTCAGCAACTCATCTATCTTCATTCCAGTGTGCCTACAGGTTTCAACCTCCTCTATTTCCCTCAGAAAGAGGCCTCCTGTCCATTTGTCAAGGCCGTCATCAACCATTGCCGTTGTGCGTGGACCCAGGCCCATGCTGCCCTGCTCTGTTCAGACTGTCACTACTCTCTGAGGGCCCCTTCTATCAAGCTGGCCTAATGGTGTGGCTTTCCACCAAAGACCTGCCATTTCGAGTAGAGTCCAAGAAACTGCCACCAAAGTTCATTAGCCCCCTCGGAGTCAAATTACCCTGAGCCATACGTCTTAACCCAACCTTCCATGTCTCCAAGGTGAAGTTGGGCCAGGAAAGCCTTCTGGTTCATGCTGTTCTTAGACCACCACCACCTCGTCTCATTGATGCGGAGCAACACCGTTCGTCAACTCTTGTGTTTTCTCGTCGTTGCGGTAGAGGAATCCAGTACCTGGTCGACAGGGAGGGGTACGGTCGAGAAGAGAGATCTTGGGTTCCAGCCAGCTTAATCTTGGACTCTGGTCTCATCAAGGACTTCCACCAGGAACTTCCTGACCAGCCCCCAATGGCCTTATTGACTCTTAGTGGCTCTTGTTCCAGGACACCTTCTGCTCAGCCTCTGGCCACCCTGAATGAGCAAAGGTCGCCTGCTGAGGAGGACCAAAGCGTCCCAAAGTGCTCACAGATGGCCCAGTCCGCTCGCAGCAGTCCCTCTTAGCTGCATCAGAGCAGGAGATGTTCTCCGCGTCCAGAGAGTGGATTTATCATTAAACTGGAGACTAACACAGCCTCAGTCACTCACTCGATTCGTCCACGGTGTGTGCCTCTCTGTGACATAAACTAAACATCTAGGTAGCTACACTCAAAAATACAGAAAGTAGTGGGAATCAAATCCTGAATGTAAAGGCTGGATGAAGCCATTTATTGGAGATGATAAATGGACATACAGCCTGTATTGATAGGGTGATTTCTGTATGATGTAAAAAAAAAACCCCAAAAAACGTGGAAACTCAAACTCATATTCAAATGGCTACCCACCAAAAAAAAGCTACTTTTTATGGTTACATTTATCAAGCGCAAAACATGTTTAGAGAGCTGCAAACAATGAACCCACTTGACAAATTACAGTCAGAATATTCTAACCTAAAACGCATACATGTATCTCAGCATAACCTAATGCATGCTCAGATACATGTATGCAGATACAGTTTAAGGAGTGTTAATTAGCTGAAACATCATTTAAAACTGTATTCTCAGCATTTGAGGTAAAACTACATCTAAAAGGGGTTGAACATTGTGGTTTCATTGTAAACAGATGATTTTATACTGGAAAATAATCACTACTTTTCATTGCAACTTTTGAAAAAAGTCAGGTTTTTAAGACGACAACAATCACAAAAAATGGCCGCGATATCCTGGAGGGACTGAATTATGAAACTACAATAGTCAGGTAGAACTCTTTTAGTAAAATAAAACAAAATAAAAGTGTCCCATGTTTTTGAGTCCTTAAATGTGTCAGTGTGTCTCAGAAAGTTATTTCAAGTGCATATCTCTGTCTGTGCGTAATATGGTGTGCAGTGATCAGTTATGAGTGATGAGTCTCCACAGTTCTACTATCGTAGAATACGTCATACTTATTTTGGCTCTAAAAATCAACCTGAGATGGAAGGAGACTTGAACTTCAAATCACTCTTCATTCAAAATCTCCATCCAACAACTAGCTATCATCTTGGCATTGCAGCGTGTCTTCATACACAGACAAGTTTCCAGCTACGCGAGCTAACTATGAGAGCTTTAATGAAACACAAGCTAACAATGACCAAACATCAAGAGCTACAGCCCTTAATCCTGAGGCTGGAACTTTAAACAGGTAAGAACTTCTGGGTGCAAATCAAGCAGTCCAAACCAACTTTCTTTCCCAGCAAAAAGGCCAAGACATGAACCAAAACAGGTTCAAAATCAAATCATGACAAAGAAAACCAATACAGACCAAGACAGAGCCTCAGGCAAAAACACTTGACTTTTGAGAAATGTCCTCAAACCAAACCAAATCACTGAGTCTTTGAAACTGAAGAGGTCAACCTTGCTGACCTTAACCAACGTGAGCTAGAAGCCATTGAACTTTTGATGAAGCTAAGCCACTAGCTTTAGCTTCAACAAGCCACCCAACCAATGAAAAGCCTTCAACTCAACAGCATGAAGAGCTAACCAAGGATCTTACCTTAGGCCGCTAACCAAGGATCTTACCTTATATATATATATATATATATATATATATATATATATATATATATATATATATATATATTCCAATTGGCATTTTTCATCTGAGACTTAACTTTCTTTATGCTGGATGTTACGTGCCAGGTAGGTCTAGGGAAAATAGTGGCACAATAACGCTGGTAAGGATAACAAAAAACCAAGATAAATGTAAGTATGTGCGCCAAAAAGGGCGACTTAAAGTTTATTAACAAAAATAAACTCAACCAAGAATGTAATCAAACTAAAATCTGCCAATTTTAACTAAGAAAAAACAATAGCAACACATAACACGTCCAGACGTGACACGGGACCCACTGGTCCCAAGTTGTGGCGGCTTCAGCCTTTTATATCTAGCTGATGACTGGCTGAGATTAGGCGCACCAGAGTTCCAATCAGCTGGATGTCACCTGAGGGGCGGGGACAAGGAGAGAAGCACAGCACAAGAAACTAACGGCAAAGGGCCATAACACTGGACTTTAGGTTAACTGTGGCTCAGCTGGCCATAAAGGCACAGATTTGAGCAACCCGTCTCACAGATCGGGAATGCTCCTGACCTCTGACCCACAGCACAGTAGCTCAGCCCAAAGCAGAGAGAGAACCCAGAGCAGATCCACCAAGAACCATCCACAGAGGACCACAACAGTCAGCTAGCTTTGGGGACCCAACTCCAAACCAAGTTTGGACCCATTGGTACCACCACCATTTCCTGTGCTCCAGTAAGATCTACACAGTTACTTGATACAGAGTTGGCATAAAGATTAAACTTAACTTAAACTTAACTAAAAGCTTAACTCTTTTAGACAGTTTTTCTAAATTCATTAGCAACTAAGCAATTAACAACAACTGCCCTTGGGATGGGTCTAAATTTTCCTAACATATCACATGTTATAATGTATGGTGCGCCAGAGGATGTAGAAGCCCTAGTTCAAGAAATAGGTATCAAATCATAAGTGAGGTATTTGATGATATTATACACTTAAATAAACCAAACGTAAAACATAAACACCAATAATACTATACTACACTCATATAGGGCAATTTTTCTCCAGTCCTTGATTTTTGCACGCGTCCATTTGCACAAGACAGTGTATTGCAACCTTCCTAACAGATTTTTGGTAAAAGATGGGAATGATTTGTATTCCCTGTCTGGTTTGAACTCTGCATCCTTATAAATATTTACAAGAGTAGGAATGTCTTTCATCTCCTATGCACTCCACTTGGACTACTGACTTCAAGTTCTTTATCAGTCTTGTCCATGAGGTCTTTTAAGATTCCTATGGAACGGCTAATGAGGCTTGCAGATTCCTCATTGAGGTTTGGACCTAACCCCTTAAGAAAGGACTTCAGGAAATTGTTTAAAGGTCCTAAATTATACTATTTTGAACATTATACAGTATATTTTGGATACATTTAGGTTACCATATCACGTTTTGCAAAACACACAATAATTATCTTATATGAGCGGTTTGAATGAGCTCTCATCATGAGTCCAAAGTGAACGGTCTGATTTGGCGCTGTCACTTTAAGGCTCAGCTCTCCCGTGTTGGCTCTGCCCACTCATGATGTCACGCTATAGCTGCGCGGACTACGCTGGAAACAGACTGAAGTAAACATGGTACATCGTAGTAATAGCTTTTTCAGCAATGGCTTTGAGAGTAACTGAGCTGTATATCTTAGACCCAGAGTGTGACTCTGAGTTCGAAGAACATGAGCAAACACAAAGACCTCGAAGGCTTCTACAAGACGTTTCTGCTTGGTAAATGAGAAACTATTTATTGTGTATGTTTCTATGGTGTAGCCCGTAGCATAGCGCGTGTTAACTGCTTCTGTTTATAGATGCACATGTGGAAATGACTGTACAATGCCTACTGAAGTTGATAATGTATGCTGCCTGGAGACTCCTAAGGTAGCTGTTGTGCAGTGTATTGAAAGTAAAGTAAAAGTATTGACGGTAAGTAAGCTAACACAGTAGCAGCGATGCTTCTCTGTGCGTCTGAGCTGCAGAGCACGGCACTTGTTGACAGTGCAGGAGAGAGGGGCAGGAGGAGTGTGGAGGAGCACTTCCTGGAGAGGAGTGGTTTATTTCACATATTGGCGTCATTGCGTGAAACAGCTCATTGAGAGGACTGTAGCTCAAACTAAATAAATTACTTAAACATGCGCGAATGAAACAAAACACAACTTTGGGTATGTGTTTGAGGTAGAAACAACGTTAGAACATGGTTAAAAGCTCAGAAAAGTCGATTTAGCATAATATGGGACCTTTAAGTGCTCTAGGTGAAGATCGAGGGTTATATTTTTTCCCTTGCCCCCTCTTGAGTTCCAAAGTCGGTTCCATGTCACACTGTAAGCCATTCGTGGAGATGAAGTGGCATTGAGTTGTAGTGTGAGGAGAAAAGTGCTGTATGCATAGTTGGTGTGACCATATGCTTTATAAAAGAGCAGTACCACTTTGTAGAGCCGCATTAGATGCCCTCCTGTCATATTGTTTAAATACATCCTTGAGCATGACAGACTTGTCCACCACCTCAGCTGTTTTTTCATGTAACCTGTGCCTCTTGACCTGTGTTGAACCCAAGCAAATGTTCTCAGGAATGAATTCCTCTGGGTTGTCTAGTAAAGACATGAAAATTATGAATCAGATTATTACCTACTTTTTTAACATTTGTATCTAGTTGTTGTGGTGGGCAGTTTATAAAAAAATATTACCAACCCATCACATCTTGTAGCCCAAACTGCTTCATTGCTGTGGCCAGAAACAATGAAATTGTGTTTGTTCGCAGTAAGTTTTTGTAGACATCATTAGATGCCATAGGTCCTTGTTTTGCATTAGAGCATCTGTAAAAATGCTTTGTTAATTATCATTTTTATGTTGTGTTTACCATACAATACAGATAATAAGAGACAAAACAAGACTGTGCCGAATTCATGGTGGCAGGGATGCAATATCAATTCATACAGCTTCGAGACAATTCATTTTGTCTTAGATGTGAACTGTAGATAAAAAAGACAAATAAAGAAATTAGTAATTATATTTGGAAACATGCACAAAAAGGAAGATAAAACGCAAAGCTTAACATTTTTTCTGTAATAAATATATGTTTCTATTATAAAAACGAGATGTACCTCAACACATTCATGTTAGCAAAAACTGGCCCATGGTCTTTGGCAGATTCTTGCTTGTAGAATATTTTGTAGTGGATCTACAACAAATCATTAAAATATGCTGATGTGGGATGTGATGCACCACAACTTTTGATAATGGCTTAAAAGCATTTAGATATTGCATCAGTATCCTGCTTCCTAACACAATGAACTCTCTACGAATGTGTTCTTGTACTTCTGGACCTGGCAGTGAATGACCAAGATCATATTTGCAGTTGTCTTCTTTTGGTCGTGCATGGCCGAGAGGGTTTATTTCAATGCGATCCTCAATAGCAATGTGGTGTATCCAATGTAGTGACTTAGTGGCATGAGGTGTAGACTGGTGGTGGGTCTTCATGTAGAAGTCAATGTTATCGAAGAGTATTGTGTATGCATGTGGTAGAGCTTGCGGTGGAAAAGACAAAGAGGGAGGGAAGGTTGCTATTTCAGAGCCTGGCAGTTGGCTGAAAGGTAATGGTTCAACATCTTGTCTATCTTCCTCTGTTGAGTAAAAAATAACATTTTAGACACAACACTTTAGTAGATTAAATGTTGTCACTGTAATGTACTGTGTGTAGCTATGCAAAACTGACATCTCCCCTGATAGTGTCAGGTCTTCCATGCTTTTATAGACACTGCCCAATGTCACAGACTCTCTTTCAACCTCAGAATGTAGAGAGGCAATCATACAAATTCTATTCAGTAGAGGTGTGAAAAGGTCACAGAAGGGACAACGGAGTGGAAACAGTGCTAATTTTATCCTGAACAGAGACAGTATCTTTACCTACAATACCACTATTGGGAACCACGTAAAACTGTCAAAGGCAAAAGCTGTACATAAACTGTTGTACCTGTGTAACGCCTCATTTACACTGACTGCGAAAGGGATTCCGTACGGAATCCGTAAGGACTGCCATTTACACCGGGTGCAGTGTGTGTGCTGTACGTGTCCGGAAATCTGCATCCGCGAGACCACAAAACCACAGGGATTCACGCTGAAGAGTTGAGTTCACGTGATAACATCCAAGTAAAGAGAGAGGTGCTGATAAAAACTCACCAGTATATCCCAGAGCTCCAGCTATTTCACTCCATGCCTTCTCTTTTCTGGTGTTGTCCTTATAAAAAGTATGTGAAATATCATATGTGTGGTTTTAGACTTCCGTGATGAATCTCTCGTCGTCCGTGGTCTCAAATAACCCCCGGGACCCCGTCACTGCACTCGTAATTTCTTCAACTTCATGAAAATCCACATGCGGCGTCCGGAAAATATAGACTCCTTGCGGAAACCTTCCGGAGCTCCGGATCAGGAGACGTAACACACTGGTGTAAATGCTTGCACTGACTACAACGGTTTCTATTCCTTGTTGCGTCCATACGGACGCCGTTCCGTATCTGTTCAGCAGTCAGTGTAAATTGGGCGTAATGCTTCTCCTTGCTGTCGTTCTAGGGGGAGGACCATGGCAGATCTTCTTCACTGCCCTCGGTGTTTTGGACGGTGTAGAGCGTTCTCTTTTGTCACTAGTTGCAGAAGATGGTCGTGAGGATGACTCATCCTTAGTAGCATTTTCTTCTTGCTGTTGCCATGTCTTAAAAGTTGTTTGGTCCCGTTCCAAACGTGCCACAACATTAACACAGACTTGGCACACTCGCGTAGAGTTGTTCGAAATGTTCAATAAAACTAGGCCCAAGTCTGCAATTCTCCCAAAAAAAGGCTGGTCACTCTTGCTACGGTCGAAAATCTGCACAGAATGGCTAATGACACCTCTTATTCTTAGGTTTTTTAGGCAAAAATGACATTTACCTTGGTCTCCGCTCTACTGCTGGCCATGTTAACTAGTGGCGCTAATGTGGCTTACTTGTTGACAACCGGCTGCTTATGTCGCCTTTTTTCGCGTCACGTCCGGCGTTTTTATGATTGGTTAACATTACGTCCATAAACCCTGCCCTTGAAATTAAATGCAAGTAACAGGGTACCAGACTAACTTCTTTGTATAGAATAGGAAAAGAGTTAGTCGCAGCTGGCCAGGCTAATAAAATCATATCCCACCTTCCATAAGGAAGGTTTATTGTTTCAATCCATGAATATACTCCTGTTATTTATTGTTGATTTAATTTGCATGTTTGAAAGCCATCTGTTTGTCAATTCTGACAATTACTGTGATTTAATATGCATTTGGTTTTTGAACTTTTATTGGCTTTATTATTTCTGTAAATGTCTCCACTGTTGGTCTAATTCTAGTAAAGCATTACATTCTCCTGTGTTTACTCATCTGAGCATAGCACTGACAGAAACTAAAATCAATGTTTTGGACAACCTGTTACAGCTCCTTTTATGTTGCTCTGATGGTTCACACACTGTCCAGTGTTTCATGGAGGGCAAAGGTCACCATTGACAGCAGCTGGACACAAAAACATAGTTTATCTCTGAAATCTTTTCCTCTGGATTTTGTGTTTTCTGTGTCTTTTTTCGCTGAAACAGTAAGAAAGCCCGACAGTTTTCAGCTGCTACAGCGTGCTTCTATGTTTTCTCCTCTCTCCTGTCTCACTGCCTGAGGCGTCACTGGTCACGTGACAGCTAGAGTGCGCAGGCCGCTCCGGCCTAAGTTACGTTTCAGGTTTTCCGATAGGGGACAGCCTCATGCTCTGAGTGGAGGCTTATTGAAACTATTTCATGGCAAAGAACCATCTCAAATGACTTTGATGCTTTGTTTTTGTAGGTCAAAAGTTGTGTAATGCGTCTTTAAGGCCCTGAGTGGTAAGGCACCATCCTATCTCAGAGAACATAGTGCCATACTGTTATTACAGAGTGCTGTGTTACTAGTCATTCATTGGTTTTAAAAAATACAATCGGAGGTATAGCTTTCAGTTACCAAGCTCCTGTTTTATGGAATCAGCTCCCAGCTCATGTTAAAGAGACAAACACAGTCTCTACATTTAAGGTCAGACTTAAGACTTTCCATTTTGATAAGGTTTATGTTCAGGACATATAGATGAGATAAGCTACTCTAGGTCCAGATGCTGGGGGGAGCATGACACAGTGAGCCAATCTAGTGTACATTTCTGCTTAGTTTATTGCTATTCACAAGTTGTCCCACACTCCTCTGGGGGAGTAGGTACTGGTTAGATTCTGGCTGTTAGATGTGCCAGTGATGACTGGACCTTAGCTGTGCCCCCATCTGTGATCCTATCCCAACCCATGGCACCCTCCTCAACCCAGTTCCTCTCACTAAGATGGATGAACAGTCCTTGCTGACTTTATTATGGACTATATTCATATTCATTTTCATTCTTTTGTACATATGAAAGACTATTTGTCAGTGACTGTCCTGGACACATCTATTGCACGGCCTGTCCGTCCTGGGAGTGGATCCCTCCTTCTGTGGTTCTCGCTGAAGGTTTCTCTTTTTCCCCGGCTGTGTTTTTTGTTGTTTTTTTTCCTCACACTGATATAAGGCCTACGCCCAGTGAATGTTGACTTTGTTATTGTGATATTATGTTATATACATAAAATTTAATTGAATGTAATATGTCAAAATACCCAATTTAGGGAATTTGTAAGGATAAATTCACGGATTTTGTGTTCTCTCTGTATATTTTTGTGTCTCCCCCTCCCTTCTGTGTCTCACCACCCACCTGGGCGTGGCATTAGGTTCAACTTGAAACTCGTTAGATTAAAATGAGAGCAGCTGCCTGAGGCAGACACTGCAGTTATAAAAAAGCAGCAGCTGCACATCTCAGTGCATGATGGGAAAATGCAGACTTCTCAGCCGTATTGGACACCTGGCTTTGAGTGTAGTGTTAATCAGAAACGTAATGTGCTGTCACTGGATTGCCGCCCCACTCCACCTGCACTCCGCTCACTGAGCTCCCCACTCCTCCACCAACAGCTCTTTTTTTGTTAAATCCAGATGAACAAAGTTTTAATGATAGAAACTCTTTTTGCAGCTGTCAAATATAGAGATCCTACTCTGAATATATATTCAATGTATATTAAATGTGTAAACTTAGACATAGACTGTCCTGGAAGGGCATCTTATTTACAATGGAACTGCAGTAGTTTCACATTAGGCAAAGCCCTTATAGTTACAGTTAAATAGATTCGTTTAAAACATACATCAAACATGCAAGAACTGCACTTCAGACATGATCTGAGCCACAAACTGTTTGGCTTCACAGCAGACATCTTTCACTGCTTTCCGTTGCTGCCATCTGCTCTTGTCTAGAATCCAGAAGAGGTTGCGTTCATCCCAAACGCACCTAATATCACCTTTGGCTGATCTCCATCTCATCAGCTGCAGAATGAGAGGACTGGTTCCCCATCCCCTCCTCGCCAGTTAGTTGTTGTTGCTACTAAAGTCAGCAAACCACTTTGCTCTTTACTACTTTTGTAACTTAGAGAACTTTGTTAACTTACCTTCTCCTTTGCCAAGGTGTCAGCTAGCTTTTCATCTGTGTGGCCTGGATACATCTGGCTACCAGCTCTTCACCCACCTTCAGTTTTGTTTGCTGCAATAAACCAGTTATTTAACTTACCTACTGTGTTCTGTTTTTGTGTCCTCTGCAAAACTGTAACAGAGACATAATTACAGATGTACAAAGCAGAACTGAAGTTGCCAAAATGTTAAAAATATGAAAATGTAAATGTATTTTGGACCACTCTGAGTTCCAATCTGTCTTCATTTGCAGCCCGAGTGCGATCGTCAGTACGAGCCGCTTGGGCACAGAGCACCCACAAAGGCTTTCAGGACCCCTCAAGCCTACACTCCCTCCATGAAGAGCCCCCTCTACACGGACCTGAGGCTCAGCAGTGTGTCCCACGGCAAACAAGTGCACCCCTCCCGGACATTTGAGAAGTACAAACAACACAGAGACCAGAAAGGACACCAGCTCAAAGCTCTGGACCTACAGGTGAGCTCTACATCTTTGCGTTTCTAAACTGTCTGCATGTTTGAGCAAGGACAGAAATTAAAACACTGTTTTCATGAGTGTGCGCTGGATCATGCATTGGTTATTTATTTTCATTCATTTTCTACTGCTTAGTCCCATTAGGGGTCGCGGCTGGCTGGAGCCTATCCCAGCAGTGTAGTCGGGGTACACCCTGGACAATGGCCAGTTAGTCGCAGGGCTAACACTTAGAGACAAACATTGACAGACAACCATTCACTCTCATGATACTTCAGAGTTGCCAGTTGACCTATACATGCATGTCTTTGGGCGGTGGGAGGAAGCCGGAGTACCCGGAGAGAACCCACAGTGACACAGGGAGGACATGCAGACTCCTCACAGAAAGACCAGAGTTAGCTAATGATGTTTGAGCCACAATCAGTCCAGGATGTTTGAATTGGCCGGAACCAGCCAAGGATGTTTGAGATGGCGGGGATTTGAACTACTAAATATTTATTTTATTTACTTTATTAAAATAACATGAATCTATAAGGAGACACTTACTTGTTTCTCCCACAAGATACCAGGTACCTTTAACAGCTGTAGGCTACTGCTACTTACTACGAGAACTCACCAGTCAGTGGCCTCATGGGGTCTGCCTTACTTTCAGTTTAGTTTTATTTGTCTGGCTTAATGACACAACACACTTGTCTCTGTGTGTCAGGGGACTCCCTCGTTCCCTATCAGGTTGAAAAAACCCAGCCGAGGGAAAGAGAGATGTGTGCTGGACAGTTCTACATATATAGTATATTCACACATAGGCCATCTTATATACAAATAAATATAAATGAATTATGTCAATACAATATCAGCAGTAGGGAAAGAGTCCCATCCGCGTAAGGGAGAGGAGCTGCCTGTCCTGTAAGTAAATTAATATATAAAACATACTGTTGTGACTGAGATGCTGCTATTTGTGGCAGTCTAGCCCCCAAGACAAATCTCTTCTTACAGACAGTAAAGTTTATCTTGCCCTATCAGTTACCTTTATTGCCACATATATAAAGCTTTTATTACATAGTGTAAGTAATAAAAAGTACACATTGATTCCGTTCATTGTGTCTTTTGTATTATCCACAGGTCTCTGAAAGTCCCACCACAGCTTTTCACTAAGGCTGAGGTCTGGACTTAAACGAGGCCATTTCAATTCATTGATTCCTTTCTTTTACACTGATGTAGATTTGCTGATGTGCTTTGGACCATATCCTTTTTCTCACCCAGAATAGAAAGTTTTATCTGAAGGACAGATGTGTTTCTAGAACTCCAGAACTCCTCTGGTTTACAGAGGAGTATACATGGGCCAACAGTGGGTGTGGGCTGTTTCTTTCAAAAGTTGTGTCTAAGAGTGCTCTGATCTGTATTTTGAGGCCAATCACCGATCACAGAAAAATGTATTGTTTATCGCGTCTTTCATATTTAATGTATTAAATTACAGGGTTTCCGCTGTATTAACGTGGCAGCCACGGGAAAGTAAATTAAGCATAATGCACAGTGCGATATATTCAGCCGTTGGCCTCATTTTCTGTTGTTCAGAAAGTAGCTTGTTGGTTGCCAATCACAGTATTTTTATCTATTATCGGAGCACCCTTAGCTGTGTCTGTTTCTTTCAAATGCTGTGCCATTTAGGCCAAATGCCTCTTTGGTCTGCTCTGTTTATAGGACACTGTTCCAGAGTCTTATGTTGGTTTGTTCAGATGCAGTTTTGTGAACCTCATTCGAACTTCTTCCATGTTCTTTTAAGTGAAAAGATGTTACTGTCAACCCTTCCAAACAAACCATATTTTATCAAATTTTGCTGTCATAGACTTGTGTTCCACTTATAAATATTCTGTCATTGTAGAACTTCTTTTGTGGCTTTGTTCAACACAGACCTGAATGCTCCAGATTAGGGGTGGAATAAAATCTCGATATGGCGATATATTGCGTTGTTTTCTCTCACGATCGATTATCGATACACTTGCGCCACGTTTCGATATTTTATTTAACATAAAACCACTATGGCAACTTAACTCTTTTTTCTCAGGTGTGTCATTACTTCATCAATCCTCATGGGGGCGCTTATCAAATGAATGGGAGTAATGTTAGCAGAAGTCACGAGTGAAGTAGAAACAAATGAAGGGAAAATGGCGAAGAGCAGTGAGAGTGAAGCTAAAGAAAACAAACTAAAAGAGTCACCAGCAACTTTTAAGTCAAAAGTGTGGGCCCACTTTGGCTTTTACGATGTGGATGGAACCAACAAACTTGATAAAGACTATGCAATATGCATGAACAGCCCTGCAAAAGTAAGGTTCACTGGTAACACAACGAACATGCACAGCTACCTCGCTTGTCACCATCCAGAACTTACAGAGAAAACAGCAACTGCTATCTTACCTGGACAGCCGTTAGTGAATAATTTCTCTCAGTCAAAGTTACCTTTTAATTCTCCGTGGGCTACTGCAATAACAAAGTCTATCGCTGTGTTTATTTGTAAGGATTTTCACCCATACACTGGGACACTACACAGCCCCCACCCAAGATGATTATCTGTCCCCAGCAATAAAAAAGGTCCACAACAAAGTCCCTCAGATGTCGAGGAAGTGCCCGCCGTCTCCCCCCTTCCCGCTGTGGGCCTCCACCGGTTGCGGGAGGCGAGCAAGGCTTGTCATTGATGGTGTTCCATCTACCTGGAGCCCGAATACCTGAGATTGGCAGCACCCCTGGTAGGACAAGGGAGATGGTGGACATCGTGTCCACCAGGGCCCGACAAGGGGTTCCATCAATGATACAGTCCAGTGTGAAAACAAACGCATGTGCTCTTTTAGGCGTTCTAGCCGTCGACCCTAGACAAAGACCTGGACAGCGAGTTCCTCCTGGACCTCAACACTGAAGTCTGGGTGTCCACGACGTGTATAGCTGCACAGGACTGCGGCCCAGTTAGTACCCAGGCTCTCCCGTGGCTCTAAGGCGCTTGGTGAGACAGTCTTGGGCGTCGTCCACGTAGAGGCGGTGGTCTAACAGTGCCGAATAGCCGCCTGCAGTCTCAACCAGTCACAAAGCTCTCAATATCTGCAGTGCTTTCCCCTCCAGAAAAAGAGCGACATGCCCCGCTGTCTCCTCTGCTGACCACTCGTTAATCTGAGCAGCGAGCTGAACCAGGAGCAGATAGGTGTTGGCTGATTCCTCTCCATTGTAGCGGTGTAGTTTGATCGCCAAGTGCAGGTGAAGCTGGAGCGGCTTGTCAGGTCATGCGGCGTCAGCCAGAGCTCTACATGTCCTGCCCAGATCGACAGTCACTTCACTCGGCTGTTGGTGACTCTCTGGGGTGTCTTCGGCGGAAAAGCCGTGCTCCTCTGGGCGCCAATGACGAAGTGGCAACAGTGACCCAGCCCGCTCCATCTGGCCAATTGCAGGTATCTCTTTCCAGATCGCTCTTCAGACGTGACCTGGCGTGCTCTCCCAGGACCGCTTTGATTTGAGCAATGAGTGACTCAATTCCTCGTAGCGTACTCATCGTTGCGAATCCCACTTCTGACACTGATGTAGTGTGCGATGGGTAAGTACCACGCAGGAATCGAAGTAGAACTCAAATATTGCTTTATTTTTAACAACAACTTGAACATTTAATAGAACTGCATTTAACCCGCTAACACCCCATCCTCAATCATGGTTCGACATAACAGAACAATTTCCCAGCAACCATTGCGGCCCGAACCACTGGGATGCTACAGTATGAAATACCAAGCTATTCCAGTGTTGTACCAAGAGACTAAAGCAAAGGTGGGGGAAGCACTTATGTCTGTGGAAAGAGTGGCTCTTACTTGTTACAGCTGGACTTCAAGAGCCACGGAGTCTGATATGACAATTACGGTTCGCTTTAGTATCAAAAGATTAACTAGTAAAGAACCAGCTGTCGTTATGGACAATGCTAGCAGTATGACTGTAGCTGTTGAGCTAATGGTGTCATAGTCTGCAGTCTTGTCTTGTCTTTCCCTCTGTCTCCTCCTCCCTTCCATGTGTATGTGATTGTGTGTCTCCACCTGTTTGGGCGTGGATACTCTGAGGCTCACCTGGATTCCATCTACAATCAACAGCAGTATTAGAGGGCCAGCTTCACAGTTACTCCTCGCCAGTTTGTTTGCTCAACTACAACAGTTAGTAACAGCATTTGGCCCAATACTTACCTGTGGATATTTTTGCTGAACTTTTCTTCGTGTCTCCAGATTCTGCCAGCCTGCCTGCCCACCTGCTCACCTGTCTGCCTACTTACCTGGTTAGTCACCTATCTGCCAACTTACCTGCATCATCACCTCTCTACCTACTTACCTGCATCATCACCTGTCTGCCTCCTTACCTGCTCCGGTCCGACACCACACAGCTGCACAACTTTAATAAACTTGTTAAAGCACGCTTACCGGTTTTGTGTCTGTGACCGTGAGAAATGGGCTATCAGCATGTTTGTTTTTTTGCTGATATACTGAACCTTGCTTCACAACGTGCAAAAGTCACAGCTGTTGCTCGGCTACTGGTCAAAGTCAGGAGGATTTCTGAGTTATTTTACAGAATTACAATAGGTGCAGTGGCACTGAAAAAAAATCAGACACTGCTTGGTCTGCCACCTCACAAACTCATCACCGACGTGCCTGCCACTGAACTACTGCCTATAAGATGCTCTCCAGGTTTCTTAAACAGCTATCTGTGCTGCCTGAGGAAAGATGTTTATTCTTCATACTTCATACTAATGTCTGTATGACAATCTGATCTGTGTGTAACATAAATTTAATTTTATCTTGCTGTAAATTATGCTGTCAAAACATATTTTCATTATTATTTTAAATTGATTCATTAAACAATTTATCATATAAAGCCAATGAAAGTTAATTATATTACTTTTAAATCCTATCTATCTATCTATCTATCTATCTATCTATCTATCTATCTATCTATCTATCTATCTATCTATCTATCTATCTATCTATATATATATATATATATATATATATATATATATATATATATATATATATATATATATATATATATTTCTAACAATTGAAGATATTAAATGTTTTAATCTATTCTATTCTGCCAATGTTGTTTTCTTTTAAGTAAGAGAGAAGATAAGAAAAAATGTGACTGACTGTGAACTGACAGAGCAGACATCTCATATGCAGAAGAAAACATCCAAGCCCTCAGACCAATGCTTGTGGCAGCAAACATCATGTGTGAGAAGAAGAGCCCGACCATTTCTGTCATAGCTCCACTTCATGCTCAACTTTTAAATGACACAATCAGCACTATTGAGGATTCACTTCTGGTCCGAGTAAATAAGAATACTATCAATCAAGATCTCTCAAAGAGATATCAGTCCGTGGAGGTAAAAAACCTTCTTTACATCTCATCAGTTCTAGACCCTGGAGTTAAATCACTGCTCTTTTTGTCACCACAAGAAATGCAGGACATTTATGCCAAACTAGTGTCAAAGAAAGCAGCTTTGAAGGACAATAGTTGGAACACAGCACAGCACAGTTGGAACTGGACCACACTGTTGAGAAAGAAAGCATGGGGCAAAGTGATTCTGATGAGTTTTGTGACACTGAAGACATGGACAATGATACTACACAGACGCCAAAGAAAAGAAAATCTGCTCTTGTTGACTTGCTTGGACAGACCTTTAAGAAGAACACAACAACTGTCTTAGCATCAATGTTTACTCTCTTTTTTCCAAGCTGGCACAAATGCATTTGTGTATTCCTGGAACTAGTGTTTCTGCTGAAAGAATCTTTTCTACTGCTGGAGATATAGTGCTCAAAGAAGCGCACTTACATCCGAACATGCTGATCAGTTGCTCTTCCTGAAAAAAACAAAACAAAAAAAAACAAGGAGATTTAAGAATGTCCCACATTTTCCTGGCTGATGGGCTGTTGGATAGTTTAATGCTTTGTTAAAATAAAATGTCATTGTTGTGTGTGACAGGAGAAATTTACAGTAGTGAGTCTAGAAGACACTATTACACAAATTCCTCTATTGTTTCACTGACGAAAAGAATAAAGCTAAACTTTAAACTCTTTGAAAAACATTGCAATGTTTTCTTTACAAAGGTACTATGATATTATGCAATATATCAATAATCGCAGAATCGCCATATTGTGATATTATTATATATCATATTAGTATATGATGTATACATCATATATGATATTAGTATTGCTTCATGAGAGACCCGGTGATTCCCTGCCCAACTCCAGACCAGTAAACAAATGGTGGTCTGCTCACTTGCTGGTGATCAGATGGTTAATCAGATCCTGGTAAAATAAGTTTCATATGTTTTTTTTTTTATCTGAGGTTGTATTTAATAATAAGACCAGCTATGATCAGGCTATGGTTACACAAATAGAAAAGTTCAAGGGGACTGTAACTATGTCACACGATTATATCAGCCAAATTCTATTTTTTAAATTAATGTATTTATTGGGATTAAAATCAATTCCTTTAGCTCCTGGACAGTAACAGAGCAGTGTTGTTTGTGTCTAGGCCCAGGACTCACTGAATCCCACCAAACTGGAGTACTGGCTGGAAGACGTGTACACCCCTGGATACGACTCCTTGCTGCGGAGGAAACAGGCCCAGTTCAGGCGGACTAAGGTGTGTAAGATGGGTGCGCTGATTGTGGCTGCTACCTGCACCATAATACTGGTCATTGTAGTCCCCATCTGCACCATGAGGACGTGATATGAACTCTTGAGTTTTCTCACAATGATGACAAAGGTATTGTAGACAAAGGTAACAGTAGCAGCTGTTGACTTCACCTTCAGCACTTTTTGTAGCCAGTGTATGATTTATTAGTTCTATTTAAGATGCCATGTATTCTTAGGTCATTTTTTATTATCTGTTTGAATGTAGAAAATACCAAGTATTTCAATAATATACTTCTTATTAGAAATATGGTAATATGCGTACATTTTGAAATAAACTCTAGCTAATATGTAAAGACAGTCATGTGGGCAGCCATTGTTTACTGCCCTTTTCCAAACTCTTTGCAGTCAGTGTGGACCAGAATCTTCAATAGTCAGGATGTTCTGAAACCATGCTTGTTTGTGCATATGCTACTAGAAAACTGAAGACTGGTGAGGTCCTCTGGTGAGACCTGAACAGTGTTATTGATTTTACCCATACATGTATTGTTACACTGCTCTTGCATGCCTTAAAACATTCACATTTGTAGAAATAGCACACCACTCTGTTGTTTACAAGCATAATAAAGGCCTTCATATTTTTTAATATTTAATCTGTGACATCATCCTGATAATCAGTAACCACCCATGGCTATGTCCATCCTAACGACCATTGTAGTGAGGCAATACAGTGAAAACACAGACGACCCCATTTTAGTTTGAAAATCATGCCTGATAGTGCAGCCATGGCCAGTTTCACACAAGCACATTCTGGAACATTCCAACTGTTGTTATACACCACAAAGTACAATGCCCATAAAATGTTTTGTTTTTTTTCCAATGTGAAATTATCATCAGGTTCAGTCTCATTTTTCATATCTATATCTCCAGAAGCACAATAAAGCCAGCTCTACTGTTATAGTCTTATTACATACAGACACATTTTGTAACATTACATCTGCTCTGGCCTATTGTAAGCTACATGTGCTCCTTTGGAGTGAAACCTGTTCACACTGGTTCAAAGAATCCCCCTGCAAGGGAAGAACTAGCAGAGGCGTCAAAGGGGATGGAACCACAGTAAAGATGAGCAGAGGGGTGTTAGCCCTGACGGCTGAGTCACAGAGTTCAGTGGTGGGCTGCGGAGAATATGAATCTCTGAAGAATCTCTGAAGTCTCACAGGCTGTAACATGGACGAGATGTGAATGTATACTGTTTGATTAGAGCGAGTAGTGCCACATTTATATTATAATGAACAAATGTATACACTATTTATGCCCTTGTCTGTAAATACAATAGATTACAAGAATTAAAGGAATATTACAGTTATGATGTCTTACTTCTTTTTGGCTTTTCTGATTAAATACTGGAAGAAGTTATGTCTAATATTTTACTTAGTTTGGCTTGCAGTCTCTGATTAGCTTCACCAGTAAAATACACTGCCTGACCAAAAAAAAAAAGTCACCACCTAGATTTAACTGAGCTAATAGGCAAGAGCCTCCCATTGAATTGTAGCGTACAACCTTTTTACCTCAGGAACATGTGGAATTTCCCAGACTTGATAAAGGTGATAAGCCTTAACTTTATCTCTCCTGTTTAAGTTGTCAATGTGAATACATGCACATACCGTATTTTCCGGACTATAAGCCGCTACTTTTTTCCCACGCTTTGAACCATGCGGCTTATACAGAGATGCAGCTTTTCTATGAATTTTTCTTCAGCCCTCAGGGGGGCGCTCTAGCAGGAAGTGCAAAAACGAGACAGGCAGCGGTAGTCAGTACAAACAAGAAAGCACCAGTTTTTATTCTTAGCACATGCAACCCAAGACGCACAACAGCAAAATACGGTAATATTTTTACACCCTTACCCCCTCATAATGGAAAACAAATGAAGTGACAGTGGTTTGGTGTTCAGTAGTTTCAGTGCTCAGGAGGAAGATGAATAGTGACTTGTGGTTTCAGTGCACGGGAGAATGAAGCGAATAGCGAATGAAGTAGAATAGTTGTGCAGTTGTGCTTTAATAGTACACAGGAAGAAAATTGACAGTGGTTTGGTGTTCAGTGGTTTCAGTACGCAGGAGGAAGAAAAATAAAGCAACTTGGTTTTAGTGCACAGGAGGAAGATGAATAAAACCATCAATGACTTTTCTGTTTTGTTTGATCAGCACTTTTACTGCCGTGTTACAGGCACTGTTCGGAAACAATCAGTTCAGGTATATGAATAAACACTTATGGTACAAAATCTTTCTATGTAAATATCTTATTTCTCAGCCTGGATATCGGCGGCTTATAGTCCGGTGCGGCTTATATGTGACAAAATATATATTTCTTTTAAATTTTAGTGGGTGCGGCTTATATTTAGGTGCGCTCTATAGTCCGGAAAATATGGTACATTCTAAAGAAATGTTGTTTTAACTGTGAATACATATGTATGTTCTAAAGGACTTATGTTTGAATGCATTGTGTAATTGGAACCATATATTGTTGATACATTTGGGCTATATTAGTGTTTAATTGTTCCACAATATTTGAAGGTGGTAAAATGAAGACTTAGCATGGGACCTTTGTCGTCAATTTCTCAGAGCGGGGTTGCTCTGAGAAATTGACGACAAAGGTCCCATGCTAAGTCTTGGTTTAGTTTAATTCGTTATTTTTACTATTAAGAGTATTTTTCTTCAGTGTAGCCTTCTTAAGTTCTGCCTGTGTTTTTTAATCGATTTTTGGTTCAATGCTGCTACAGAAACTGTTTAGCTTAAAAGCCTACCAAGAACTCTGAATGTTTTTCTAATTGGCATTTTTCATCTGAGACTTAAGTTTCTAAATGCCTCACTCTGGTTTAACTGTGAATCAGCTGTCTAGAAAGGCACAGATATCAGCAGCCGGGGATGCTCCTGACCTCTGACCCACGGCGAGCAGCAGCTCAGCTCTAGGCAGAGAGAACCCAGAGCAGATCCACCAAGAGCCTTCCACAGAGGACCACAACAGTCAGTTAGCATTGGGGACCCAACTTTGAACCATCATCGACAGTACCGAGAAGTTTGGACCTGTTGGTACCACCACCATTCCTGTTGGCTCCAGGCCTCTGACCTCTGACCTCCAGCCTTGGCTCTTCCAGTAAGATCTACACAGTTACTTGATACAGAGTTGTCATAAAGATTAAACTTAACTTAAACTTAACTAAAATTTAGTTTAACTCTTTTAGACTGTTTTTCTAAATTCATTAACTGTGTCAATTTTCGATTTATTCCTGTAAAATCATATCCCACCTTCAATAAGAAAGGTTTATTGTTTCAATCCATGAATATACTCCAGTAATTATTGTTGATTCAATTTGATTCACTTCATATATGGATCACTGTCTGGCTTAAGAACTTACATTCAAATTCATATCAGGCTTTATTATCCTTTTCCCCTTTGCGGTGGTGCCCTGAAACAATTTAGCTTTATCACTTAGCCTAATTTTCTCTTTTTACAAATGTTTGCTACAGAATAATTGCTGCATGGATGAACATGCTGATGCAGAGAGTAGTTTCTCTTTTTTTTTACAACCATGTCAGAAGACTCATCCTGTGGTTGTTGAAAAGTTGTTGTGTCTCATTTGGCTCAAATTGTGAAAGAGGAAGCATGACACATCATTTTCACACATGGATTGGCCACGACAAAGTCCAGACCTTAACTCTATTGAGAATCTTTGGGATGTGCTGAGAAGACTTTGCGCAATTACACCAATGGGACCCAGGCAAAGACTTTTTTGTCATAGAGTCACAAAATTTGGTACACGTATTGGTCATGGATGGCTCAAGCCCCTGCCCCTTTATTGTATATACCATTTCCACTTAAAATAATATTAAAACATCTGACAGTGACATTCAAGTTTGCTTTTATCCAAGGTCATTCAGTCATGGAAGCATTAGTTTAGCATGTGATGCCTATCTCTCTGATGTGAAAGATATTAATGTTTTTGATTTATTTATTTATTAATTTTTTTTTAGTGGCATTTGGTTCTGCAGCCCCTTCCCCTGAAGAGAGCTGTGCACCCCACTGAGTTAAATGTTAAGAAGTAGTCATATCCTGCTAACATTTAAGGGGCTATACAAGTGCTAAAAGGGGTTTGGTCTAAAATGCAAGTAAGTTGAAGTCAGTTATTATTTCTTTGTATCACAAGCTAATTGCAAGTCAAATCACAAGTGCTTTGCTAATTCAGAGGTTCACAAAGGCATTTTAAAGGCAAATCATATTGCTTTTCTTTGACATTGAAGGTCATTATTTCTTTGTTTCATATGAGATGAGAACAGATCAAAATTTTGCCTTACACATTTTAGTTCATTTTTACAGAGTGAAGCAATTTAAGTTATTTTTTTATGCTTAAAAGGGGGTGTTAAAATTCCATATCACAATCATTTAAGTAAAGTTAAAGACACTATCTAACCTAAAGTCAATACACTACACATCAGTTCAAGTACTAAAATGGCTGAGTACGGAGTCCCCACAAGCAATGCCCAGACACTTTGATGTAAACCCTGCCCAACTTCACATACTGTTGTCTCTCAGTTAAACAGCTTTTGACCAAGTTCAAAGCCACTCCCCTAATACCATACCTTTCCAGTTTATTGAGTAAGATTGAATGATTAAGTGTATCAAAGGCTTTCTTTAAATCAAGAAATATTACGACTGCATATTTTTTCTGTCTAAGGTGTTTGTGATTTCTTCCACAGCATCAATTATGGCCACTGATGTTGACCACTTTGCTCTAAAACCATACTGACTTTCATTTATTATATCATATTTATATATACATTTTCTAATCTATCATTAAATAGTTTCTATAATGTTTTTGAAAACTGAGGGAGCAGAGATACAGGTGAAGATGTGCTTGTTTCCATTTTTATACAGTGGTATCACTTTTGCAATTTTCATTTTGTTCGGAAATATTCCAGTCTGAAATTATAAGTTACATATGTACATTAAAGGTCTTGAAATACTATTTATTACTTTTTTAATTAATGTCATATCTATGTCATAACAATCAGTTGATGTTTTATTTTTACAATTATTAACAATAGTTTAAATCTCTGTCTCACTCACGTCAGAGAGAAAGATGGTCTTTGCATTCATTTTTCTTTATCCAAGCATTTTGTAAACCCTGGGACATTTTATACATTTATTCTTATTGTTGTATTGATGAAACGGACAGTATTTGTTAAATAATGTGCTAAATATTTCTTTTATTTGTATACAGTGTTCCAGTCTTGTTCCATTAAGTCATATTTTAGTGAATTAATTACTTCTTCTGTCTTTGTATGTTTATATATACATTTTTGATGTGTTTTATTATTGTCATAATTGTCTTCTGATGTAAAGACTGGCAGATGGTCAGTTATGTCACATATCTTTAGGGCACTGACATGTATTCGGTGTTTGTGAAAATATTACCAATGAATGTGGCACTGTGTGAAGTGTTAAGGAGAATTTTAGATCTATTGTACAGTTATGATGCCCTGAACCTTGGGCTCTGTCAACAGATAGACTCAGACATCTGCAGGATAACATGTCTCCAACCTCGTGCCTATCAACTGAATAACATCTCTTTTATTATTGTATTGTTTGCGCACTGACCTTCTATGAGGTTTCATAAGCTCAGTCCTATGAAAGCATAGGCAGACTTGAATGTTCAATACTACTCTGTGTTGATTGTTCAACTGTCTCTGGGCCTGTATGTGATGGTAATAAACTTCTCCTGCTTAAGACATCCAGGTTCTCTATGTGTTCCAATACTTCTTGGCTTTAAGGCGGTAACCCAATTCTCTTGCATGAAGTAATTCTACTGGGTCTAGTAATGGTTGGGTATAAGCTCATGCTGTACATCCTGTTCACAAATACAAATCCCAGTGACCTATATGTATACAACTTATAATAATGTTTTATTTTCTTTCATTGTAAATTTCACTTTCACTCTACACGGAAGTGACCCAGCCCCGTTTGACCTCAAAGGGCCCAAAGAAGTCCATACCCACATTGGTGAATGGTGGGTGATCTGGTATTAGGCAGACAGATTGGCCATTTTCTGCTGTCCAGGTTGTCTATGTAGCCTCCTGCATACTGAGCACTTTAACAGAAGCTATACGATACTGAGGTGACTTGAGGAATCCAATATTTTTGCCAGGACCTTGCCAGGATGTAGTTGCACCCACAGTGTCCAATTTTTACATGATGTCCTAGAGAATGTGAGAGGCACCTCTGGAGTGTTTGGAGAGAATTGCAGGGTGCTTGGCATGTTCTGGCATAGAAGACTTGTTCAGTCGCCCTCCTACTCCAAAGTGATGATTTCTTCATCTTCAGCTGCTCTCAATTGTTGGCATTTCTTTGTGCATTTTCTCTTGTATTATTTCATGACGTCATTGCTCTGGTGTTGTGGCCTCACAAATAAGATTCACTCTGTTTGCCATAAATGTCTTGAAGTGAGTGGATTCATTGTTTATGTAGCTGAGCACAGAGGTAGTGTCTGGCCAGAAAGTTGACTGCTGCAGTGGATTATGTATTTCTGTTTTTAACATTTTGTCCATTTTCACATTTTAAGAGGATTGTACATGAAGTTTACAACAGACAGGATGCCTCTCTCTAAAGGAGGACTCTCTCTAAAGGCAGGAGATCTTGTGCGAGACCATTTGGTCAATTGAATCCTCCCTGTTAGCATAGACTGACCTGACCTACAGATTCTGTAGGTTTCACTGCTTCTGGTGTACAGTCTCTTTTCTGTCCTCAGCTGTTCTCCACAGTGCATATGGGGAAGATGTTGCACCAAAAATGTGTACTTTCATTCTGTAGTCTCTTAGGGGTGTATCCAAGTTTGCATCTGGCCACCACAGAAAACATTACAGGTCAGCATCTTTGTCTGGGACTTTTAAAATATTGTAAAACATGTAAAACATTGATTTAATTTCCGCCATCATTACTACTGGCTCTTCTTGAAGTATTTGCAGAACACCAGTGAGTCACTGTTGGTGAGATCCGGCCCCTGCAGCAGTTTGCCATTTAGAGACACATCTTGAAAGGTGGTGGTACAGTCAAAGACAAGTCAAATTTTTTTCTTCTTTGGATGGTACACCCCGTGATGTAGGATGTATATAACTTTATGGTTATCACACTCCAGCTCCTCTTGGAGCACCTCTACTGCTTTGCCTTTTACATATAGTGAGTTCATGAAGGCTTTGTACTCTTCCAAAAAGGCGGCATCTTTTTTGAGCTTTCTTTTCAGCAGCTCTTTGCTCTGCGACACAGCGATTGTTGGGCATTTTAACAGTTTCTTGCCTTAATGGCAGCTGTATGCAGTAATGTCCATCCACATATTCTGTTGTCTGTGTGTCTTCCTGAGACATCTCTGCCCCATCATAGTGTCATAGTGACTCTCAAAAGTCTGTGTTCTACTGCTGCACCAGGAGTTGTTCTATTTCAGTGAGGGAAGTGTTATTGATGATATAGTGTAACTTACTGTTTTCTGGTGCTCCACACACCATCCACCCCTATATGGTCTTGACTTCAAAGGGACCATTCTTCTGGCTGCTTATTACGTGCCATGGCTCCATAGCTCTGCAGTTATTGGCAGTCCAACATCTGTGTCGATTTCAGGTGGGTATACTTCTGCCAGATAAGGCCAGTTTTTTAGATGATGTTGTTTAGGAATGTTGTCTTGTTGTATAGGAATACTGTTGTCTGTGAAAAACTTTGGTAACTGGATGTAAGCTGACTCTTTAAGCTGGACACTGCCAAATCACTAAGCAGATGACTTTTGAACAGTATTTGTCTTTCTGTTTTGTCTTGGCCCATTATGTTCAACACAATCTTAGTTGGCTTCCCTTTAACATCCAATTTCTATTTTAGTTGCTCTGTTCCTGTTCTTCCTGGATTGATAAATGCATATGTTTCAACACACATTCCACTTTTTTGACTTCTCACCTTCACTGGGATGATGGACTGCAGACATTCTGAGGCTCCTGCAGTATCACTACTGCAGAATCCAAAACAATTTATGATTTGTCATTATTGTCCTTTTCAATATGCAGGATGAGTGGATGTTTCAGGAAGCACAGTTTACACAGCATTCGTTTTTTGCATGTTTTAATCATATGGCTGGGTGTCAAACATCCAAAGCAAAGTGCTTTGTATCTTAAAACGTCTATTCTGTCTTTGTGAGCCAGCTGTTGGATCTTTCTGCAAGACTCCAATGCATGATTATTTTGACACAAAGAGCATGGTGGCTTAAAGGCAGTGACAGTGCCCATTTTGGATGGACTGGGCTGTTATGGTTGTAAATACTGATTCTTCTCCATTGTAACTTGTGTGGCAAAACTGCTCCCTTTGATTCCACTTTTTGAGTATTTTAATGTGTCTTTGTGTATTCCCAGTTTTGATATTGTATTTTTGCCTTGCGGTCAATACAGTTTACAAGATCTGCAAATCTGGCTCTTCTGCCTCTTTGTTTTTGTCTTATGCTGCACTCTCCATCTCTCTTATTTGAAAGGGTAATTTTGATACAACAATCCTCATGTTTGTGGGATTGTCCATCTCCTCCATGTACATCCTCCATTGTTTTACGACAGCCGGTCACAAACAGTGCATTGCATGCATTCAGAGCTTTTCCATCCTCTGGTTTGATTGATGGCCATTGCAGAGATTTGTCAATGTAAGCACATGCAGGCGTGCAGATGGCACAAGGGACTGGGGTGGTTATGTCCCCCCACATGCCTCCCCCAGATTCATAGTGATCCGATCCCTCCCCATCTGTCTCTACAAAAGGTGACAAACACCGGTATAACAAAGGATTAATCAGGGTTTCCGCTATGTACATTGGCCAAAGCACACATGCAGAATAATGATGGTCACCATTACTCAGTGCCTACTTTATCACTAAACCAGGGTTGGCAACCACCGTCCCGCAGCCAATAATTTCTGGCCAGCCATCTGTTTTGAAAATTGACTGATTACATTATAAAGCTGTCCAAACATCCTGTCAAAGCTAAACCTATCTCTACCTAAAATTTTTTTTATAATATGCTATATATTCCTATCTGTGTCTGACTTTGACAAACACGTACTTTGACTCTAAACCGTTGTTGCTTGTCTTTGTGCTACTTAGGACTGAGAAGGTGGGCTGTTATATTTTCCTCATCAGGCAGTTTATTCATTTTACTTCATCTTAATAGCTCGTGGTGAAAGTAGTGTGGGTCTGAGGACACGAATAATCAACAACAAACTGACGGGGAATGATTGAGGACATATAAAGAGGGGTCAGAGGCAGGGGGCAGAATCTTGACACAAAAGTCCGTGTGGGAACGTGTTCACCCAGTGTACTAGTCTCCTGAGTGCTGCAAAAATAATGGAAGCCCTCATCTGTACGCGTAACCACAGTCGTTATGTGACTCTTTTGTGCCTCACGCACAAACAGTTCAGCGGCACTCAGCTTATCTCAGTCCCAAAGCTTCCTGCTGCGGTGCGTAATAACGTGTGGTGCGCTGCGTGAGTCTGTCCACATCCTCCTTGAACACGATGGTTCCCCACTTCCTTCCAGTTTTTAATAATGCATTGGACAGTTCTTAAGCCAATTTCAGTTGTTTCTGCAATCTCCTTAGATGTTTTCTCTGCTTGATTCATGCCAATGATTTGACCCTTCTCAAACATACTGACATCTTTTCCTCAGGATTTGTCTTTCGACATGGTTTTTTCATAAATTAGAAACCACTCACTGCATCAGTTGGGTTTCAATACCATGTTGCCAGCTGAAAGACAATCACCCATGCAGCAATTATCCAATAGGTGGCTCTTACCTATTTGCTTCAATCCAGGTGGTGACATTTTTTTTTGGTCAGGCAGTGTAGACATGTATATAAAATGAGAGATCTACAAACAAAGCTAATGGTGTACAGAACAGATGATATCCATAAATGTTTTGAAAATTACTGTAAACAGTATTTGTATGCCCAAATAAGAGATAACATCTCAAATAGATCAATTGTTGGACAAGCAAAATTTACCACAAATAACAAAGGAGCAGAATGCTGCGCTGGAATAAATGTAGAAGAAGTAAATTACACAATTTCTAAACTAAAGTCCAATGAATATATCTATGTCTTGTAACCCGGGTAAAAAATCTATTTCTCTCCTCCGCTCTTCTTACTACTGTACTATCCCTCTCGCGATATTAATTGCTCTCGCAAGTATGTGGTTGAGTGTCATGTCAACCTGAACTGACCTAATTCATCTCAACTCAGAGGAAAAAAAGACTTTTTTCCCTCTCAAGCCAAGGAGTCCCCTTTTGTCAAGCTGGCTGGTAAGAGGCTCCTGTAGCCTATACAAACTTTTGCCCTGTGTTACATTTTGCCAAGTCTCTCTCCACACTCTGCCCTTTCTAAATTTTATTCCCCTCTGGATTAAACTTATCGGGCCGCTGTGTGGGTTATGGACTTTGGGTTTGGGAAGTTGGAATGAGCAAAATATTGAAATATGTAACCTTAACGGTTGTAACCATTGAGATGTTGATTTGATATTCATGGAATGGCCATTCAGATATTTATGTATTTTGTATATGTTGTCTGTCTACACAAATCTTATTAATATAAGGTACCTTCAACCCAGTCTCTGTGTCCCCCTTCAGTTATAGACGAGTCCTTTCTTCTGATACTAGCCTATATCAATAAATCTAGCTGGTGCAGTTATCTCCTCTTTTAGTACATTGTACTTATACATATTGTTTATAACTAGCATACTTGCTACAGTCTACAGGAATACACTTACTCCACTATTGCATAAGACTTTTAATTGGTTATTAAAAGGAGGACTGATTCCGGATTCCATAGATTCCTCTGTAATTCCAAAGAGCGAAAAGATGAAACAAACAGTTATATCGACCAATACTTGTATTTAATGTTGATTACAGACTTTTTGCAGCAATTCTAGCAAGGTGTATAGAGAAAATTTTACAGAAAATTATAAATTTGGATCAAACAAGTTTTATAAAACATAGGCAAACATGACTGTCTGTAGGACCTTATATATTATGCAGCACATTACAAATAGAAAGTTAGAGGCTTTGATTCATTTAGGTGGGAATTTTTGTACAGGGTTATGAAGAAATTTAACTTCCACAAAAGATGTATCAAAACAATACAGACTTTATACACAAATCCAACAACAAGGATTAGGGTCAATGGAAGTTTGTCCAGTGTAATCAAATTGGAAAGGGGATGCCAACAAGGCTGCTCGGTAAGTCCACTACTTTTTGCCATCTTCCTGGAGCCCCTAAGCCAGTGGATAAAACAACATGATAACATTAAAGGTATAGCAATGACAGGAGTAGTGCAGAAAATTGCATTAATTGCAGATGACATTTTGATCTATCTGGAAAACCCCAAGTCATTATTGCCTATACTTATGACAACTTTTGCAGAGTTTGGTAAGCTCTTGGGGTACAAAATCAATGTCCAAAAAACCCAGGTCATCACCTTCTGCAACCCAAACCAAGATATAAGACCAAGATCTGGCTCCCAATACAGTAATATGTGACATTAAATTAAGGACACAGTTAGCAGAAGGAACAAATCCATGACTTGGGGGACCTCATAGTATTTGGACTGATATAATAAAGAAATAAAATTTGACAGGTCAGTGTAGGTTTTTGAGATGGATCGTGTATGACAGGGTCTTTGTGCCCAGTAAATTAGATGATAGATTTAAATGGCGGGAAATGTATTTGAAATACAAAATACTATTTTGTATTTTAAAGCCTTTGGAAAAATCTAATGTAATTTGTACTTAAATGTATTTAAGGTGAGTATTTTATGTATTTTCCAAATACATAAAATACTTCTGGCAGTCAACCTCTTTATCAGGTGCTGATTTAGTTCAGACACACCCCTCCCCCAACTTTAATACTTATGCACGTGAGCTGCAGGTTGCAGCAGAGTCAGAATTGGATCAGCAACTTTTCCTAGTTTTCTGCAATAACATAAGGGTGTCATCATGATCAGTTCTACTTGTTGATTAAAGTTGAAATGATGCATCATTCAGATTTGCCTTCAGTAAACATGAAAGAGAAAAAATAGCGTTAGCCAATCAGTTTTGATAGTTGTCGGTTGTTGTTGTTTTTTAATCAACTAACTAGTCTAATGTGTTTAAAGCATTACTGCCTGTTAGGGCTGGGTGATATGACAAAATTTTATCTATAGTAGGCAGCAGTGATATAAAGTGTGAATTAATTAAACTTTTTCTAAATTGTTTCATAGACAGGCCTAGGCCTCTTAGAGTGAGCAAATATATATCCGTGCAGCTTTTAGCAGGACAGGAATATTGGAAAGTTGGAATGGATTAAGAAGAATGAATGAATAAGGGGAAGGGAAGATGTACATAAAATGAAAGTTTCTAAGCAGTTGTGCACATCTAAATGTTTGTATTTTGCATTCAGAATATGTCAAGATAAATGACAGCCTGATGGGGATAACTGCTCTTGATGGCCAATTTCACATGTATTTTGTATATTTTAAAATAGAAAAAATACTGTATTTGTATTTAAATACATCTTTCTACACAGTATTTTTTATTTTTATATTAAATACATTTCTGTGCATTTATGCCCATCTCTGGATAAGCCAGTATTGGATTGAGTTTAAAAAAAAGGCATAGATGAATTCCTGAAAACAAACTAACCCTTACCCTTACACCCTGGTTCTAAGCTACAATGATGTTATCTTATCTTACCGCCACCGAACCATGTGAAAGTTATGTGACTGTATGTGTAACAAGATAATTAAGGGATTATTTGATATGGGACAATATTTTACTTTATTTCTTTGTTTTGGATGTATTTTTGGTTTGTTATTCTCTACAAGAATGTCATGGATTTGAGGGTTCATATCCATTTCTTCTCTGTTTTCTGTCTGTCAGTTCTGACAGCAATGTTGGTGCAATGTTGGTGTTGGTGAACTTGAGGGGAGTAACATATAATGTTAATTGCTGTATTAGCCCTGGGTTGAAAAGCCACCTCAGCTCTGGTTAATTGTTTTAATTTCCAGTTTCCCTCCCTGCTAGTATGAGCTTTGATATTTAATAATTAATTCCTTTCACAATGAAATGGATAATTTTCCTGTTTCAAATGAGCGGTTTTAGCGGTATGAATGAATCAGTGGGAACTGAGACAAGGTGGAGCTTGTGCGCACATATGGATTTCCACACATTCTGCATAACTGACTCAGTGACTCAAATAACTCAAAAACCTGATTAACTTTGGTGATTTACAGAGATGGGCATAAATACATAGAAATGTATTTAAAATAAAAAATACCAAATACTGTGTGGAAAATGTATTTAAATTCAAATACAGTATTTTGTAACGGGACACACACCTTCCAAAATGTTTCACTTTTGTTTTGTTAAATATATTTTCCCAAGATGTTTTTTTGGCAAAAGATAGATGAGCCTTTATGTTCTGCCATGGCATTTTAATGCCATTTTTGCCACGTGTCTTTCTTATTGTTTCTTATGGTTATGTTGTTGCAGGTTCTTTTGTTATGTCTTGGATGAGTTGTTGCCGCATTCTTGGAGTTATTTTGATAGGCTGGCCACTCCTTGGAAGGTTCACCACTGTTATTTTTCTCCATTTGTGGATAATGGCTCTCATCTTGTTTCACTTGCAGTAATCAGGTCTGGTTGTGGCAAGAGAAACTGAACTCTTTCCAAATGTGATAAATCACAGTTAATTCATGATTTGTTCATGACAAAAAATAAAACTGCATTTTGTGTTTACTTGAGTTATCTTTGTCTAATATTTAAATTTGATGATCTGAAACATTTAAGTGTGACAAATACGCAAATTTTTTTTAAAAATAAATAAATCTTTAAAATACTTTTTCACAGCACTGTGTGATGTGAACAGATTTATTCTGAAAATGGAGTCCCTCAAACACAATTTGAAACACTACAGTGAAACTGTTTTTGTTGAAGAACACCTCTGCTGATGGACACGCCAGTTAAACTCTTACTTCAGAACTCTTCATAATCTTTTATTTACTGTACAAAACCTGTCAAATCATGAAGATATTCACTTTACAAGCCACATATACAACAGCAACAAGCTTGAATAAAGCGTGTGAAACATAGACACAAAACATTTATACACAGGACTATGCCAACAATAAATAGGTACAAAATATATCTCTGCTTCATTCATAGCGCAAAAACAAACATTTTAACCTCCGAAAAAAGACCAGCTATTTCGGCTCAGACGGGAATAACACGCATACTGGAATTGTTTGAAATGATTTTAAATTAAAATGATACACTATACATTCAAAACTCCTTACTCAAATTTTCACAAATGATTGAAGATTCTACAGCTGTGGGCCTCTCACTGGTTCAAAATGACGCAGACATGATACACAGACACTGAATATATAAAAGCAATACAGCACAATATAGACTGAACCTGTCCTACACACAGCACAAGGGTTTTTCCATGCTCTCATTTGGTCTCTTTGCACCTTCAGTGTCATAATGGCTTTACAGTTGCATTGCAATTTGCCTGTTGTCACAAAGGCCAAAATGTATTAAACAAATCAATCAGAAATGTAGTATAGCATTAATGCACAATGAAATGATGAAATTTGTAAGACTCTACAAAAACTCTTTAGATTTTTATTCTCCTGAAAGTAATTGCACAATTTTGTTTAGAGACAAAATTGATACGGTTAGGATGCCACTGACATTTTGCTGACAGTTGGTGTTTTTGCCAAAATTTTAGGTCTGTATAAAATTATTTTTACATATAGTACAGAATGCACCCAAGGGTGGATTCAGTTGAATGTCCAGTTGTGCTTTTATTTCATGGTGTATGGCACAGTTCAGACCTGAAATAATTTTTGTAATTAAATAAAAATAATAAATCCCAGAAACATACAGGTAGAGAAAATAATTGAACCACAACCAAAGATAAGGACGTTTGTGACCCGATATACGTTACAAAAGTCCATAATCTTTATTAAATCCCTCTGTGTCTCTTTGACCTTTGTCTCTATCAGTATTATAGCACCAACAAAGAGGGAATCTACTTGAGTCTGCTGCTATTTTTATGTGCAACTTTATATACAAGAGTTCTTCTAGGTTTGATGAGGCATTGTTAAGCGTCAGTCTTTTATTATTTATAAAGAAATCCAACAAAACACTGTTCCCAAATAACTGACCAACACTGTGTAGTAAGGCAAGGCAATTCCATTTTTAATACCCGGCCTGCCCATAAAGTTATAGTATGAATTATGATATGTAAAGCCCAGTTTCCACCATGTACGATATGGTACAGTTCAGTCAAGCATAGTTTAGTTGAGTTTCCATCGTCTCAAAGCTTCCAAAAAAAAAAAAAAAAAGAGATGGGACCAGTGAGTGGGACAGCACTGAGCGGTGGAGCTAAACCTGCAGTTTGTGGACTGGGAATCCTTACTGAGATGACAAAATGTGAAATTCTATATGAAGCCAATTAAAAATAGTTTTAAACAAGTTAAACTGCGTTTTTGTGTTTGCTGTTTGCACTTTTATATATTCAGCATCTTACAGCTCATCCTTTGTAAATTTAAATGAAAGAGTGAGTGAATAAAACATAGAACCCTTTAGAAAACTAAGAAACAGTTGGAACCTGTTTCCAGAACAAGGGTGTCAATCTGAACTGAGCCGTACAGTACTGTTTGGTGGAGACTAGGCTCAGTGGCTTTGAGAAAAACAACGTGCTACGTATTTATAGTCTAAATTTGTGCAGGTAAAAAATATAAGATATGAATAAGTGATCAAAATGAGAAGCAGGTGGTAAATGTATGTCTGATGCTGGGGCCTCTGTTGTTGAGTAGAGAACCTCCCGTTTTGCGCCAGAGCTGTGCAGAAAGCTTCATCCCTGGCAGAGAAGACGTCCCTTTTAGCCATTACTCACGAAGTTCACCTCAGCCCTATCACAGCTGGATAACAGTTGGTGCTGTGAGTCAGTCTTTAGGGGCCCCATTCATTCTGCAGCTCATAGCTTGTTCTTGTGAAACACAGGGATGGGCAGGACCTGGTGGATCTTGGCTCGATCAAAGTCAGTCTCAAAGTGGACCCAGTCTGGAACAAAGGAGCCCTTAAAACCCACAAAAGCTAGTTTATCTGCAACAAAACAAAAAGAACACAGTGAGCAAACATGTTTTATCTCTATGTATCATATCATTAATTTAAAAATATCACACATGCATGTTGTGAATTCAGCAGCACATTGAAAAATAACACAGACAGACAAAAAAAAAAAGTATTTTTAAAACTGTAAATAATAATATATTTACATTTAATTTTAGGGGATAGTCAAAAGTGATATTTGTCGGTAAAAGTCTTTGAATGCTTAGTTATACCTTTAGTCAGTATAATCTGCTGTAAACGGACACAGTGGAGGATTTGTTCCTGTTATATAGTTTCAGATGAATAACTGTAGCACTAGACAGAGTTTTAGACAGAATACAATCTATACACAGAAAACATAAGTTTAGACAGAATTTATATCCAGATTACTTTATAGATAAAAATGGGGAAAACTATAATATAGATAATATAGTAAATAGTTTCAATGAGTTTTTGTAAACGTTCGACCAGACTTAGCAGCAAAAATACCTGAGTGTGGAAGTAATAAATTGAATGAGTCATTTATAGAAATGAATGCAAAGACCATCTTTCTCTCTGACGTGAGTGAGACAGAGATTAAAAACTATTGTTAATAATTTCAAAAATAAAACATCTATCATATCATATATCATTTGAGACTGGAATATTTCTGAAAACAAAATGAAATTGCAAAAGTAATGCCACTGTATGAATTTGGAAACATCTTCACAAACTACAGACCTGTCTCTCTGCTCCCTCAATTTTCAAAAAAATTACAGAAACTATTTTGGCCATAACTGAAGCTGTGGAAGAAATCACACCTTAGATAGAAAAAAATATGCAGTCGGAATACTTCTTTGAAGAAAGCCTTTGATGCACTTAATCATTCAATCTTACTCAATAAACTGGAAAGGTATGGTATTAGGGGAGTGGCTTTGAACTTGGTCAAAAGCTGTTTAACTGAGAGACAACAGTATGTGAAGTTGGGCAGGGTTTACATCAAAGTGTCTGGGCATTGCTTGTGGGGTCCCTCAAAGATCAGTATTGGGTCCTAAGTTACTGTATTTTTCGGGCTATAAGGCGCAACTTAAAATCATTAAATTTTCTCAAAAATCGACAGTGCCCCTTATAATCTGGTGCGCCTTATGTATTAATTCTGGTTGTGCTTACTGACCCCGAACCGATTTTATGTGGTACACGGCGCTCAAAAATTTGTCAAAATGTTTTAGCACGACTTTGGTAAGCTACGGAGCCGCACCGCTTGATGGATTAGCGGAGCATTGCGGCTACCTTAGTCAGGAGCCTCGTGGAGTGATACGTACTGTACTTCGACATACCGGTAATATTAAGGTGTGTGTATAAGGACCCCAAAATGTTAACCTGTTAAGAGACATGCTTACGAAGCAGATTTCAAACTCAAGGCTATCAGTCACACATTAGAACATGGGAATAGAGCAGCTGCGAGAGAATTCAACATTAATGAATCAATGGTACGGAAGTGGAGGAAGCAAGAAGATGACCTGCGCCAAGTAAAGAAGACCAAAAAGAGTTTCCGAGGGATCAAAGCGAGATGGCCAGAGTTAGAGAACAAAATTGAACAGTGGGTTATTGAACAGAGAACAGCAGGTAGAAGCGTCTCTACAGTCTCTATTCAACTCAAGGCAACAGCGCTAGCATGTGACATGAAGATCAACAATTTTCGAGGAGGTCTTTCTTGGTATTGTATTTCATGTGTTACAACTGTCACTGCTGGGAGTTATTGTGAATCAGTTGAGTTCGATTTATCTGACACACGTTTTGTTTCACTTAATGCGCCTTATAATCCGGTGCGCCTTATGTATGAAAATAGACATGTTCTTTGATAATAATCGACAGTGCGCCTTATAATCCGGTGCGCTTTATAGCCTGAAAAATACGGTAAATAATCTATATATAAATTACATATTTAATGTATCTAATGAAAAGGATATAATTTGCCGATGACACTAATATATTCTATTCTAGTGATTATTATAATACACTTAATTTATAATTAATTAATAAAACTAAAAACATGGATGGATATTAATTAACTGTCTCTGAATTTAAATAAAACTAAAGTAATAATGTTTGGTAATTATAAAAAAAACCCTCAGAAGTATAAAAATTATAGACAGTGTTATACAGAAATAGAAAATAGAAAAAGTGACAGAAAAAAAGCCAACAGAGGGGATGTGTCCAGGCAGTGAGAACCACCAGGAAATGTTTGTATGTTTGTTTGTGGTGTCAAACTTTGGAAAGGTTTGGGAATACAGCTCAAGCAATGCCCAAATATTCATACATTTAAATCAAAATACAAAGAAATGTTGTTGTCAAGATATAATCTTAATTACAATAAAATGGGATATTAACGAGTAAATAATAACAATGATAATAATATGAGCATATAAATACATGACACTATATTGTAAGTTACACCAAAGAAATTGCAAAAAGTATTTCAGTCATTGCACTGGTGATGATGCATTGTTATTGTGATGGTAGTAAACATTATTGTTGTTATTGTTATTATTATTGCTATTGCTTTTGTTATTATTAAATTGTGATTTAATTATATAATAGCATGGTAAAAAAAGCATATTATTTATTATATATTATATAGTAAATAGTTACAATAAATACCAGGTAATTATACCATGATGTATAATCATGATGATTATTTTATTGCATTGTTGTTATTATTGAAAGGTTATTAGGTCTTTTGTATATAAATATAAAATATAATATAATAATAATGGCTATATATATATAATTTACCGTCCTCTTGGCGCTTATTCTGAGTTTCTAAATAAATTCTGTGATTTTTTTTTTAACCCATTTACTTCTAGACTCTGACAAAATTGTTATTGTAGGGGACTTTAATATTTATGTTGATGACAGCAGAGATAGTTTGGGCAGTGCGTGTATGGCCTCACTGGATTCTGTTGGTTTTGAGCAAAATGTACTAACCCAATCATAGGCACAACCACACCTTGGACCTTTTATTAACCTACCGAACAGAGATTAGTCATATAAAATTCCTGCCCCATAACCACGTCCTATCAGATAACTTTTAAATTACCTTTATAGTTTACGCTTGAAGACTACACTGTTCCTCTGAACAAACCCCAATTTAGAAGAATATTATCTGATAAAACTGTTTCTGAGTTTAAAAAACGTAATTCAGCCAATATTAGACAGTAATTCTCCAGTTAGTGCTGAGAGCAGCCCCCACAGCCTAGTCCCAACACAACAGATCAATTTGTTGATACAGCCATGTGTTCAATGCAGACAGCTCTTGATAGTGTGGCTCTACTAAAATAGAGGATCATTAGAAATAATATCACCCTGGTTTAATACAGAAACCCAGCTCCTCAAACAAGCAACGCATAAATTAGAAAGACACTGGCGTCATTCCAGCTCTGAGGAGTAACTCAGGACCTGGAAAAACAGTCTGTTAATTGATAAGCAAACCCTGTGTAAGGCTAAAACTAGGTATTATTCAACGCTAATAGAAGAAAACAAAAGTAATCCTAGGTTTTTGTTCGGCACTGTAGCCAGGCTGACGAACAGTCATAGCTCAGTAGAACTTAGCATCCCTTCAACTCTTAGATGTGACGACTTCAGTTTTTTTTATAATAAAATAACCACAATTAGAGATAAAATAAATAAAATCCCCCCCTCTATTAACTCAGAGCAGATTAGTGCCCTGACAGTTGAGTCCTCAATCAAACCATTTATAATGTAGACTGCTTCACCGCTGTCGACTGAGGTGAGTTAACCTCAATAATTATGTCCTAAACGTCTAAAAAATCCACCTGTATCTTGACCCAATCCCTTCCAAACTCTTTAAAGAGGTCTTCCCCTTAATTAATGAAACTATTTTGAATATGACAAACACTTCTTTGGAAACATGTCCTACAGTCTTTTAAATCTACTGTGATTAAACCTCTGTTGAAAAAAACAACCCTCACACGCCCTAGAAAATTATGCTTTCCTTTTATTTAAAAAAAAAAAAAAATACTTTTGTAGTTAAACAGCTATCTAGTTACTTGCAGGACAATAATTTATTCAAAGATTTGTGTCAAACAAACAAAAAAAAAAAAAAAAAAAAAAAAAAAAAAAAAAAAAAAAAAAAAAAAAAAAAAAAAAAAAAAAGAAAAAAAAAAAGGGGATTAAAAAAAAAACCCCCCAAAAAAAAAAAAAAAAAGGGGGGAAAAAAAAAAACAAAAAAAAAAAAAAAAAAAAAAAAAAAAAAAAAAAAAAAAAAAAAAAAAAATTTGTTTTTAAAAAAAAAAAAAAAAAAAAAAAAAAAAATTTTTTCTTTTTTGCAAAAAAGAAAAAATTAGGAAAAAATATGCTGAAAAACTAATCCATGCATTTGTTACATCAAGGTTAGATTACTGTAATTCTCTGCTGGCAGGATGCTCGTCCAAAACGCAGTAGACAGAATACTTACAGGAACAAACAGACGAGAGCATATTACCCCAGTGTTAGCTTCTCTTCACTGGCTTCCAATTGAATTCAGAATTAAATTCCAAATTCTTTCACCTTACTTATAGGGCCCTCAGTGGGAAGGCCTGTCCTATCTCAGAGACCTTGTAGTGTTGTACCGTCTTAACGTAGTACTTAAAATGCAGGGTTACTTGTCGTTTACTAGAGTTTCCAAAAGTACAATGGGCAGTAGAGCCTTCAGTTACCAAGTCCCTGTTTTATGGAATCAGCTCCCAGCTCAAGTTTAAGAGGCACACACAGTCTCAACATTTAAGGTTAGACTTAAGACTTTCCTTTTTGATAGGGCTTATGGTCAGGACATATACAGTAGTTCAGGATGAAACAGAACCACGCAGGATTAATGCTGCGGCTTTATGAGAACACCAAGGGAGACTTAGAGTAGGATTCACATTTACGTGATAAACATGGTGAACAAGACAAGTAACAACAACTGCTGCACATATAACAAGGTGTGGGGTCGTATATAGCTTTATTTAGTTTAAGTCCACCTTACCTCATCTGACAAACTCTTTGTTAACATCCCAGCAGTCTTTCTCTCTGTCTTTGCTAAGTTCGTCCCGCAACTTGTTTAGTATGTGCTTGAACATGAGCTTCTGTCACGTTTGCCAGAGTCGCGCTGTCCAGCCACACTGCTGCTACTCAATACAGTGCAGTTCTTATGGACAATAATTATCACATTTAGATGTAGCCTATATTACATTACATCTACGTTTTACATTTATCTACACAACCCTGTGTCTTTATTGTGCCTCTGCTTATTGTTGATATGCATCTCAAAATATTTTTTATACAAGTAAGCAAAACGTTTCTATTCAACTCATATTTTAAATTACTTTGCTGGTTTTATCGTATTACTGTATTTATATTGTCCTGGGGCAGGGGGGCTTAACAGTCCACCTCCTTCCAAAGTGGGGAATGGCAGAAAAAGTTTGAGAACCACTGAGCTAGAGGACAATTTACAGAATACTAACATCTGTGCACAAGTTAAGTTCCTTAAACTTGTTAGAGAGCAGGTGCTGCTGAGTGCACTTAGGCATTAGCGTTAGTTCAAATGTGGTATAGCCAGAGTAGAACAGTGCCATTTCTTGTGCTTGCAGTGATTTTTGAATTTCTTAGTGTGCACTTTATTTGTACTTCACGGCGATTTGAGGTTTGTAAAAAGGCTATGGACTTTATAGTCACTTCACTGCAAAAGTTGGATCTCCCAACTCTGACAAATGAACAGAAATATTGATTAAGATATGCCTATAATCACCAAAAAAATGTGGTCTATTATTCATTCCTTTCCATCAGGCAAAACCTGATGGTTTTATATCAGCGTTCTACAAAGATTTTACTCCAGATCTTGTCTCTTTGTTGCTTAGTATGTTTAGTTATTCTTTGATAAATGGAGTGCTACCACCAACCTTGTCAGTAATTACCCTAATTCTTAAGAAAGATAAAGATCCAATTGACTGCAGCAGTTATAGACCAAACTCCTTGACTGATTATGACAGCAAATTTTTTTTAAAAGTCTTCAGTCTACAGGCTAATGGCTAAAGGCACTTGTGCCCTCTGAGATACATCCTGACCAAGTGGGATTTATAGTTAAAAAGCGAGATAGCAGCTGCAGATAACAAATGACATTTCATATACTTAATGTGGGCTGTCAGAGAGGAGGATGCTCCCATTGCTGTCTGTCTCTAAATGCCAAGAAGGGATTTGATGGGCTGGAGTGGGAGTATTTGTTACTTGTTTTGGAGCAGGCTTTGGGGAGGGCTTTCTTAACTAACTGTACTCTCACTGCACCAGTACTAACATATGTTGGCTAAAGCAACCTGACAAGGAGACTACCCAGCTATTTTTGCTCTCACTTTATTACCACTTGCTGGGACAACAATTCACAAGCTGTTGTACGCAGATGATATTTTGACATATGTAAGTAAACCTGATATATCGATTCCTGCATTGCTTTCAACTATCTAACCCTCTTCCAAATTTTCTGGATACAAGATAAACTGGTCCAAGAAGACTGTGTGCGTAGCCCAACTTGAGCTGTCCCTTTAATTTGCTATTATTATTAAATGTCTTTGTTTGCTTTTGGAAACTGACTTTTTTATATGTCAGTAACATTTAGTTACTTTCATTATTTTCCTGTTGAGTGGCAAGGTATGAAACATGCATGTAAGTTTCACATGGACCGATGCAGGAGTGTCTTTGCTGTGTGATATGACGTAATTCCAGCTGTATGCCTAAGATGTGTTGATGTTGTCAGTTGCCATAGCAAAAATGATTTCAATGTAAGGACTTCCCTTTTTCTTTTTTTTACACAATTTTAGTAACTGATGATCTTTATAAAGGAGACCAATTAAAATCCTTCAATGATTTAATAACTCCAACACTATGTCCAAATTCACTGCCTACTAAAATCAGCAGGGGAAATTCTGGGGCTGTGGAGCAGCATTAAAATCCCCTGGTGTAAAGGTTTTTTATTAAAAAAAAAAAGAAAAAAAAAAGACATTGGTCTTGATGTGTACCTCAGCATGCCATCTTCTGTCCACTCTAGTTTAGTGGATAAAGCACCCTGCTAAGGTGGAGGACATGTAAGTTTAAATCCCAATGACCACATCCATAAATAGCAAGCAAGGTTTTGCACATTAAACAAATGCTGATCAGCAAATGACCACCTCCTGGAGGATTTACATAGGTGATAAAAATCTGGTCTTAATGCCCCAGACACAGTAGCTAACTGGAGTTAGCCTATGCCGTTCCCATCAAAGTTTCCCTTGTATTCACGACAGGTTTTTTTCTAATAAGAAAATAGTAGGTCTGGTAAAATTAGAGTTAACTTTTTGTGTTCATTTTTTGGCTTCAGTGCGTTAAAAAAAAAAAAAGGGTAATTTGGCGTAATGCCCCCTCCTCTTCGCTGCACCTCATTTTCGTTTCCTGTGGCTAATGCAGCTGCACACTTGACCTAGCGATGGAAAAAAAAAAAAAAAACACTGCTAAATGGACAATTCTGCTTTAAGAGATTACTGGATGGTTCCCTGGAATAGAGTAAAGAAATATAGCTAACAACAACATTATTAATTGTGTCAGCACATTCTTCTTCTTAGGGTAAGATCAAACATAACATGTTTTGTGTAGAACACAGAGCAACAGCGCCATCTATAGGTTGGCATATTTGGTGCTACAACAGAAAGAAATGAACTGTTTTCAGGTTTTATATAACAATATAGCAGTAAATCGCTATTTAACATTCATTAACTTTAAATCAGTGTTTTTTCTATTACATGTGACTACTATTAATATTCTGCAAATAAACCTTATAATATCAAATGTATTAACAATCAAAACATTCACTTAAACTAAAGCTTGAACATTACTTTCTGTTAAATTAAAGAGTCAGTGTGGTTATTGTGAGTAGATAAGTTGTCTGATTAATCGCAATTAATTACATCCAGATTTGTAAGTAATTACTACCTTTTTTTAATCGATTCACAATCCTTAATTTTTCCTTGCATTTTTTTTTTTTAGACCAATGAGTCTTGACTGAGTATTGTACTTTACATTAGGGGCAGGGGTGGAATTAACAAATTACAAGTACTCACGTTACTGTAATTGAGTACTTTTTTTTGGGTAATTGTACTTTTTGAAGTAGATTTTTAAGCAAGTACTTTAACTTGTGATTAAGTATAATTTGAATCTGCAATGAAAATGCAATCTACTTCGCTACTTTTGAAAGCATATCTCGTTACTGAGTACAAGTGACGAAGGCTTTTCACATTATGCAGACAAATATGCCTGTGGGAAATTTACCCATTCATTTGCGTTTTATTAGCCAATAGTTTACCATTGTGCCTACTGAGCCAATGAAAACATCAAGATTTTTGCACCAGCAATCTACTACACTGTTGGTCATCAGGAAACTAGTCCATCCTATTAATGAATATAATATTTGTATTTATGAGTAACTTTTCAACAGAAATTCACCAGCTCCACCCCTCCCTTTCAGGCCCACTCCTGCCCCTGTCCCAGCTCCTGCTCTCCCGGGGTCTCCTCTTAGCGCTGATCAGCTGGAGGGAGGCTTCATCACCAGTCTGAGACAGACTGCTATATTATGACAGTACAGGCTTTTATGCGGAGCTAACTCATTTTAACAACCGTTCAAATTCAAACTCTTTTCTCTACAGCTCTCACTGTATGCAGTTACAGAATGGGACAGATCAGACAGACAGAGCCAACATGGTGTCAGCAAATACAGGTTTATCAGTATAAACTTTTAATTATTAAAATTCACCTTTAATGAAGTCTGTCTAAGCATTTGGTAAATAATATGTAACACCTGATTAAATGACTTTTCATCGCTCTAAGAACAGTGCATTTAAGCTGAAATTGTAAGACTTTATGACCTGATCTAGTAATAAAAAAAAAAAAAATTTTAATCATTATGAGTATAAAGATGTATGCATGTGCCGACAGTAGCAGAGGAAAACAGAGACAGACACCAGGGGAGTTTAGAGGTTTGAGTAAAACAAATCAAACCTCTAAACTCTCCCCATGTCAGAAACATGTTTGAAGGTAAATCCAAGAGCAGGAAAGAGGTTTCTGTAAATAACGTAGCACATGAGGCAGCAGGCTACAGCTAGCCTACAGAGCATATAGTGTATGGGAGTGTGGCCACTTTCAAATTCAAAACAGTGGAGCAAATTGACCACAATTACTGTAGCAAATATTAAAACATTTAGGGATAAATCAGGGCAAAAACATGTAAGAACAGGAATAGACCGCCAATGATTACATTGGAATTACAATTAAATGCAGAGTTGCACTTTTTCTTTCCTTTTGGTTGACAGCAGAGGAGTGAGGACACAGACAGAGAACAGTGTTAGAGCAGAGTCTGATGCAGAACCAGGTGAGACACTGACAGGTAAAGTTAATTCACAACCACAGTCTAATGCCAGGACACACTCTGTTGTTGTGTTGTCTCTGTTTATTGTAGTTAGACGTGAGAGAATATATGTCTACCAAGTAGTGCTGTTAGCTTAAAACCTTAAATATTAAGAAGCATACAAAAGTAAAAAATTATGAGGAGAGTGTTATGTCAGTACACGCATTACGACATTTATTAATTATGAAATACTATTAATCATATTAAGGACCAATTTGGACAACCTGCGGCTGGACTACTTAAGAGCTGCAATAGAAAATATAAGTTGTAATGAATAGGGCTGTTGAAACAATTAAATGAACAAAGTAATAAGAAATAATTAATTTTTAACTTCTTACACTTACACTACTATATATTGTTGCCCACCCATAATATGTATCAGCCAACCCTAATGCAACAGGCTAGAACCGGCCCTGCCACCGGCACCAGAAAGTCTAAGAAAAATTGAGAACGAGAAGACAAGTTTTAGAATACATTTTACACAATCACATTAAAGTACTAGTACTCTGAGTAGTTTTTTAAATGAACACTTTGTACTTTTGCTGGAGTATTTTTAACAGGAGTACTTGTACTTGTAATTGACTACAATTTTAGCCATGTTACTGTACTTTTACTTGAGTACATATTTTCAGTACTCTTTCCACCACTGATTAAGGGTTTAGTGGTCTGTCTTTAATATTTTGATCTTAAGTAATACTCACATTATTTCTATTTACCAATTTCCTTTTATTTTAAAAGCAATTTGTTCCATTTCTTTTATCTGTTGAATTACATTTCTCCACTTATCAATAGTTGGAGTTTTTTTCTATAGCCAATTTTTAGTTACTAGCTTGTTACTAGAGCACTTTGTCCTTAATATTCTTAAGAGATATTTATTCTAGCAGTTTCTGTTGGGTTCTTTCCCAGCATTAAATTACAACAATCAATTTGAACATTCAGTTTTCAGCACATACATTATTTCTTTACATATTTCCTCCCAATAAACTTTTAAGGTGGGACACGACTAGAAGATATTGATGCTTTTAGCTTGGTTTCTCCATAATCTCTCCAACATTTTGAAAATATGGATTTTTGATATTTAGATTGTTGGATTAGTGCTAAAAAGGTATCTAATTTGAAAAATAGCAAGCAAATTCACTCCAAAACTTAACTTTTTATTAAACTCAGTTGGTTTTATTATATTCTAGAATATAGTAAAGTGCTGAAATTCTTAATCAACCACCATGTGTCAGGATGGAAGTCTAAAGTCGGAAGACTGATTTCTTTTGTGCAATACTCTTCTTAATCTAACTTTTAACTTGTCAATATGTTAAGAAATGAGAGTGTGGTAACTCAAACTGTCTTGGAATGACAATTTTGTTTAACAAATGACCATCACCTGTAAAAATTTCCACAGGTGACAAAATTTTGTACTTAATGCCTCAGACTTACTGATGGGTGTTAAGCCCTTCCCATCTAGGTTTCATTTGTTTTCACAACAGTCTAGTGGTCAAAGTCATGGCCTTACGCTCAGAAGCAACGGGATCTAGTCCCACAGTAGATTAGGATAAACCATGCAGTGTTTGACCGTGGATAGAACAACCATTCAAATTGAAACAAACGTCGACCAAACCTTCCACAAAATTCAACAACTTGCCTCAACATCCACACATTTCTAGTTAATCTATCCTCCTCCTTCTCACCTCTCCTCTCTAATGGCTCCTCTGTGGCAGGACTAAGATGTGAGGAGAGGAGGGGAGGCATCAAGTGTATGTTAAAAGCTTTGCAAATGAAGCTTCTTTTTTAACCTCCTTCCTAATTAATGTGAGAATTCAGACAACTCTTAACATGGTGTCCATGAAATACATCCAGGTACGTTTAAAGGAATTAGGACATTTCCTTACCAATTTGAGGTTTTCAGATACACTATTGGAGCAGTTACCTTTCAGTTTGATGTAGTTTTTTGCCCCCAGTCTGTGCAGTACCTTTGTCCAGGAACCTCTGTTTACAGATCGACCTTTAGTTGTCATCAGGACAACAGAGCTGAGGAGGAAATGAGAATGTGAAATAAAGAGTAAATAAAGAGATGAGATAAATCGTGGAAATAAAAAGAGGTCTTAGCAGAGGGTTGTATATGTCGTTTTACTACAGTTAGGATTAATAAAGGATTTGTTTGTTTTGTACTGTCAACAATTCTGTGATATACTTGATTGCTGACAATAAAAGCCTTTGAGTACATTTTTGAATAATGAAGGATTTATCGTTTGTTACATCTGCAGATTGTGCCCATACAATAAATCTGCTCAAGTTCTCAGACAGTTGTCTGATTCCCTGCTCTCACCCGTCTCTCAGCTCGCTGATGTAGTTGTCGATCTGAGCGGGGATGCCCAAAAGGATGGCGGTTCTGAAGCCTCTGCTCTCCAGCACCTTCCCATCATAGCCGTCTATCACTGTCAACTGCACACCATCCTCAGGCTGGTAGAACTTCCTGCCGTTCACCTGCCACAGCACAGACACAGATTACCGTGAGGAGAATGGGCCAGTGATGAAATGATCAGACATATGGCTGCAGGTGTGGGCTGTCTATCAAGAGAGGATCATTGCTCATGTATTTTATAAGGCCTTTTATGTCCCTGGTGTGCTGTGCATACATTTAGTGCTGTGTGATCTAAAGATCACCTCTGTGAAAGCAAAGTCCTCCTTGATGTGAAAGAAGCGAGTGTTGTAGGACTCCATTCGGACCTCCAGGAAGTGGTCTGGGGAGTTCTGTGACACAAGCACACATGGAATTAATACTGCAATTCACATTTTTTTCTGTTTGAAAAGTTTCAAATACGCCATATAAAGCTAACCAGTTTGGCTGCAGGCAGCTTCCTGGGCATGGGCAGGGCTACCACAGGCAACTCCGTGTGACGGGGGTAGGCTCGGGCCATGCAGTTACTGGGGGGACTGTCTTTAGGGACAACAGCCGAGATCTTAATGCGCTCACAGCCTTTGACAGAGCAGAAGGCAAAACCGTCCTTCATGTTGTGAGCCTTTACCTTCAGAAACAGCAGCCTGCGAACACAAACACTTTACACCCACTGCAACTGTTGGGGAAGTATGATTTAATATACCACTGTTTGTTTATGCACTACATTCACTAGATTTTTAGACTCTACAGTGACTCCTTTTTTTCTTTAAGGTAGTATTTTTTTCATTTTGTAAAAAAGTTTTCAACTAAATCCCACCAAGACCAAAAAGTCCAGTCTACATCTCCTTTTTTAAAGAGCAGCTTCATTGGAGCAGAAATGAAGATAGAGTCCAATTGTAAAACCTGAGAATGCCTCTGGACACAAGCTGGACATAAATATGGTTGCACTTCACAAGTAGGATTTTGTAATAGACTTGGGTTTTTTAATGTATGCACCATGCCGTTATTTTTTTATCATGCAGTTATTGACAGTTCAATAGACAGTTGCTAGTTGAATGAAAACAGCTCTGAAGAGGTGACTGTCTTCACCACTCATGACTGGACAAATTCAAGATAATGGAGCTTTACATTGGCTTTGGCTTCACAAGCATCTGATGTCCTTCAAAGAGCCGGACACAGTGCTGTGAAAAAGATTTCTTATTTTTTGCACGTCACACCTAACTGTTTCAGATCATCATCAAGCAATTTAAAAAGAGATAACTCAAGTAAACACAAAATGCAGTTTTTAAGTGATTTTACTTATTAAGTGAAAAAAGCAACAACCAACATTGCCCTATGTGAAAAAGTAATTGCCCACAGCCACGCCCAGGCCTGATTACTACAAAATCACATAAATAGAATCTATCTGACAAGGTTAAGTAGGCCAAAAGATCTCAAACAGCAAGACATTATGCTGCAATCCAAAGAAATTCAGATGAGAAATGACATCTATCTGTCTGGAAAGGGTTACAGAGCCATTTCTAACGCTTTGGGACTCAAGGCAAGAAGGTCATGATTTCAAAACCCCAGCTGACTCAAACATCCTCAGCTAACTCTGTGAGTAGTCTGCATGTCCTCCTCGTGTCATTGTGGGTTCTCTCCGGGTACTGTGTCTGCCTCTGTCTGTCTGTCTCTGTATTTCTCTCTCTTGCATTGCAGTTATTGCTGCTGAGGATGGCACAACCAGTTATAGGGTTAAGGTTTTCACATAGAGCAAGGTAGGTTTGTATAGCTTTTTCCCCCTTAATAAATAAAATCATCATTTAAATCATCAACTGAAAACTGCATTATGTGTTTACTTGAGTTACCTTATATTATAGTAATAATTATAATATTTAAATTTGTTCGATGATCTGAAACAGGTAATTGTGACAAATGTGCAAAAAAATAAGAAATCAGGAAGAACAAATACTTTTTCACAGCACTGTAGAACTAAGAGTGATGCCCAGAGAGGCCCACTGACACTGACTGTTCTGTATGTTCGGTTTTGCAGTGTCTGGACTTGTGCCTGACCCGGTGTCCTCCTCCCAGTAGTAGTATCCTCTGGCCTGGTTTGAGTGCTGGATCTTGTCCCTCTGGGTGGTCCTGATGAAGACGCCGGACTTGCGGGTCTGTTTGGTGAGCCGGTTGTGAAGGTCAGAGATGATGTTGAAAGTGGTGCCCTGTGGGTAGCACAGACCCACGTTGATCCAGTCATTCCTGGAAAATAAACAAAAAGAGAAAAAAACTATTTATCTGTGAAATGGTTATTTACTGTGTGTCTCATTTGATCCAAAAACACCCAGTAATTGTCTGCTCTACAAAATGATTTAAAAAGAATGAGAACAATGCTAAAAAGGTCCATACTAACAAGCTAAACTGAATTCAATATGATCAAAAGGGATTGTTAAAAATATTTGACTTTTTCTTCCATTTTCCTTGACTCTCTAAAAAAGAAAAAAGCCTGTCCTTGTTTCACAGGATGTGAACCCATATCTCTTTTTAGACCACATTGTCTCATTGATGCAGATCCTGCTGCTTTACATTTTCACTTGCTGAGGTTGTGTGGGCAGTAGAGGGTGCTGTTGTAATATGAACAACAGGCATGTGCACCGGACGCTATAGCTTTGGCATAATAATACAACTCGGTCCATAGCTAGTAACTGATTTGCAAACACCGGTGTGGTTAGTCTTATGTTAAGCTGTCCTTTGGTTCTTTTCAGGTTCCATTTTCTGTGCTTTTAAGTTGTATTTTTCTGTTCTCTGTTTTTGTGCCTCTGTCTTTGACGATGTGTCATGTCTCGGGTCAAAAATGTTGCCCTCCTATCTTCCAACCAGACTTCAGTCAGCAGATCTAGTGCCATTTCAGTATCTATGTTACATTTATTTTTTTTTTGAGCAACATCATGACATCAAAATTATAATATCATTAAATTAAAAAGTTATTATTCACAAATTCTGATTGTTATTATACCTAATAGAAAGGTTGTATGAAGAGTGCCTCACACGGCGGACTGTGATTTAAAAAGGTATCAAAACTGAATATTTTATTGTACTGTGGTACTGAATAACAATTCTCCAAAATTGTCAGATAATGCTTAAACCTCACTTGCAAACTGGCTTTATATGTTTTATAGCTGCTCCCATTAGAAAAGCTCACATACTGGCATTGTGTTATTATATGTATGTTATGTACATTTTCTTATATGTGTACATTCTAAAATATGGCAACATATTGAGAATGTACTTAGGCCCAATCCCAATTCAACCCCTTAGCCTCTGTTTGCACAAGAGACGAAGGGGTGTCCCAATACTCATTTATATCAAGGGGAAGCATACACACCTCCAAATGGAGATTTTCGGAGACCACACTCACCCCCAATTTACACAGAGAGCTATCTACTAGTAATTTTTTAACTGATTATATAAACTTGATGTTAAAAAATATGGATTTTCAGACGAACTTTGGGAACTGGGGAAACACTAGCTGATACTGTTCAGAATAAGACAAAATTCTCTGCAAAAAAAACGTTTTATATGCTGTATGATGATGACGTATACCCACGGATGTGCAATATTATATTATAGGTGTAAAATCAGAGCCCTACTTTTTACCTCTTCCATTGGAGGGCTAAAGGGTAGGACTAAGGGGAATTGTGACTGGGCCTGCTGTTTTCAGTATTATGGAAAACACAATACTGAAAACAGCAGACTGTAGCTCTGCTGTGAGACTGAATCATCATCTGAGTGAATCTAGAGCAGCTACCTCTCTGTTCTGCCTCTGTCGCTGGTAATCTGCAGTAAATTAATATCAATTCTTGCATTCATCATTCCTGATCTACAGTGTCCAATTGCAGACTTCACTTCATGGATGGTAGCCCAGCCTCAGGTTTGCTGGTGTGGAGCAGGTGCAAACAGAACTACACCTACAACTTACCTGTTTCTTCTTCTGATCTGGCGGGATTTCCTTATTATTTTACCAACTCAAGTCACATTACACTGGACCAAATAGTCACGGTAGATTTTATTTACAACTATAATTTTAAAACAGAATGCAATTATTTGCTATTTGCTGTGCCATCCACAAATACAAATTAAAGCTGTATTGGGCAAAGAAGTTGTGAACATCTAGAAACGCTGCCGTCTTTGCTTGAACAAAGCTCACCTTGTGCAAAAAGAATGTCAACTTTTGATTGATCTGACCATAGAACAATTTTGCATTTTGTCCTAGTCCATTTCAAATGAGCCTTGTCCCACAGAAGATGGCAGCATTTCTGGATGGCATTCCATGACATTTGTGGTGCATTTCTTTCTTTTTTTTACTTTTTTTCTTTTTTTTACAAAACAAGAAGATGTAAAGTCGGCCTATGTGAGAGAGCACTGACTTGTTGAAGTTAATGAGCCAGATGAGCAGCTCTGCAGGAGCGGCCTGATCCCAGTGGATGGAGTAGCCTTTGGAAAGAGTGATGACAGGCTGAAATTGCTGGTAGTGCTTCTTCTTGCCCACAGCGCCCTCTAGTGTCATTGGCCGGTCTGGATACTCATCCCTCACAATGTGCATGATCAGGTCAGCAGGGTTACGGATCTGGATGTAAATCTGACACACAGGGTTAAGGCTAAATGTAACTTCAAACCATGTGTGTTTGTGCTATAAATACAGGATAATGTTACCACACTAAAATTAATCTAGCGTAGAGTAGTTTAGGATTGATGTTGAAATAAGGACATGAATCAAAGCATTTTTTCATGATGTTGGCTGCATGAGGTCTGGATGGACACCCTTAATCCCTTTCATTTGCAAATCTATCTTTAGTCACAACACTGAACGTAAGCTCATCACATCCCTCTCATTCTGCAGGTTTCTATGACCAAGGGTCCCACCTGTGCATAGCGTCCGCTGCAGATAGCTCCCTTCCACTCAGGCACATCGATGCAATCTGGGTGGCGCAGCAGCCAGTTGTCCTCTTTGACCAGGAAGGCCCCAGGAAACTCGCTGACCGAGCCATCTGTGTCATGAAGGATGGTCGTCTTATCCCCGTCCCGCTGCATGTGACTGAACCAGGGCCCTGGCTCCCCGAAAAACACCCGAGAGCTCATCTGCACAACATAAGACACACATCCAGGATATATATATATATATGAAAGTGTCTAGTGGGCGAGGGTCTGCGACGTTGATCGCTGGCACGCTGCAAGGCAGTGAAGCCGCATGCTAATAGGTTTGGTCTCAGACTCAAAATCAATACCAGTGTCAGTCCAGTATTATTTGTGCAATCAGGTGAAAACTCCTTTTTCTTTAGAGACTGGGGGCTGTATCTTGCAGCACCACAGGTATGGTGGAGATCAAGGCAGTGGTATATTTGGTATCTTGCCATCCTGTGCCTGTCTGCGTCTCTGCCAGCACCATGAGGCCTGGTGGTCTAAAAAGGAGGTGTGACTAAGACTAGGATAAGCTGGTTTTAGTCAAAGCACAAGTGTGAGGTCTTTACACAGTAGCATTGGGCAGGTGCACGTCCCCCACCGACACAAATTCAACGAATGTAAAATTAGTGCTGCATTATTATTGTGAACACGGTCTAGAAAAAACATAGTTTCCATTTTATTTCAGATATTTTATGTTTTTTCTCTAAATAGTTTTAGCCATTTTAATCAAGAAAAATCCTTACAACAACTGACACATAATCCTTCACAAATTCACATTATTTACGACCATCCAAAGCTTTGTAGGAAAAAGCCTTTTTATGTTTAAAAAATACCTCAGATACAGTTCCAGGACTGTGCATAAACATTTATGTATATTACTGACGCTTTGAAGTAATATATTGGAGACGTACATCTTGAGACAGTGAAACATTAAAAGCAGAAACTCACCGGCACAAATCCCATGTGAAGGACAAATCCTTGTGTGATTAGTAGTGACTTTATTCTTGTTTCGGCTGCACTAATGTGTGATTGGTTAAAGGCAACAAAACACCTGTGACACATAAATCCAGCCTCCTTAAACTTGGACCAGCTCAGGTCCTGCTTCTTTATACCTACACCTCTGCTCTGATAATAGGAAAAAATACTCCTCATGCCCCTCGGTGCACTTCCATCTTTATCACAGTTCAGTTTGGAAAGATTTGGCCCTGGGCGTGGATTGTTTCCTGATCATCTTGGTCAGTGTTGTCCTCACTACAGCTCTAGTACTAATACAGTCGAGTATAAGTACAAACTAAAACCAAATACCGAAACTCACAGGCACTCGGTCAAAGGTTATGTTTGTGACGTTGTTGTTGGGGCAGCTTTGCCAGGAGTTATTGAGCCTGAAGCCAATGGCACTGGTGTGGCGTCCGTCCAACGCTGTGAACTTCCTGAAGGTACAGTTCTGCACATTGATGGGTCCGTCATAGATCTGCATGCCTCGGATTGGAAAGTTACTACAGAGAGACAAAAACAATCAAACAATATAACTAAAAAGGACCTCATATAAACTGATGACAGTGTTCACACTGATACAGTAAGGGAAAAATGTATGCTGATTTTGTATGTTTGCCCACTGACAAAGAAATGATTAGTCTATAATTTCAATGGTAGGTTTATTCTAACAGTGAGGGACAGAATAACAACAAAAACAACCAAGAAAAACCTATTTATAAAAAAGTTATGAATTGATTTGCATTTTACTGAGTGAAATAAGTATTTGATCCCCTATCAATCAGCAAGATTTCTGGCTCCCAATAACAACTTTTCTATTTAAAATCAGATTAGAAGCACTCTCTTTAAGAGAGTTTCCAGTTGCCTTCTTTTTTCAACCCTTTAACATCCAAACAAGTGTAGCACAAGAAAAGGCTGATTTTTCAGGATCTATAAAACCATGGCCAGTGAGAGTAACATCTGCATCTACCGCAGGAGGTCAGACAGGGACAGAGTGGCATTGTTCATAAAAAATAAGTCAGTCATGTTACCTTCTTAGTTTGAATAAAAAATTCAGAAGAGAACTGGGTTAATTTGTTGTGCCTATGACCCCTTAAACACAAACCCCACCGGGTGTTTTGCTGCTAAAAGGACAGGACAACTTCACCGCACCAAAGGAACAAGGGACTTCTTGGGTGAGAACCTCCTTCTCTCAGCAAGAGCATCGGTATTCCAGCATGACAATGACACAAAAGGCAACAAAGGAGCTGTTCAAGAAAAGGCTCATTAAGGTCCTGGAGTGGCCTAGCCAGTCTCCAGACCTTAATCCCATCGAAAATCTGTGGAGGGAGCTGAAGGTTTGAGTTGCCTCAAAACCTTAAAGGTCCCATATTATACTATTTTGAACTTTATACAGTGTATTTTGGATACATTTAGGTTACCATATCACGTTTTGCAACATGAAACACTCAATAAGTATCTTATACAAGCGGTCTGAATGAGCTCTCATCATGAGTCCAAAGTGAACGGTCTGATTTGGGGCTGTCACTTTAAGGCTCAGCTCTTCCGTGTCGGCTCCGCCCACTTCCTGCCTGACGTCACGGTACCTCTACAAACTGCCGCTGGAAACAGACTGAAGTAAACACGGTACATCGTAGTAATAACTTTTTCAGCAATGGCTTTGAGAGTTAACTGAGCCGTATATCTTCGACCCAGAGTCTGACTCTGAGTTTGAAGAACATGAGCAAACACAAAGACCTCGAAGGCTTCTACAAGACGTTTCTGCTTGGTAAATGAAAAACTATTTATTGTGTATGTTTCTATGGTGTAGCCCGTAGCATAGCGCTTGTTAACTGCTTCTGTTTATCGGTGCACATGTGGAAATGACCGTACAATGCCTACTGAAGTTGAGAATGTATGCTGCCTGGAGACTCCTAAGGAGCTGTTGTGCAGTGTATTGAAAGAACTATAATAAAGTAGCCTAGCAATATGTAGAGCTATACAGTAATATTTGTGTAATAAAGTTTCAACTATTATGCCTGTCTTACCACGTTATGTTGTTTTCAAATAGACTATGGTGCACACCCATACTTACAGGCTTACAGCACAAGACTGCTGCTGTTATAATAAAATGCTATGAATGATAGCATTCCTGCAACCTTGTAGTAAAATAAATCTCTAGCTCTAACTAACTCTAACTCTAACTGTAGCTCAAACTAAATAAATTACTTAAACATGCGCGAATGAAACAAAACACAACTTTGGGTATGTGTTTGAGGTAGAAACAACGTTAGAACATGGTTAAAAGCTCAGAAAAGTCGATTTAGCATAATATGGGACCTTTAATGACTTGGTGATTTTCTGCAAAGAGGAGTGGGACAAAATCCCTCCTGAGATGTGTGCAAACCTGGTGGCCACCTACAGGAAACGTATGACCTCTGTGATTGCCAACAAGGTGTTTGCCACCAAGTACTATTTCATGTTTTGCGAAAGGGTTAAATACTTATTTCACCCATTAAAACGCAAGTCAATTTATAACTTTTTTGAAATGTATTTTTTAGGATGTTTTTGTTGTTATTCTGTCTCTAACTGTTAGAATAAACCTACCATTAAAATTACATCCATTTCTTTGTCAGTGGGCAAACGTACAAAATCAGCAGGGGACAAATAATTTTTTTCTCACTGTATAGGCTACTCAGTTCTGGCTGTGTTTGTCAGCGTTACAGTCTTGGCTGACCTGTGATTGTGCTACATTTATGCACTGAAAAAGTCTGTTACCCAGCGTATAAAACAGAACTTTTGCCTATTCATCTTACATTTTAAACACCCAAAGCCTGAAGTTTTAGCATGACTTACATGGCTCGTGGCAGGGACCTGCCTCTCAGGTCACTGCCCCCAGGGCCCCAAACATTGTCAGGCTGAGGCGTCCCACGATTCTCACTTTCACCTACAAACAAGGAGTTCTTCACCTGCTGATGGGAGCCATCGTCGTCTGGGAACGTTCCACCGCTGCACACACACACAAATGGACACAAAGACAGAATCGTCTCAGCTTAGACATCTGTAATTTTTTAATGATCAACACTAAGATCCCTGTAACCACACAAACCTAACACTTCCACATAATGTAATAAAATAAAAATGGTCCAAGATTTACCTTATTAAAATCTGAGAATGGGGGAGTGAGAGGATTTCTCAGTCACATTGAAGCTAAAGAAACCTGGTATTTTACATATGACACCATAAAAGTTAATGGAGAGGCTCCTACCTGGCCAGAGTCAGGCTGATTGCATTATCAGCAAATCTAAAAATGAGAGACAGTCATATTAGTCTGACTGCCATCACTTCTGTTGTCATCACACGTGAGACTCCTGTTTCATCTAATGATACCATCATGTGCATGCAGTACTCACTGACAGTCATCCAGCCACACGTCTCCTCCTCGAAGCCATGCCCCCTGGTCCTGGTTTTTGTAGGTGATGAAGCGGCGGAGGACTGCAGGGACTCGCGGTTTGAAGGGGTCTGCGTCCTGGTGGGGGCCATACCTGACACACACACAGCACACTCTATTATTCTCAGACTATATTACTATTAACAGTGGTGGATAGAAGTTATTTGCTGAGATCAACTTAAGTCAACTTAGGTCAACAGCTGGGGTCACAGGGCTGTACAATCTCTACCAAACATGTAAACATTTGTCCAAACAAGACATCTGTGTAAGTTCTCAGTCATCCAGGTGGTCATAATGTTAAAGGGTTGAAAAAAGAAGGCAACTGGACGTAGTTTATCCCCTCATCCAAGGGACTCTAAGTAGACTGGCTTGTGAGATGAGTTTATATCCCTGAAGGGGAGTGGTTTACCCAGAGTTTTACCCAATGAGAGGCTGGAAGCAGTATCAGACCCATTAAGCATCTGAATAGCCTGTGTTGGTATCAATGGGGAAGCCGTTTCCCACCTGAAGGTCATTAGCATAACTTACCTTCTCTGAAGTTGAAGTCTTGTTGTTGTGAAACTGGTTCTGTCCGCGCTTTAACCCACAGTTGTAAATGGGTGACAAATTGTGCCTTTAGTCTCCTCCTCCGTTTAATGAAGGCTGTTCTAATTTGCTTCTTTGACTCCATGTTCAAACCCCTTGGACTCCCTGCCCAATATCACATCACTGTCCTCAAAAGAGTGACTACTCTCTTTTAAATGGAGGTGTACTGTGGACTAAGGATTGGCTCTTCTGTGCTGATACATCTTCTTGTGAAGGACCTGTTTAGTCTCACCCACATTCAGATCACTACACTCCTCTCTGCACTAAACAGCATAGACAAATTTGCTCTGTTTGTGGGTAGGGATCTTGTCTTGATGTGGACCAGTCGTTGACGGAGGGTGTAGGGATCTAGTTCCTCTCTGTGTCTGCTGCACCTAATATTGGATTTGTTAAATGCCTAGTTAGGGTATCCACAGGATCTCAGGGCCTTGTGGATGTGTAGTTTCTCTTCTGAGCTTGTGGGAACCTCCTGAGCTCTGTGTTGTAAGGTCCTGATGATTCCTAGATTGTGTTGTAATGGGTGGTGAGAGTCAAAAAGGAGATATTGATCCGTGTGAGTGAGCTTTCTGTAAATTTCTACCTTAAGTGTCATGTCTTCACATATGACTGAAGGCCAGGCGGTTCTCTTTGGCATCTTCACAGGTAAACTTAATGTTCTTATCCACAGCATTGATATGTTCTGTGAAAGCTTCCACTCTTTGTTAAATTAGAACAGTCCTTATTAAACATAGGTGGAAGCTAAAGGCACAATTTGTCACCCATTTAGAGCTGTGTGTTAAAGCCCAGACTGAGCCAGTTTCACAACAATAGGCAATCAACTTCAGAGAAGGTAAGTTATGCTAATAGACCTCAGGTGGAAATGACTCACCTATTGTCACCAACACAGGCTATTCAGATGCTTAATGAGACTGATACTACTTCCAGCCTCTCATTGGGTAAACCTCTGGTTAAACCACTCCTTATCAGGGATATAAACTCATCTCACAGACCAGCCTGCTTTAGAACTGACAAAGTCCCTTGGATGAGGGACAAAACGTCTTCCGTTTCTAAGCTACGTCCAGTTGCCTTCTTTTTTCAACCCTTTAACATCCAAACAAGTGTAGCACAAGAAAAGGCTGATTTTTCAGGATCTATAAAACCATGGCCAGTGAGAGTAACATCTGCAGCTACAGCAGGAGGTCAGACAGGGACAGAGTGGCATTGTTCATAAAAATAAGTCAGTCCTGTTACCTTCTTAGTTTGAATAAAAGCTATGTAAGAGATAGTAATAAATCTTCTGACCTTTACTTTTTAACACATATTTTGAAACATGTTTACCTGTTACATTAACCTCTTATTGGGCATCCAGCAATTTGGATCTCAAGTTAGAACCTTCAAGAGCAGAAGTTTTGATTTGGCAGTTCATAACAAACCTGTGTTTGCAGTATTTTTACACAAATAACTGTTTCATAATGATTACGATTACCATGACAATTTTCAAGGTAGATGGTTTTGTTTGATAGTGGTCCATTGGTGCATATGTATTCACACCAACCCCCATTAATAAAGGTAAATATTTCAACCAAAAAAAAAAAAAAAAAGATAGTGTTACACTGTGTGTAAGAGGCAACATTCATATAAACTAGCTATGCTAAATATACATGTGCTATTTCTACACTGTATTATTAATGCATACACTTGTGACCTCTATCCTTTCACCCAGTGTGGAACAAATAACAGTGTATCTTATTGTTTTATTCATTCTTTTTCTTTGTTTCTCAAAGTAGAATTCAGTAGTTTGTGACAGAACTCTGACCTAGATCCGACCAAAGACAGGTAAGGTCTCTTGTCCTTGTCGTTGGCCTTGGTGGTCTTCACTCCGTTGTCAAGGATCATTCCAGCCTGCAATAAATGAACATAGATAGATGACAAAAAAAGTCTTATTGCAATAATAAAAAGGCAGGACAGATAGTTTTGAAAAAAGGATTGATATCTGTGATAACTGACTGTAGTTCTAAATAGATCATATGGATTAGTTTCCCACTAAAATTAGTATGAAACAATGAAAACAATCACCACTCAACCAACTGATCAATCACAAGTCTAAAATGTATCCAAAAATTTAAAAACGTCTGTGTGTCTATTATCTTTAACAAGGAGCCACACAGAATAATATAACTTTCGACATGATATATCGCACATATATTGATTTAGAGATGATATAACAAACTATTTTTATTTTTCAGTCTTCATTGGTGTCTCTTGTTACACTTATAACAATAGGTGATTCTAAATCTCATGCAAACAAAGAACTACTCCAGCCTTTCCCACAGAGAAGTATGGTCTGGATATGGATTCACCCTGTAGTTGGAGTGGGCCCGGTTGTTGATGAACAAACCCATTGGAATGTGTTCAGAGTGTCCGGGGGAGTACATCCCCTCGGAGGGGCCCGTCGGCACATGGTGGAAGATGTACCAGAAGCCTGTTTCCTGAGGGGCAAATACAAGTGTTCACAGACAGTTTTCAGAGTCCAAACAGAAAAGAAAGTTTTAAAAATATTTAAGGCATTAGAACTCAGTGGTGTGCTGGTCAGGCACATTAAACTCCTATTCTCCTAATTTCTATTCTTCTGCCTCCAACCTCTTTTTACAGAAGTATTTAAAAAAATTGGTCAGAGCTGAAACTGATTTCACAAACACAGACTCTGTAGACTATTAGTGTGGGTTAAACCTGGTGTTCAGTCTCTTCATCCTGACACCTCAGAACATGAGAAAGTGTGAAGAAATACAAATGACAGAGTTTGATGAGTTCTCCTGATGACCCTTAGGTCTAATGCACCCAACACAACACAAATGCAGTTATGTCGAAGCTGGTTAACTCAAACACAGCAGACTTTGACAGAAACACACATGCTTTGATTTATCACTTTCTCTTATTGTTGATAAGAAAAAAACAAGTGAATCATTTAAAAGGATACACAAGATATACTGGTTTTTACATCATTAGGTAACAGAGCAGAGAGAGGACTGACCTCAGAGCCCGCAGCAGAGCAGTTGATCAGGTTGTTATTGGGGTTCGCAATCCAGAACGTGGAAGTTGCACTGTGAAGAAGGAAGAAAAAAATGGCCTAAAGAGTCACACTGGGATCATCAGATGTTTATCTTTGATCTGCTGCAACAGCCCATGACCTGGAGGAGTCATTCTAAAAGTTTACAGCATAAATTCAATTCACTGTGTGTGTACAAATTCACTGGCTTCATCAGCTGTTCTGCTCACCTGGGTTAAACCCATCATAAAACCTGTTCATGTTCCTCAGAGGAAATATGCCTGAGAAATGATGGCACAAGGAAAGCATGTATGTATGTGTGTAATAAATGTATTTCACAAATTAGTATCTTATAATCATCACAACATTGTAATATACCCAATCATCTCACATTTTCTGAAACCCTACTTTGAACAGTGGATCTCAGGACACATTTTCTACAGCTAGAGTAGTCACATGTGCAGGGTTTGGGAAAACGGTACTTGTCTCTAACAATACTATATTACAATTAGATGCAAAAACAACACACAAATTTTGAAGATTTAGGTTATGCAAATATGATTTTATCAAACCTTGTCCTTAGGTTTTACTTTTAGAATAACGGAGTCTTAGATTCAAAGCCATTACAGAGTTTAACATACCAAGAAATAACTACGATTCTCAACTACAAGGTTTTATGTTTGGCCTTAACTTTATCATACATGAAACAAGACACAATGTAGCTGCAATGCTTTCTCAGCTCCAGAGGCTCAAACAGCTCCACCTAAGTCAGAGTTACACCTCAGACACTGGTAACACATCAGTACAAGTTCAGAGCAATTAATTACAGTCTCCATTAAAGTATTCCAAATATATTTTTTGTAAATAAATTCAACTATGACACATAGATTTTGGCACCAGAAGTAGTGCAATGGTCAATTTCTTCATGTGGACAAGCAGCAATACGTAATATAATTAAAAAGAGGCACTGTTTCCACTTGTAGCCTGTAACAGAAGAGGGACTCCAGTTCTTGAGCCTCTGTCAGGATCACGCAAAAGGTTTGAGCAGCAAACCTCGACAGAAAGGTCTTTTACTTGATGTAAAGTCCCAAAGCCTGGCTCTTGTGATATTTGACATTAGTGTCAAATCAGTGTGATAGTGATAGAGTGTCATAGTTATTAACACAGCTGCCATTTCCAAGCAGCCAAATTCTTCTTATCTCTGTCTATTTATTGCAGTCCATGTTACTTCTGTTATTAAATTGTGCACAGTTCCCTTGAAATGAGATGGCAGTTTTGTTTATCACATGCACACACTTGTGCGTGCACACACACTGCAGCACATGTATGGGCCTGTATTTAAAGACACTTTAGTTCTCTTCATGTCGCCTACATGTCTCCTGATGCTCACAAATATTTCCGAAAGATTTCATTTTTCTTCTCTTAGCATTTAAATTCACCCCAGAGTGTACACAACAGAGAGATGATGGAGGAAGGAACCGAAAGCACCTCCAGGGAGTAAGATACACTCAGTGGAAATGAATGTTTGGGACTGGAACATGGGAGAACACTGTGTGTTCAATTTTATTTGATTCAATACATTTCTAATCCACAGTAATAAATTGATCTGGAAATTATTACAGAATACAAAGGTTCAGACAAATTGGACAAAACCTCATTACAAGGAAATTAATCTTTTGGTGCAGACCACTAATTGGATAAATGCAAAGAAAGGTTGTGCGAATAAAATGTGAAGCGTAGATGAGAGAATAAGAAACGCTCTTGTTTGGCTAATTACATTTTTTATTGGACATTCAGTCTATGCTTAGGCCACACTAACCAAGACTGAGAACAAGAAAAGTGATGACCAAGACCAGAGGCTACCAGCATTGAGTGAAGACCAAGGCCTTAGTGATCTGAGACCCAGCCCAGATTGGTGCTTAATTCATGAGAGAAGTCCAGGGTCAGACCAAAGAGAGGTTTGATCCATGTCACTAGATTTAAATAATAAATACATTTCACAAATAAAACATTTTTGCATCAGCCCTCAGTGTGTGTTGGAGTTTGTGTGTTTGTGTGTGGGCCTGGGTCTGACCTGCAGTCCTGCCGTGGGTTGGCCACATATCCAGGGTATGAATCGTCAGTGATGTCCCGGCACATCTTGCTGTCCCTGTCTGAGGGCAGCAGGGTCCCGGCACGCACCATCAGCCCCAGACAGTGGTCAAAAGTATTCCTCTCCTCGGGACCATCCTCGGTGAAGAAACAGTGTCCCAGTGTGTCGTAGCCCACCACGTCCTTTACCTGGGGAAGTACACACTCACTCAGACTACAGGACAATGCAGGTTCATTGATTAAGGCTTCGCTTTGTCCTTAGGGGAGCTCACCAGCAGTCCATTGGTGCCATGGATGGTAACGCAGCGGGAAAAGGAGTGGTGGATGGACAGCTGGCTCACAGAAGTGGGGGGGTCATAGCCGCCTTTCTGGTCCACGTCTCCGTTCATGTGGAAGTGGATGGGGTAGTGTCCCATCGTCTGCTGGCCCATGTGCTGCAGCTCCATCCCAGATATATGCACTGCTCTGAAGTTGCGCTCCACCTGAACATCACAAAGCAAGAAATCACTGACAAAGCACTTTATTCAAGAGTAATAAATACTAGGGAATAAAATGTGTTTTAGAGACTAATCCCCTCAAATGGCACTTGTGGTCTGTTCTGAACCTTTTGAACTATCCCCGACAGAATCAAATTCAATTAATGTGTGATTAGTGATTATTCACAGAGAATAATAATAATACTTATAGCTGCAAGTGGCAATAAAAGCCCTCGCCTCCCCTTGCAACTGCGGGGGCAAATGTCCTCAGGAGGATTGCATTTCGCCTCCCCTTGGGAACGCGGTGGGCACGTGTCCTTGGGAAGACTGCATTTCGCCTTCCCTTGCAACAGCTGGGGCAAATGTCCTCGACAGGACTGTCTTTAACCTTTTCACACATTTGGGGCATTACCATGGCAACAAATTGTGTGTGTGTGTGTGTGGTGGGGTGGGAGGGTCATTAGCTCTTTTGCTCATCATCACATAACTGAACTTTGTACCAAATTTCATGTGTCTGCATTAAATTTTTGGCCCCAATTATACATTTGTAGGGGGCGCTATAGGGCCAGTTTAGAAGATAACCTTATGAATTGCATATCCCTGTGTTCAGGGCCTTAACGTGCACAAATGCTTAATTTGGGTCCAACCAAATCCGACAATGTTTGTGAAATTTACACAAGATTTTATTTTTCCCAAAAAGGCTGGGGTCATTGTCTTGTTAAAGCACAACATTTCAAGGGCATTTTCTTTTCAGCATAAAACAAAGTGACTTTTTCAAGTATTTGGATGTATTCAAACTGATCCCTGTTGTGCGATAAATGGACCCAACACCAAAGTATGAGGAACATCCCCATATCATGATGCTTGCACCACCCTGCTTGGCTTGAATTCAGATTTGAATTCAGCTCGAATTCTGTTTTTGGAAGCTGCAGACAGTTTGTCAGACAACCCTCAAACACTGAATTCAAGCCACAGTTCACTGTGAGGACAGTGAAGCATGGTGGCACAAGCGTCATGACATGGGGATGTTTCTCATACCTTGGTGTTTGGTCTATTTATCGCACACCAGGGATCATGGATCAGTTTGAATGCATCAAAATACTTGGAGAAGTCTCGCTGCCTTATGCCAAAGAGAAAATGCCCATGAAATGTGTGTTTTAACAAGACAACGACCCAAACACACCAGTACGTGAGCAGCATCTTGGTTCCAGACCAACTAGTTTGACGTTATGGAGTGGCCAGCACAATCCACAGACCTTTATCCAATAGAAAACTCCCGTGATACCTGTGTACTACAGCATTGTTTAGCCAATGCTTTGACAAAACCAAACACGCCCAGACCTGAGGATAAGCAACATGAGCCAGTCAGAGATATTTATGAGATGAGAGCTAACCCAGAGAAGGTATGCGCTTTCATGTGATACATCAATAATTCTTCTAAAGAATGTACTTCCCTGCTTTTATGTTCTCATCATATTGACTAATACATACACTCTAATCTGTTCCTTTAAATTTACAACTCTTGACACATACCATAAGTAAAAGCATCAACCAACATACAGATTTATATGTGCTGCTGACAGGTTTATATTCGCCTGCTCATCTCAAAAGACACAAAGGACAGACATTTCTAAGTATCATCCCTTCTTACAACCATATCCTAATTTTGTCGACCAACGTCTGACAGGTCTTAATTGTTCCAGATTTTGCCCCATGCATCCTCACTGCTGAAAGTTCCATATTTACAATATCCATAAATGTCCTTGTGCAATGAGTTTTTGAAAGTGTGTTTCGGTGTTCCCAACAAAATGTCATCATCTTCTTGGAAAGCGCGTTTTTGTCCTATTTAGACAAATCAAGGAGGTGTGATTCAAAAGTAGAAGGAAAGGTAAGCGTGGTACTGCTGTGCCACAGTTCCAAAAGGAGCAACACAAACCTCCACCCAGAAAGCTTTGATGTCTTTGCATGGAAGTGCCTGAGGCTATCCTCACATAAGGTGCAATTGGTGAGAAAGATTTTGTTTTGAAACAAAATCTTTCTCACCAAGTGAAGTAGAGGCATGAAGAACTGATGCCCGAATTCTCCTTCAGTCTGATGAGTCGTTATTATAGGGCAGGGGTCCCCTAACTGTGCCAGTAAGAAATAACTACTAAAACCAAAACACTGACATAACCAGAATTACTGACAAACAAAAAAAACAATCTAATATAGAATTGGTCTTGTAAGAACAGTGCATCTTTAAATTTTTTTCCAACAAAATGAATATAAAAATGTGCAAACTAGTTTAGTTTGTCACATTTTGTAGTGCGCAGTTTGCAGTGCGCAGTTTAATATGAATTAAAAATACACACACAAAATCTAGCCACAAATAAAAATGTTTTTTTTGAGATTGTTTATTTTTTGTTTGTTAATATATCGCGCTCTTACTTACTATTTCTTCTTCAGTTGACCCTGCTCTGCTTGTGAGTGCACAGCTCTATGTCTGTGAGTGAGAGCATGCTCCCTGCTGCTGCTGAGCAGTCACAGAGAGACGGTGGCGGCATGACATGCGGCGCGTTGTTTAGTTTTATAATAAAAGTAAATCTCTACATCGCTGATTTGACTCACTCCATATTGTCATCTTCTCCCAAGACCTGGTGGTGTAGAAGAACTTCTTGACCATTCCATCCTTGACGATCTGGATCTCAATTTTGCGGACCTTTCCGTCACCAACTGGGAAAGTGTTAGTTACGAGAGCCATGGGCCAGTCGTTCCGGCATGTACGATCATCCTTCAGCAAAACGACATCACCCTTTTCGATGTTGGGACTCTTGCCATTTGCGACAAAGTTGTAGTGTCTGCAGGTATTCGCGTTTCCAACGATTCCAGAATTGATCAGCCAATCTTTGAACTTGGCGCCACTATTGCTTATACAGGTCCTTCTCGGTGAATTTCCTTAGAGGAGGTGGAACACTTTGCTTTTGAGTGAGAAGCATTGCTGGGGTAAGTATCTGAGGGACGTCTGGATCCGAGGAGACGGAAACTAGAGGTCTCGAGTTGATGATGACTGTTACTTCTGCCATTAGGGTGCACAGGACCTCATGGGACAAACTGGAGGATGGAGTGCGCATTAGCATTGAGTCTAAGATTATCCTTGCAACTCCTATCGTTCCCACGCACACCGCCCATGTGCGAGGAGTGAGGTGGGTTGAAATGCCACGTGCATCCTTGATTATTGGCGTACCTCTGGACTTCTGTCTCCATAATCACTTTGGGGAACTCTTGCTCTCTGCAAGCACCAACGAAATTGGTTCCACAGTCTGAGTGTAGCTGTTCAGAAGGATCGCGAAGAATCTTCTCATAGAGTTGATGAATGAAGAAGTGTCTAAGGACTCAATCACTTCTTTGTGGACTGCGCGTGTGCTCATGCAAGTGAAGAGTACAGCCTAGTGCTTACTCTGAGCCATGCCTCCTCTTGTGCGCCTGGCTGACACGACCCAAGGACTGAAGACATTCATACCAGTGTAGGTAAAGGGTGGTGAAGTGCTCAGTCGTTCTTGCGGGAGATAAGACATTTTCTGCTTCTCTCTTTTCCCACGAAGCTTTCGACAGATGACACATGCATGAAGAACAGCACTTATGCATCGCTTGCCACCAATTAACCATATGCCAGCGGCTCAGAGTGTCTAATGAGCAACTTAAACACATGATTTTGCCTGGCAGAATGACTGGGTGCTTTTTCCCGTCGCTCATGTCAGCTAGCTTTAGCCTACCTCTAATCCTTACCAGGCTGCCCGTCAGTGAGCTTCTCTTGGAAATGTTGGCTCCCTTAGAGAGAGCGTCTAACTCTTCAGGGAAGGACGCTCTTTGTACAGCAAGAAGGATTACTATCGTCGCCTTGGACAACTCATCAGCAGTGTGAGGTCTTGGACACCAATACCAACCATTATATCCACTGGTATTTTGGCTTGTTGACTTGAAGGAATGAACAACATGAATGAGTGTCGTAACTGCTCTTCGCAAGGACCTCCAGGAAGAGAATTTTGTGAATCTCCCAGGACCCAGTAGCTTGTCCATTTGACTTGTGACACAGCTTATTATTTTTGGTCGGATTCCTACATCAGCATCTGGATTAATGAGCTCAAAAGTCTCTTGTTGCTCGCTGGTTGTCTGTGACTTGTATAAGAATGCTGGACCTGTGAGCCAATTGGTTCTAGAGAGCTGTGAGGCTTGAATGGACCTAGAAGCATGGTCGGCTGGGTTATGCTCTGTAGGCACATACTTCCATTGGTTCGGTTCTGTGGACTGTTGGATCTTTTGTACCCTGTTGTGGACGTACACATAGAAACGTTTGGACTGGTTATGAATATAGCCCAGCACCACTTCACTGTCACAGTAGAAGGTAACGGCATCGAGTTGGACGTCGATCTCTTGAATAATGATCTCGGCCATTTCAACGGCTAGAACTGCAGTAGAGATTTTTAATGTCCTTTGCATGATCCCCTATAGGAAACGCTCTTAAAACTTCAATGCTGTTGGACGTAATCTTGTGAAGTTTCGACTCTGAGAGAGATGTTTGGGTTTTCTGAAGCAGGAAAATAGCCTCTTCCTCTAGATGTGGAAACGAGACCATCGTCTACATAGAACTCGCGCTCAATGAAGTGTCTGGTTTCTGACCCGTACTGCTGTTCTCCTTTCTTTGCAGCTCTTCTGAGACAGTACGTTGTTCCGATTGGTTGTTATCAAATATCTTGCGCATGAAGGCAATGAACTGGTCTTTCATCTTTGGCTTACGCTCTAGTGTGCACTGTAACGAAGAAAGACGGGTTATTGCTTGCTCACGATTGTTGGGCAAAGGCGGCCTGGGAGACTAGAAGGGAAGAGGAGCCACTCAACTATTGGACTCATCCTGCATAGGATACATTTTGATAGCTTGCTGTGGGTGCTCTTTTGGATAGACTTTGACAAGACATATATTGGAACAGGATTTAGATTTAAAGCGATCGCCACACACTTTAGTGCACAGAGGGCTTAAGACTGGTCCTGGTGCAGCATCCTCCTTTTCAGACTCCCCGCCATCATCTATTGGGGGATTTGAGGCCTTGGAGGACCATTGTGGTGGGCCAGGATGAAGAGCTGTGATGTGCTTGTCGCTGTTGCACTCATCACATTTCAGGGTGACTTTGCAGTCACTTGCGAGATGAGAAGTAGACGAACAGTATTTAAAACAGATGCCTTGATCTTTCAGGTAGGCTTTGCGTTCCTCAATTGTCTTTAGCCTGAAGCCACGGCACTTCTTTAAAGGGTGGGGCTTTTTATGGATTGGACAATGCTTAGCCACATCGTCTTTATGTGTTGCTTCATTTGGTGACGCAGCGGAAAAGACTTTGGTTTTATGCACTGAGACTGGGGTTCTGAAATTCGTGTGACGTGAGATGGGCTTTTCTGTCAGAAGACTACTTCCAGAAAGAGCAAAGCTGGGATCGTTTCTTGTTTTAGCTTGGTAGCAGATGAAGGATGTAAAAAAGGAAAAAGGGGAATAACCGACCTTATAGTCCTCTTTATACTTTGATCCTTGAGCAATCCATTTTTCTTGCAGGCCATATGGCAACTTTTCCACGATGGGTTTGATGCCGCGGGCAGTGTCCAAGTATGCCAAACCGGGGAAGTAGCCGTCATCCTTGGCTGAGAGTAGCTCCATCAGAAGATCTCCTAGCTCTCTTAACTTGTGATTATCCTTATTTGTGATTTTAGGAAAGCTGTCCAACTTCTTGAAGAGAGCACTTTCTAAGACTTCTGGAGCGCTGTAGCATTCATCGAGTCTATCCCAGGTCCTTTTGAGTGCAACCTTTGGTTTGTTGATATGAACTGCTCTTGGCGTATCCAGATGATTCCTTACTAAGCCATTTTAAGAGCAAATCCAACAGTTCACTGGCATTAAGATACAAATCCTGGATGGTATTGAAGAAAGCAGACTTCCAGGCTCTATATGACTCTGGACGATCGTCAAAGTGAGATAAGCCGGTGCTCACAAGCTCCTTGCGTGCCAAACACTTTGCCAAGTTCATCATTGCTGAAGACTCTGGGGGGTTTGTGCGAGAACTGTCAGGGTACTGAGGAAAGGTTAACTTAGGCCTCTGGTGAAGGGCATTGCTCTTTGGTTCTTGTAGGAATAAATCTTGATCTTGGAGGTAATCTTTTGTATCTGGCTGGGCTAATGGAGTAGATGTGTGAGCGGTCTGGTATACGTGACGTGTTACAGAGCTTGAATGTGGCTGGAGTGGTTGGCCAGCAATCTTTCACAATATACTCCCTTTAGTAATGTACTTGGGTTGAGGGTTATTCTCAATTGGATGCTCTGATATTTGTGATAGGTTGGCTGATTCAGTGCATTGGTTAAGCTGCGTAGCTTGGTCTCTAATGTAGTCACTTACGCGTTCATGTGTGGTTTGCACCATCTTTGGGAGGCTTTTCCAACTGCGGTGTTCTTTACCATCTAGCTCTGCTGCTGCTTCCAAAACCTCTGCTTGGGCGATAGCGGCTGCAGCTTCCTTTTCAAGATTTAGAGCTTCCAGATTAGCCTCTAGTCTTGCCTTGTCAACCTTAATGCTGATCTCCCTCTGTGCAAATGCAACGCGTGCACGAGCTGCTTCTGCTTTAGCTCTCGCGCGTGCTGCTGAACTGACGATCCACTCGAATGCTTTGAACTGGAACCAGCACTTTTACAGCTTTTAACTGAGGCTCCATCTTGAGGGGGCTTTGGGCCATTTGGTTTTGCACCTTCGTGGTGTGCTTCATCCATATTTGTTGACATAGCTTGCTGCCGTAGCGTTGTTTAGCTTCTTCGTCTTTTTACTGTCCTGCTCTCCTTGTGTGTGTCCAATGCAATTTAGCAGTAGGCCTAGCTCCACTTGAATGAATACATGAGTCATGGTGTAGCTTCCTTAGCTCCACTTTATTTTAATGCACCACGTACACGTTTCAACTTCCTGTCAAATGCCCAAAACTAACTTTCAAAATAAAACACTCCACTAAATAGACTGAGACTAAATCAACATAAAGCATTTATATTACATATAACAAAATTAAGGGCAGAACACACACACACACACACACACACACACACACACACATATATATATATATATATATATATATATATATATAGAGAGAGAGAGAGAGAGAGAGATCGGACCTATGTATTTACTCCACTGACCAGTATCTGATCCAGCTTTTTTTTTGTCTATCATGGAACTAGTTTCCAGTCTCAATATTGGATCGGTGTATCCCTAAGGTCGACTGTATGTTTATTTTAGCATGCCATGCTGCAGGAGCTGGTTGATGCTATCTGTGTTTCAATTTTTTTTTTTTTCTACACATAATTTGGCTTTACGCTCATTGTGTAGCTTGTCCACCATTGGAGATGGCTGTTATAGGGTCTTATGTCCTAAGCCCACACCTGCGTGAGTCTGAAACATATTGTATAGAATCAAACCCCTGGTAGACATCTGTGAGTTTAAAAACCCCTACTGCTCAAAATTAGGAACTGACAGACCTTTCAAACCATGTTGTTGTACAGTTGATCCTTATTCCAGCCCTATGCCCGTTTAGACTAAGACGTTATTAATCCACAAGGAAATTTTCTTTGTCACAGGTACTCAGTAACAAACAAACAAACTCTCATGAATACACACAAAAAATTAACAAGTAAGTAAGTAAAAGTGAAATAAATATATACAATAATATACAATAAGAGCGAATATGTGATTTACATATGTAAAAATGTAATATGGAATAATATGTAGTAGCCAACAAATTATGTACATGAAGTGAATAAGTAATAAGGTGCATGAAACAAGAGACAAGTGTGACAAGTGTGAATTGGGGAACTATCTATTGCACAAAGGTGAGTTATTGTACAGGTGAATTGAGAACGGTCTGGCAGCGGAGGTGGATGAGTCTGTTTGAAAATGAGCTCCGCTGCCCCTCAATAGTTTACCAACCCAGATACACTTGTGGACCAAATAGTACATTTTGCACCAATAATGTACAGTTGGAGGTAAAGGAACATCTTTATGACATGCATAATACAGTTATTAATATTGTGGTAATCATAATTGCAATGTCTTCTGAAGAGGAACATCCAAAAAAAAAAAAAAAAAATGTAGCTTTGCCAACCAAACCATTCACACACACTAGTAAAGGAAAGAAAGTTCTGATGATGTCTACAGGGGAAGGGAGGTTTATTTCTGTCTTACCACACACTGGTATTTTAACATAAAGAATACCTTTAAGTGACCACCAAAGGTGTCAAAGTTGAAGAACTTGCAGGCTTCGTTGCCGTAGCAGTCGGTCTGTACCTCTCCGCGCAGCAGTATGTTCCGAGTGAGCAGGCCCACCTCTGCCCTCATGTCCACCCCGTCCACCTCCTCGCCCACGTGGATGAACTGCGCTTGTCCTGCAACACATGCACGACATCTCAGAGGCCTAAATTACCAATGATAAAAAGATCCAAAGATAAGTCATTGTTTAGTGGTGGTTTGTTTACTTCTGTTTGGAGCGGTGACCACCAGTGACCACTGGCGACCACTGGTGGAGGAGTGTACATAGGTCTGGATGAGAGGGAGTTCAGAGTGCTTGGGTGACGGGAGGTCACACAGTTCTTACCACTTTTCACGCTCTCAATAGAAATATTCAGTAACTATCCATCTTTCCCCGTGACTGCATAGACTGCAAGGACATCATTTGGACACAATTGCAGCAATATTCATACTTCATTCACTCCTTTTTTTGTTTGTTGTTCGATAAATGGGGATTCACCCCAAATTTATTTAAAAGTCTGGACATTATCATTTGAAAGTGCATTACTACCAAGATCCGAGAGCAGACTAATTGACAGGCCTGGATAATATAGAAGACCTACAGGGGACAGAGCAACATTAAAAGCAGAAACTCACCGGGACGAAGCCTAGCCTGTTCCAGCTTGATCTGTGGGTTATAGTTGTTGCTTAAACCTGTCTTATTCCAGGAGGGTCATGCCTCTCGCGCGAAGAACAGAGTACAGTCTTGTTTATAATCCATATTCTTTATATTCCATCTTTTGTTCCATCTTTTTATGGAGTGTGGCACCTGTTTGCGCGTAAACTCTCTGCTTGGCACTGAGCCATGAGGAGTACAGTAGCTACTAGTTTACATCAAACTGTCCTGCATAACAACGCACAAAAATTCTCTTATTTTTTAATTCGATATTAAGTGCTTTACAATAAATAAAACAATCCTAAAATTATATATGTATTTAATAAAAGCAACGAAATTTAATAATAACAATACATCCATGAATGGATGGATTTAATCCATGCTCATTTTACTGATCTCTCCTCTCAGCTGCACTGAAGGAAAGCCCTGTGATTGCTTTAAGGCAAAACACCTGTGTCACTGAAATCCAGCCTCTTTAAACCTGCGCTACTTCTAGTCCTGCCTCTTTATACCTAAGTCTCCGTTCTTATAATAGGAAAAATTTGATTGTGACACGCCCCTCAGTGAGCTTCCGTGTCTGTCTCCGCCTGCGTTAAGATCGGATACGGCCCATAGAGTTACAGAGAAGATCGAACCTATGTAGTTACTCTGACCGGTACCTGATCCAACTTTTTTTTTTGTCTATAATGGGACTAGTTTTAAGTCTGAATATTGGATTGGTACATGGTCGACTACATTTTTTGGAGCAGATCATGCTGGGTAGCCTGGCCAGCCAGAGGGCTTTCTCACTGTATTACATACAGAGAAAGTCAGTCTGGGATTGTCCAATCTGTTCTGTATTCCTCTCTCGCTCTTTCTTTCCGGCTAATCTTAGTGAGGGAGGCGGGCTTTTGTTCTGCGTCATATTGAGAGATATCGCAAGAGTTTTTGAACCAAAACAGTACGCAGGTTTAGGTAGCTCACTACGCTTGAAAATAAGCACCGATATTACACCCTGTGTCCTCAGATTTTTCTGACAAAACCACAGAAGTCATTCATAATCAACGAAGCATCTTCTCTCCTGCTAACCATGCTTGTATACGCTGTGTTTGTTGACAACTGGAATCTTTATATCCCATCCGTGGTGTCTCTGATTGGTTTATTCAGCGAGCATTAGTTCCACCCATGGTACCGCCTTGAAATCCTGCTCAAACCCCGCAATACCAGACTAATTTCTCTGTATGTAATACCATGAGAAAGCCGATGCTATCTGTTTTTTGATATTTGCTTTGCTAGTGGAGGAAAGAGCAGGCCGGTTGAAAACTGCGTGACATAATTAGGCCCCAGCCAGCTGGTGGTGAGGGCTCTATTATACTGGATTTTCTTATGGCATACTACGCACATACACACACCTACCAGTTTACGTTTTTTACACCAGGAAGAACCGGAGGTGCATGTCATTCACCCCGGTTTCTTCAAGCTAAGCCCAAATGTATTTTATTATATCCTTCATACTTGTTTAGATCTCTGTCCCTCATGTGCAACTTTTGTACAGTGTTAGTGAGAGAGGCACATTTTGACACAAAAATAATAAAGCCTCATTTTTATTTCATATGATAATAATAAAACAGCAGTGTTAAAGCATATAACATGTGAAGATATTCAAATAGTAGATTTATAACCCCGCCAACCCAGAAGGAGCTGAGCTGCAAGGCAAAGCTCTCGATTTACCGGTCAATCTACGTTCCTACTCTCACTTATGGTCATGATCTCTGGGTCATGACCAAAAGGACAAGATCTCGGATACAAGCGGCCGAAATGAATTTCCTCCGCAGGGTGGCTGGACACTCCCTTAGAGATAGGGTGAGGAGTTCCGTCACTTGCCAGCTGAGGAGGCTTGAAAAATCTGTTCTGGATGCCTCCTGGACGCCTTCCTGGGGAGGTGTTCAGGGCATGTCCCACTGGGAGGAGGCCCCGGGGGAAGACCCAGAACACGCTGGAGAGACTATGTCTCTCGGCTGGCCTGGGAACGCCTCGGTATTCCCCCAGAGGAGCTGGAGGAAGTGTCTGGGGAGAGGGAAGTCTGGGTGTCTCTGCTGTCCCCACGACCTGGCCCCGGATAAGTGGAAGAAGATGGATGGATATCATAAACTGTAGACTATATTATCAAAACTCTTTTATAGACATTATATTATTATAGATCTTATTATACATCCATGCTTCTACAGGTGTAGAAGTGGTGTAGTCATGGTGTGCCATTTCTTACGGGTAAAATCATAGTCCTTTGGACGGCCAAGGAGTATCTCCCTATATTCCTGTCGACATTCCTCTGTCCTCTCACTTTCCCACGTCTTCCTAGCTAACCTCTTCTTTTGGATACTCCCCTAAACTTCCTCATTCCACCACCAAGTCTCCTTGTCTACTTTACTTCTTCCAGATGACACACCTAGCACCTTCCTACCTGTCCCTAATCACCTTGCTGTAGTAGTCCAGTCATCTGGAAGCACTTCCTGACCACCTAAAGCCTGTCTCTACTCTTTCCTGAAACTTTTCATGTTTCAACTTCCACCACTTGTCTACTGCTCTGCCTTTGCGCTCTTCCTCAACACCAGTCATTTAACACACCACCATCCTATGCTACACTCTCTCCTACCACTACTTTGCAATCACTGTGTCTTTCAGATTACAAAAACAGCCTTAGTCAAAGTCACCAATGATCTGTTAGTGGCTTCAGATAATGGACTGGTCTCTGTACTCCGTCCTTTTAGATCTCAGCCTTTAGATTGCGCCTTTGACACGATAGACCACAGTCTCCTGTTACAGAGGTTAGAGTCTGACATTGGAATCAGAGGATCAGCTCTCAGCTGGTTTAAATCTTATCTTATTAGACAGATACCAGTTTGTTAGAGTTAATGAGCAATCATCAGAGTGCACACTAGTTAGCCAAGGAGTACCCCAGGGCTCTGTATTAGGCCCTATACTTTTTACATTATACATGCTCCCTTTAGGCAATATAATCAGAAAACATGGAATTAACTTCCACTGCTACGCCGACGATACCCAGTTATATCTATCAATTAAACCCAATGAAAACAATGAAAAACCTGGATGACCGTAAACTATCTTCTCCTAAACCCAGAAAAAACAGAGGTGATTATACAAGGCCCCAGGAATCTAAGAGACACATTATCAAACCAAATAGTCAATTTAGATGGTGTTAGTGTAGCTTCGAGTTCAACTGTTAGGAATCTTGGTGTAATATTAGACCAAGCTTTACTGTTTAAAACAGACATTAACCAAGCTTGCAAAACTGCATTTTTTCACCTGAGCAACATAGCCAAAATTAGGAATATTTTATCTAAAAGTGATGCTGAAAAACGAATCCATGCATTTGTTACATCGAGGTAAGATTACTGTAATTCTCTGCTGGCAGGGTGCCCAAATAACTCCATAAAATGTTTTCAGGTCGTCCAAAACCCAGCAGCTAGAATACTAACAGGAACAAACAGACGAGAGCACATTACCCGAGTGTTAACCTCCCTTCACTGGCTTCCAATTGAATTCAGAATTAAGTTCAAAATCCTTCTCCTCACTTATAAGGCCCTCAGTGGGAAGGCCCCGTATCCAAAAGTACAATGGGAGGCAGAGCCTTTAATTACCAAGCTCCTGTTTTATGAAATCAGCTCCCAGCTCTCGTTAAAGAGGCAGGTTAGACTTAAGACTTTCCTTTTTGACAGGGCTTATGGTCAGGACATATACACTAGATGAGACAAGGGCCTATGGTCAGGACATAATCAGTAGATGAGATAAGAGCTTATGGTCAGGATATATACAGTAAGTGAGACATGGGCTTATGGTCAGGACATATACAGTAGATGAGACAAGGGCCTATGGTCAGGACATATACAGTAAATGAGATAAGCTGTTCTAGGCCCAGATCAGCCCAGCTGGGGGAGGTATGACACACTGAGCTTCTATCCTCTGGCTCCATCCTCACTCTTGATACATTATAGTTTATATATCTTCTTAGTTCATTGCTGTTCACAAGTTGGCCCTGTGTCCCACTCTCCTCTGGGGGAGTGGATACTGTTGCAGATGTCCGGCTGCTGTTGAACTGTTCCTGACATTATCATGGACTATATTCATATACATTCTTGTTCATATGATGGACTATTTGTCAGTGACTGTCCTGGAAACATCTATTGCACGGACTGTTCGTCCTGGGAGTGGATCCCTCCTTCTGTGATTCTCCCTGAGGTTTCTCTTTTTCCCCGGTGGGGTTTTTTGAGTTTTTCCTTACCCTGATGGAGGGTCTAAGGACAGGGGATGTTGTCTTGTTCTGCCTGTTTGCATTTTATTATCTGTTTTGTGAAGCCCTTTTGGCAATTGTTGTTGTGATACTGGGCTATACAAATAAAATTGAATTGAATTACACCGTGTTCATAAGATATAGTCCACCTGTGTGGTCCTGCCACCACTCTTGTATGTCCCCCTATGTTCCTGCATCTTCAGAAAGTACATGTTCACCACAGCCATTTTCAAACTTTTCACAACCTCTGCATTTCTGGATTATTTTCCAAAGACCAAACCTGCCCATGAGTTCCTCATCACCACTATTCCCTTCACCACCATGTCCATTAAAGTCTGCACCAATCACCACTCTCTTTCCTCTGGGAACACTGCATCACTGCGTCAATCTCACTCCAGAATCTGTATTTGTTGCTCACAATCTACTAGCGGAGCATAACCAGTAACAACCTTGAACATCACACCTTCAATTTCCAGCTTCAGACCCTATCTGACACACTCTTCACCTCCTGAACCTTCTTCACAAACTCCTTCTTTAGGATCAGTCCTACTCCATTTGTCTTTGTATCCACCTATGATAAAATAGTTTAAATCCTGCTCCTATACTTTTACCTTTCCACCTGGTCTCCTTGACACACAGAATGTCAACTTTCCTCCACTCCATCATATTGACAGCTCTCGACCTTTACCTGTCAAAGTACCAACACTCAACTTTCAGTCCTAAACTTATACCTTTCCTATTCTCTCTCTGCATAGGGACAAGCCTTCCTCCTCTAGCACACCTTCCGCCTCACCTTCTACAACCAACAGCCTAATTTCTACCAGTACCCTGTAGGTCAACAGCACCGATGTCGTTGTTAACTCGGTCCCCCGACCGTTTTGGTATGGAAGTCAGTTTTGTGAATTGCATATTGAATTTGGCAAAGCTTTTACGTTGGTTGCCCAAACAGTCAAATGGTGTCTGAATAATATCACATTGTAGAGTAAGGTAGATTGTAATAAGTAGCAGCAGTGGGATCACTATACATCCTGCACAGTGAAAGGCTACAGTCTGTTTTAGACTAGGCGGAGGAGGTGTTCATGTCAGAGTAGCTTTTACATTCCCGTCTCATTTTTGATTTGTGTACAATTTAGTTTTCGTGTGCTGTGATTATTAATATTTTTAATTTGATTAGTTTTGTTTTGCAGTGTTTTTTGAATTACAAGCTTATTGCATGATTTCAGTGTGTTTAGTTTTGTTAAAAGGAACCCCGACTATTAGCACTTGTTGGCCTTAATATGTTGTTATTGTTCTATTCTACTAAAATTCATTGTTGGTGGCACATGAAAACTCCTAACTACTTTAAAAATCTTTTTTGACCTACAGAAGTTGCCATTATTTTACCTACGCAATGCATTCTGAGATGAACTTTAAGGAAAAGTTATTGTGTTTCGGGCCATGTTTTCTCTTAGTTAGCCTTTAAAAATGGAAACGATGCCACACTGTGCTGCTTTTGGTTTCAATTTCCAGCCAAAAAGTAACAAAAACATCACCAAAAATTCTTTAGTGCTATCCAAGTGATAAAAAAAGGAGAGTTGAATGGGAGAAAGCCTGTGGAGGAACATAGGACCCATGTTTGTGTTCTCAACAGTTCTGTCTTGTTGCTTTTGAGTCATTTTGTCGACCACAACTGATAAAGGAACTAATGTCTGCTGGCGGTTATAAATGGGCTGAAATCAAATGCCATGCAAACTATTTTCTCGCATAAGGCACCTAAACTAAGGCGTCAGGCTGACGAGTGTAAACCGTGAGAAAAAACGTTAGAGAGAGGAGATGCTAAACACTCTTTTGTTGGAATGTAATATAATAAATACAATCAAACGTTAACTTGTTTGTGTGATTTATTATGTTTAGTTTGTGTAACACACTACTGTGACAGAAAGGGAGCTCCTGGCAGCAAACGCTCTCTCTCTGAGTTCGCCTTTGGATATGAGAGGTCGTTAAGGCCAATATCCAAACTCTCTTTTACGTCCACTGTCATCATCTCTTACAATCACATCTATACTCTTTCACACTATATTCTCTATAGTCTCGCACAAACATTACTATATTCTCTCACACTACTAGAGTCTATCATTTATTTTTTATTTATTTATACTATAGCCTTTCTAGATGGTATGTGTATGAGAGTTTGATAGTGTTTGCAAGTGAGAATGATGGTGCTCATAATAATGTATATATGTGCATATTCAAGTAAGCATAAATATATGAGTGTGTATGAGAGTATGATTGTAGATGTGAAAGAGTTTAGATGTGTTTGTAAGAGATGATAACAGTGGATGTAAGAGAAAATTTGGATGTTGGCCGAAATGGTCTCTCATATTTGGCAGCAACTTCTGCACAAACACCAGCTATTTTGTTGCGCTTTCTCTTCATCCAGCTCATCATTTTTAGGTGAATTTTAAGTGACTTCTTCATTATTGTTCTCTCTCTGTCAACACACAAATTTTTCGAAATTTTTCAAAACTAACAGTGTACAGTATTTTTAAGATCACGTTTTTATAGCTGATGCAAATGTTTGTTACATAAGGGCAATTATTCCTCCAAGTCAGGGTTCTCTTTAAGAGGAAATGAAAAGAGGGACTGCTTTGAGCCACACCCACAGACAAACCCCTTCATTACACAAATTGGCTGCCACATTCATTCATTTTCTACAGCTTAGTCCCGTTTGGGGGTCGCGGGTGGCTGGAGCCTATCCCAGCAACTATGGGGCCTTAGGCGGGGTGCACCCTGGACAATGGCCAGTTGGTCGCAGGGCTGACACTTAGACACGAACATTGACAGACAACCATTCACTCTCACATTCATTCACTAGGGATACTTTAGAGTTGCCAATTGACCTATACATGCATGTCTTTGGGCGGTGGGAGGAAGCCGGAGTACCCGGAGAGAACCCATGGTAACATGGGGAGGACATGCAGACTCCTCACAGAAAGACCAGAGTTAGTCAATGTTTGAGTTGGTCAGAATTAGCCAAGGAGGTTTGAGTTGGCTGGGATTTGAACTCACGACCTTCTTACTGTGAAGCAGGAGCGCTTTAATATGTTTTATTACTGGTCCTGGGGAATTCGAACAATATTTTAAGCTTGTTGGAATTTTATTCTTTTAATTAGTTTTAACAAGTAATATAATGCAGAGACTGAGGCACTCAGTGGGTTTGAAAAAATATATAAAAGCATTTATTATTTCATTGCTATTGTTTCAGGTTAAAAAATGGCAACAGGTTTCCGCCTTTCTTGGCCTTCATCAGGACATGTACACATTAAAGGGAACAAAATGGCTGCCAGGGCTCTTTTGAAGGTCCTAAAAATCACGTGACCTGGTCACGTTTTGAATTTTTTTTAAAATAAACACCTGTCTGCATTGTTTTACAATATTATAAATAGCAAGTCAGAAATAATTAATTTTTAAAGAAACTAACCACAGAAAGTATAATTTAGCATAGCAAATGAAGTACAGTTTTATATTCAAGACAATCACAAAAAAGGAGTCAAATCTAGTTCATCATTTAGGCCAGGATATTGTGTGGCCTTTAGATTATATATCCAGTATGATTCTCTTTGCAGAAGTAACTTAAGTTTATCTTACCTTTTACGTGTACATGCCCTGAAACATTGGCTTCTATTAATCTGAAACAATAGCCATGAAATAATAAAGGCTTTTTACATATTTTTTCAAACCCATTGTGTGCCTCAGTCTCTGCATTATATTAGTAGATGTGATCCCGAACCTGAGGAGCCCCTGGTTGCAAACTCAAGCAGCATTCCGGTAACCAAGTAAATTTGATTTGAAAACTTTTAAATAGTGACTGGACACTAAATTCCTTAGCAGTGGAAAACAAATACCGGTAGATATAGAAACTCACAGTTTGTGTAATTCATAGATGCTGTCAAACAATAGAATAACTCTCCCTGAACATAGCACGCTGACAGAGGGACAGTTCTTCACCATCCTAACACACTGTGTAGTTCTCTTGAGCAGTGACAAGTGGTTGTTTTCATGATTTTAAGCTAGACACTCAAACATCTGAAACCTGCTACATTTGTTTTTCTCCACTCATCATTTATGCCATTTACAACAGTCAAAAGTTCACCCTGTTAAATCCTGGCACAGTTACTTGGACTCAAAGTGATAAAAAGCCTTGAGCGATCTGTCTGTGTGCCTACCTAAGGATTACCTCCTGAATAAAGACAGACCAAAGCTGTGTGGTGTGTGTGCAAGAAAAATAGGATTTCCTTCCTCACTCTGCATTGACAAACACCTGGTGATTTACATCAGTGAAGGGGCTGGAAGGTTTGCAGCATTCAACAGATATACTCTAATTCATTCTGACAGACTGGAGAACTGGTCTGAATCAGAGCCAAAGCTATGAGGAGACATGTCACATTACATTACTGTTGGCCTTTACCCAGTGCTGCCAGCAACAAATAAAAACATGGCTTTTAATTCAAAACTCAGCCTCATGGCAAAAGCCATCAAACTGTCCGTGTTTCTCAGTAAATAGAAATGCAAAGCAAATATGATAATAATATATCAAATAACATATATGGGACGTTAATTGCAATGTATGAAAGTGTTCTCTTTGCTGCATGCATTCACTATTTTAACAATCTCACATTGTTTAGTTTGCACCAACTACTTACACCTTCAGTAAGTTAAAATTGTGTACATGACACAAGTAAAGAATGACTGGAATATTACCCCCCTAGACTCCAGTTACATCCTGAGACATCCTAGAATTCAGGCCTAGAGAACATTAGAGGTTCACTGTGTAGCTCTCACCATGCACTTTGACCTGGTTGGCTGTGCAGCTGGGACAGGGCAGCAGGGTGAACTCTTCTGCCTGGTACATGGAATAATCTGTACTGGCCACAACCACGCGGTCCCCAGGACCCCAGCCCTGAGGGGGGTCAGCCAGTTCCAGGATGCTGCTGTTGGTCTGTACATCAATGGAAACATAGGCCTGGGGGCAAACTGTGGGCAACAACAGCAAGCAGTGTCATAATAGTAGACAACAATTGTAGTTAGGAATAACACTCTACATACAGTATTCACATTTGAATGTTTGAACGTTTGAAAGTGTTTTTCTGAAATTATGGAAACCTAACCATGTACTTGTCTATGTCTATGTTGCAGATGGCATTAAAAAATATCCACATGATGTGAAGTGATTTCTCTCAGGCTACTGACAAAATCTTCTTTGGCAGTTTATGAGAAGATACCTTATTAGGATTTTTCTTTAGGCAGTACCATTTTATGAATTATCCCCAAAAGGAGCTCACATGACACCATTACATCTTAATATGTAACCTAATACAAGATGTGTGGAAAGTTGGGTCGATAAGATATATGTTCTCATAAGAGGGCAGTGTGTACTGCTTTCATTGTCAGATTCAAAATGACTTTGAGGCTTTTTCTTTGAAATATTTTAATGCTGTGTCTATGTTTTCTAAGAAGGCTAAAGTATTTTAATGCAAACAATAAACTGCTGAAAATGTTTTATCAAAAGCAATGACTAACTCTGTTATTTTATGCTGCAGTCTCAGAAAAAGAGATTGTACACAACTTGAAAAACTTTCAGAGAAGGCTGGTTCAACATTTGAGGAGACCTAACAACTCTTCAAATGCTTTTAGTTCATTTGAAGAGACCTAACAACTGAATTTTCATTGAATTGAATATCAGAATTGAACTCTTATTAAAATGTAATATATGAGTTGATAGTGAAGGGGGTGTCTGGAGTGGAGGGCAAGGTGGTACCTCATTCATTCACAAAGTTGTGACAGGAAAGTACCTTAGCTAAAGACCTCCTCCATTCCCTGAAAACAGTATTTCTGCACAGGGGGGATTCCAGGTGGACTGTGTGGGCTCTGAGTTGATTGTTGCTGTAGAAGTTTTGTCTTTTTACACTCTTTTTAACTTCACTTGGTGTATCTCCTCTACAGGATAAATGATCATCTAAGTTAAACAAAATTTAAAAAATATATACCGTATTCTCCGGACTATAAGCCGCTACTTTTTTCCCACGCTTTGAACCATGCGGCTTATACAGAGATGCGGCTTTTCTATGAATTTTTCTTCAGCCCTTAGGGGGGCGCTCTAGCAGGAAGTGCAAAAACGAGACAGGCAGCGGTAGACAGTACAAACAAGAAAGCACCAGTTTTTATTCTTAGCACATGCAACCCAAGACGCACAGCAGCAAAATACGGTAATATTTTTACACCCTCACCCCCTCATAATGGAAAACAAATGAAGTGACAGTGGTTTGGTGTTCAGTAGTTTTAATGCTCAGGAGGAAGATGAATAGTGACTTGTGGTTTCAGTGCACGGGAGAATGAAGCGACTTTAATAGTTGCGCAGTTGTGCTTTAACAGTGCGCAGGAAGAAAAAGTGACCGTGGTTTGGTGTTCAGTGGTTTCAGTACGCAGGAGGAAGAAAAATAAAGCAACTTGGTTTTAATGCACAGGAGGAAGATGAATAAAACCATCAATGACTTTTCTGTTTTGTTTTATCAGCACTTTTACTGCCGTGTTACAGGCACTGTTCGGAAACAATCAATTCAGGTATATGAATAAACACTTATGGTACAAAATCTTTCTATGTAAATATCTTATTTCTCAGCCTGGATATCGGCGGCTTATAGTCCGGTGCGGCTTATATGTGACAAAATATATATTTCTTTTAAATTTTAGTGGGTGCGGCTTATATTTAGGTGCGCTCTATAGTCCGGAAAATACGGTAATGATGATTTGTAGAATATACTTCACATTAATGATTTGATGAGAGACTGGTCTGATTTACTAGTGCTTTGCTTCAGTGGGACTGGTGTAGAGTGATGTATGGTTTGATTTATCATATCATATCATATATGTGACACATTTATGCATAATGCACCGTCTACAGCAGACCTGGGCAATTTAAGGCCCAGGGGCCACATCAGGCCCTCAAACCACCCCTGTGCAGCCCTCAGGAGGCTTGTGTCAGAAAAGGAATCAATCCAAGAGTGTAGACCATGTACAGAACATAATACAAACATTATACTTTTATTTTGAAGGCACTCAAAGACTCTCTCGCCAATTAGTGTCAACAATACACTCATCTTTTCACTCTGTTCATGAACTACATGTGTTCTGACAGCTGAGGTTAGGCAGGTATTTTTGTTTGTTGAGGGGAAGCTGGAATAGACTGTTATTGTTAAAAGTGTATCATGTGCATGGGTTACGTTGTCGAGGATAAATTCTGATTCCTTGGTTCAGGCCTTGTTTGGAAACCACCGCACAGAGGAAGGACCATCACATATTTTCAGTAATTCCTGATATGGAATGTGTCCTCTGTCTGTTATACAGTGGTCCCTCGCTATAACGCGGTTCACCTTTCGCGGACTCGCTGTTTTGTGGATTTTTTTAGTGCAATTTTGCATGCTTTTTTAAATTGTATTTTTTTACAGCGTATGAATGTGCATTGTGTTCTGCGTTTTGATGCAGCTTTGTGGTTATTACTCAGAAACACCCATATCTCTGGTAATCATGTCCTCAGTTGTTGCTAGTGAGACTTGTTGTTAGTTTAAATCTGATGTTTCAAATGAAATAAACAAATCCCATGGAGTGGGGTTCTTCCACACCCCTGACTGTGAACAAACCTAGTTTGCCGCACAGAAAGCGGACCCTGTAGTTGTGGCACAGGCCATGAGCCTGGTCCTTGTTGAGACACACGAAGCCATATTCCTTGTCATTTTTGTGGATTACATCTCCAGTCTGATTGGACGGGATGCTATCGTGGGTTTCAGCCTGTCCCAAACAATAAGAAAATAAGAAAAATTACAGATTTGTACACCAGAGCCTACAAGAGAATGAAATGATGTGTGTGTAATATAACATCAAAGAGACACAGTGTGAGTGGAGCGTTTGAGGTTGTTGTATATCTATCTTCAGTGCTGTGTTGAGTGGGGCCTCTATTATTGTTGGGCAGATCAGATCACATGAATGGATCTAAATTTACACGTCTATTAGAAAACTCTACAATAGACCGAATTTCCACACAACCAAACAGCAATCAGTCAAATGTGAAACACGCACTGGTGAAACAATTTATTGCAAAAGGATCAGTGATTATTTTGCGAATATACGTATAGTATACAACAGACATACCCTTTTCTGATTGTAGAATGCATCCCACAGAAGAAACCAATGTTTGAAAATGTACTGAAAAACGCAATGACATTCAAACAACAGCAAGCCTCTGTTAATGATCAATTCAGTTTATCTGTACAGTGTATAGATAATATCATTTGTATGCAACAAATGGCATCTGAAGACACTCTGCATACATGTTGGCACATTTTAGTTTAGTTCTCCACAAGAAGGCATGTCTGTCCTAATGGCTTTGATGAAGAAGATTGCCTTGAGGAGAGCTAACAGCTGCTGCGTTCTGAGGCTGGTGCAGCTCAGTAATGGGTTAGGGCTCAAAGCTGTCTGACTCACGGACAGCCACTACAACAGCCGGTTTATATGAGCCAAAGTAGTGGCATCAACGTGTTGTGTGTGTAAATGTGAACTCAACATATTATATATTTGCAAAAAATAACATATAACAGATTGAGTTTGAGTACCTGTATGTCCAGGGGACTGCTGCAGAGGCGCTCTGGGAAAGCCTTGTGCAGGTCGGACAGTTTTTCCCAGTCCCCAGAGCCTCGCTCATCATCTCTGCTGAACCACTCTGTCCACTCAGCCTCTGCAGAGACACATAGACACATCTCTTCAGTTCAGTTCTCAGGCTCACTGCTGACTGGATGTACACATTCTTAAATCCATTTGCACTGTCAGAGTCTTGTCAAAGCGCAGCATGTTTGAGCCGTGCATTTGTCTGCCAGCCTGACACACTATTAGGCTGCTGTCTGCAGATGTCCGTGCACAGATGATGGCCATTTGATCAGCTATCAGACCAGACTGTAGATGAGAGGCATCTAAATGGAATCAGCTCTGAGCTGGAGCAACAGGCCACTGGCAACACATGATGAGCTGCTCATATCACACACACTATCTCCTACATCACAAAAAGGAAGGTTCAAAAGAACTAGATAAGGCAGGTGTAGGAGGAGAAATTATGTTAAAATTTTATTAATGGCCAGAGGAAAATTAGTTCTCTTTGTTTAAATCATTCATCATTTACTGACACAAAATTGGCACAGTGCATGTTTACAGGGCATTGCATTGTTAAAGGACTGGGTGATTAATCATTTTATAATTGTGTATATAACTATAATGGTACTTTTAATTTGATTTAATATCATGAATGGTAATCAACAAAATTAGTGAATGAAGTGTGATAAAATAAATAGCCTTAGATGTGAAAACAATGTTTATCTAGTGTGTTGCAACAATATAAAACTCTACCTCCAGCTTCATACATATCACTGGCATTTTCACTTTTTAATTAATGACATTTTAATAAAAGTTTACTTCAAAACACAATTTATTTCTCATTAAAGAATTCCAGCTTGTGTGACCCCACTGTTAGGTGTCTCTATACTTCACAACCATACCAGTTAGTGGAAACTTTGCATAGTTTTAGTTTTGTTTTTGTTTTTTTTTAAATATGGCCATGGAAATAATCAAAGATTGTTCCAGGTTATGTCTTTGAGAGAACACTTACCTTGCACCCACTGGCTGCTGACACTGACGGTGAAGGACTCTCCATTACTAGAGTAAAAGACTTTAGAGCTGTGGGCCTCTGTGGACGCCTTGGTCCCTAAAACAAATAGTTGTGTAAGAGTCTATCTACAGACACAGAGGCAGCACAATAGTACAGATCCCTACCCTGATACACAGCATGGTCTTCCACTGCTGACGACGGGTCTCCTTTTACTGCGATGAAAGTCCAGGGGTGTCTGAGGACAGAGACACACAATATTAACTTTTACAGACCTGATGGCAGACTGATGAATAAGTTGGAAGAGGAGCTTGAGCTTAACAAATTTTACTTTAATACTGTTGAGGAACTTTTCTCTTTTTTTGAACTTTGAATTGTATTTTTCTTATATCTATATTAGCATTCATGAGGTTGAATATGTTTCAGTTTCTGTTTTATGTGTTTCAGGCTCTGGTAGACATGGCTTGGGTGATTCTATGCCAGAAACTTTACAGCATGCTCCACTAATCTTTTATGAAGTTTACTGGCTGTTAGCACAAGTTAGACTTCACATGGATGGCTGATGATTACTTTGGGTTAATTTCAAGTTGCTTCTATGACAGCTCTTAGAACCATCCGTCTTCAATCCATTGTTACCCCTCTTTAAGCGAAGACATGGGATGAGGACTCAGTGAACCAGTATTATTGAGAGCCACCACTGGGGTGTTTTAAGTAAACTGTACAAGTAAAAAATTTTTAAGTAGTTTTGAGTTTAAACTCAAAAGTGCATGTTCTTGCTTGACTTAAACATGAGAAGCTTCTGAAGTATGTTGCTGTCCCTGTCACTGCTCTGGGACACTCATGTAAATCAACCCAAACTATATTGCATCCTACACTCATAAATTGCAGCTTATTAAAATGTCTGTGGGTGAGCCACAAATTACTCTCGTGATGACACCACTATTGGTTTATTTGGCAACAGTGGCGGGTGAGGCGACAGGAATAATTAGTCAGGAATCCCCAGCCTGTTCCTGCAGCACTCCACAGCCACCAAGTCCTCTCCACACAGACTCTCATTGTTCTCTGTGGTCTTCTCGCATGCATTCAGCCAGAGATATTACAAATTCAGATTAAGGTCATGTAAAATGAACACATCTTTACTGATTCCTTAAACATGTCTATCAATAATCATAAAAAAAAAACATGTCATGAGGAGCTCACCTGAAGCCCAGTGATCTGATGTTCTGGCTGCCCAGTCTAGACAGAGAAGCCTTGGCCCTGTCCTCTAAGTTGTTGGAGCCTTCGTCGTTGACCAGCATTGCCACAATGAGTCCCTGCGCCACAGCGTCCACATACTGACAGAGACGACGACTCTCATTCTTACTGCGGTATGTGTCAAACCTGGGACAGACAGGACACGCAGCACAGATATGATATTTCAATTCTCAGTCAAACACACTTTATATGTGATATCAGTCATGCAATAAATATGGTATACAGTGTATACAGTACTCTTACACTGACATAAATAGGCCTGCTGTAGTTACAGATCATTTCTTAAAACAGTCATGTGACACCTACTTAGTGTCAATAACCATCATGAACACTATTAGGACTTTTTAAATTAAATCCTGGCAACAACACATGACACTTCACAGTCTTCAGCGTAACTCCTCTTTAACACTCATTAAAATCTATTATGGATATTTCTATCTATCTCTGGAACTGAGATGAATAAGAGTTTACAGCAAAAAGGATGCGCTAGAGGAAAATTATTTGCAAAGGCCATCAAAATATTTCTGCTTAAAAATTTTGGGTGTGCCAACTAACAACCGGTGGCACCCCCTGGCAAATCCGTAAAATGGATTTAGCAGCTGAACAGGGGAGAATCTCAGCTTTCAAATGAGGTATAGCATGTCCATGTTCACAACAGTTTAGACGAGGTTATTGGTGCACAAACCAGTGAGTGTTCACCTAGTAGAGCACAGATACGGAGAAATGATTTTTGCTTCTTCTAACTGAGGGTGACCTAACACTAAACATCTCCTGAGAGGATACTGGACATATACAGGACATGAGCAAGGTGACAATTCTGCATTAGGTAGGTCACTGGTTATACACGTGCTCAGTAGCCTACACTGCTACTGTAATTGCTATGAGCTTAATGTATATAACATTTCCATTTAACACAAATTTGTTTATGCTATGCGTTAAACGTGTTACAGGAGAAGTGGTAGAAAATATAAGTATATATCAGGTGTGAATAAAAAGAGTGGAGCTGGTCTGAAAACCGCTCATTTTACAGGTTAACAGCATCAACAGCATTCAGGGGTTTTTCAGAGTTATTCAAGAGTAAAAGAGGTAGGCACGAAAATTCTAACATAACAGTATAAGAAAAACACTGGTATTTCTTCTACCAGACTTTATTGTTTACAGTGCATTTCAGTAGTGAGCGGTTATGTGTAAATGTTAAATTCTTGATACATAAGAGCTGTGTTGTCTGGCTTATTGAAGCTTGAACTTGAAACAGTACTATTATCATTTGTTTCTGTCTGTGCAATAGATCTGCCGTATAGCAGCGAAAATGTCCAACTCCGCCAATGGGTTTTACCTTTTTTTTTAATAAAAATGAGGAAAAGGTTCAGTGCTGCTGCTGTGGATGATGGGAAACATCATTTCACAAAGCTTTAAGGCGCTAACAGAGAATAAAGCACATTCTATATTCCTGAAGGCCTCTTTCTCGTGTGTGGAGGTAAGGGCACTGACCGCTCTTCTTGCAGCACCTCTCCACTCTGAGGGCTAATCACGTGCACGATGATGCCCCTGTTTCCCCAGCTCCTCTGGAACAAGTAGCTGCGTTTGCTGCTCGCTTCTGGATACAGGCTTTTGTTCAGGAAGGTCCAAGAGAGTTTCCGGGCTCCGTGGATCTCAAGAGTTCCCCCAGTCCCCACTCCGATGTACTTCCGACCGAAGTAACTGTGCTCTTGGTCTGAGTCATCCAATCTGACAGTCACAAAACCAATAACAATAGAGTAATAATGTAAAGCATGCTTTAATCAGTGTGTCTTTACTCTAAACTTGACACAATTCTTTTTGTGTTAATTCAAGGCTCCGCCCCCTTTCCTCTTCACTGCTCACTGCTCTACAGGCACAACTGTTGGATTATAAATTGTAATTTTAATGAATTATTTTAAACTTGTGTGTGTATGTGCAAAGGATTTAAATACTGATAAATATCAGCTATATTTGAGTGTTACTTTCCTCATTGTCAAGTCAATAGGCTACAAGTCCAAGTCACTGAAAAAATTCCACTCCAAGTGTAAAAAACTAAAGACTATATAAGCCTCTATTTGTAACATTTATTTGTTCAAACCCGCTCTTTGAGAGGTTTAGAATAAAGTGAGCTGCTGTTTATGTTGAAAAGTGATACACAATGTGTGCTATTCCTGTTTGCTAATAGGCCTACAGTGTATTTCAGCTTTGACCCACATTGAGGCATAAGCCATGATGCGCAGTTTTACCGCAGATGCTCTGCTCCGCTCCCTGCAGGAGCAGCTCGCTATTTGGTCTATGATATACCCAATTGCAGAAGTAGCCTAAAGAAAATATCTATATTATATTCACAGTGAATAGAGTTTGTAAGTTTGTGGGTATTCAATAAATTACAAAATCTACAAATATTAATGTCGCCTATCCATCTTTATTTTGTATAGTAGCCTATATTTGTTTAATGCTGTTTAAGAGTTATCTTATAATGTAATTTTAATTTATTTGTAATGTTTTGTGTCCAGGTCCTGACTTTACCAGACATCTGATGAGTGTTGATGGAGAAGGGCTACAGCCTGAGGACCACACTGATCATAATAATGGAAACTCAACACAATGCAGTTGTCCAACCCAAGATCCCAAGGGCAGCCCAAAGTTACCACCTGTACAGCCTTGTTGTGAATATTCATGCCATGTGCATTTTTAGCACCTTTTTACACCCCTGTCTATTTCTTTTCTACAACTTTTCAAACAAATGGGCACCCCAGGGGCATTTTCCTCTCTTATATTAAATTCCTAAAATGCCAAAAGCACATGGTATGTGACCACTCCCTCCATTTTAATGCTCTGAACAGATAATCATTCTGCCCTTTGTTCATCATGGACTTCATTAACAGAAGAGAGCAACACTGTTGTCTGTTGATTTACATTGTACTTCTTGGTAAACATCATCTCAGATGTTCTCTGAAATGTACTTCAAGCTCTAAAAATGAAATAAATGTATATACACCTGATTAGACTGGTGCTTCTCAAAACACAGCCCTTTGGTGATCATGGCAAATGTTTTTATTCATTATTTGTGGTGTGTATGTCTGCTCAAATAGGTTTTTCTATACTGTCCGGGTGGTGGAATGTGTAAACAGGGCACTCATTAAAATTTTGATGGTCTCTCTCTGTATAATCAAAGATAAAATAAATGTATTATTAGTAATATAATTAATCTCCTGGAGAGTCTTTAAGGAAGACTGAAGGTTACCTTCCAAAGAGTGAGATGGTCAGGTTGCCTTGATAAGGACAGTCTGGACTCCCAATGTGCAGCTCGCCTCTGTTTCCAATCAGAATGTGTTTGGCTCGGAGCAGGATGGGCTCGCTGCTGTCAGCAATGACCAGTTTCCCTGCAGACAGAGACACAGTGAGGAGGGTTCTATTACTGACTTAGACCCCCCACAGTCCTTCTACACTTTAGAATAGTACTGCACGATCAAGAGAAGCTTCGCAGAACCACACCCCATTTTAGTCATGCCTACAGATTACATCATATGTCCCAAGCCTGTGGTCAGTGGTGAGTTTGTGCTCCAGCTTTAGGACATGACATATGGGGGAGAACCTTTAGTGTTGTTCATTAAGTAGCAGCATTTTCTACTGGCAGCCTGATCTTTGTTTCTTTATGACATGTATGAAAGCAACACATGTTTTCCCCCATAAAGAAGAGGATATGCATTTTAAGATATGCAGGTTTAATCAGAAGGATCAGAACAGTGTGACTTACCTCCATCTAGGATCTTGATGGAGTGGACTGTGGCTGAAGATCTGAGGAGGACCTTCTTGCCATAACCAATAGTGACACGGTGGTCTTCCCTGTGTCCTGGCAGCCATGTTTGTAATCCAGGCTCCTTATCAGGACATGCTGCAAAGAGGAACACATATGAAGTACATACTCTTCTAATGTCATATTAATATTAATTATTTTGATAAAATTCAACAGAACATTTATAATCCATAGAAAACAAATGGGTAAAATGGTAGATATTAGAGCCACTTTCACTTCTGTAATGTGTTACAGGAGAAGTGGTAGAAAGTATATTTCAGGTGTGAATAAAAAGAGTGGAGCTGGTCTGAAAACAGTCTCATTTTACAGGTTAACAGCACCAACAGCATTCAGGAGTTTTTCAGAGTTATTCAGGAGTAAAACATGTTGGACTGAATGGGTTTACAAAGTTTATTAAGTAAATCATAACCAATGACCATTCAATGACTGCAGAAATTCAAGAAAAGGGAAGTCTAGGCAAATACAATTACATAATCACTGCAAAAAGAACTGAACAGATTGAGTATAGTCTTACTCTTATTTCAGTGTTGTGTTTTTCTCCTCATTTTCTAAAAGGGAGAACAGCACTCTGATTGGATATCTGGCCTGAGGCTCCAGGTGATGGATAAATCTATTTTGTGACTTTTACCACAGTGGGACAGTTGAGGCCCCAGAGCTCTCTGCATTGAGCAGAGGTGAGATGGTCTCTCTCAGTCTAAAGGATCCATAAATGGCACTGACAGGGTCTGAGTTGTGCTGTCAGGAGACTAACACAGACTGGATCGGGACAAAAACATGTGCTGCTGGGACTAGAATCTTCATTCTAGTTCACACCTGCTGCATTTCACGCTTAGGCCTTCAGTGACATCCCACTCATAGTTGCTCGTCTGGAAATGACGGACAAACCCTTTTCCTTGCTGGGACAGGCTAGCTAGCACAGGGGTTGGCCGACCTCTTCTCACAATATACAGCTTTTCATGAAAAGCCTGTCTTGAAAATGGCGCGGAAAGTATAACTGCAGCCAGATCAATCTCTTCTCCTCCTTCGGTCATTATGGGTTAAAAATACTGCGACAGCTGTTGGATAGTTCGATATTCTGCAAATTGCCGCCTTTCAGGCTCTAGCACAAGTGCTTATCCAATCACAGGGCAAGTACATGTCCAGTTCAACGTAAGACCTTCTAGCTGGCCTTAATATGCAGAATCGAGATCTGATTGGTTATTGCAAATGACTGTGTCCATTCACTTACAGTGCACAGGGGCCTGCTCTGTTGATTCTGAAGGTCTCAGGCAAATGAAATTTGCAAGCTAGCTGAAATATAATTGGATAAAAACTCTACCATAATAAACAACATTGGAAGCCACTCAACTAAGTGGATATAATATGACATAAAGAGAACAGAGAATAATTTTGTTTACATATTTATGAAAATAAAATAAAATAATTTTTCTGAGCATGTTTAGGCCAGCAGAGAAGGCCTTGCTGGCCCTGACGGCCCACCACTGATATATATATATATATATATATATATATATATATATATATATATATATATATATATATATATATATATATATATATATATATATATATATATATATATATATATATATATATATTTTTATATATATACATATACATATACACACACACATATATATATATATATATATATATATATATATATATATATATAAATATTATTGATATAGATATAGATATAGATATAGATATACTTTATTTGAAGTTATATTCAGTTCTAGAATAAAAAGTTGGGGCTGTAAAACATTAACCATGGTTCTAAATGTTTTAAAGTTGCACTCTTTTAGACCATTTATTTTGCCAGAGGTGTGCTGGGGCAATTGATGAGATATGAAACCTGGCCACCACTGGAGTTCACATCCTAATGTGAACATACTTGATGTATCCTAGCTCTGCGCTTCATCAGTAACACTGTTTGAATGAGGAGCTCTGTATCAGGAAAAAATCAGCTGTAGCTTCACTGATCCAGACCCAAAGACCACTCAAGGTCAAAAGTTGGCAGTGGTAAATAAAACTTAAACTAGCTTTTATGCATTGTGTAATATTGATAACAAAATCAAATTTGGGCAACAACCCAATGTATTTTTGCCCTCCTTTCATAGAGCACATGTTATGTTTAGGATAAATTGACATTTTTATTGATGAGAATAAGACAATGCTCTACCCTTTTAATTTACTTCTCTTTATGAACTGTTATACTCTGCATGAAGGGTGAGCAGTAGTAACAGCCTAATTTCTTACTGTTTATCTTCCCATATAAGATTAGAAGAAGAAAGTTTTTTGTACACCTTCTTATGTTGTTTGTGTTGACCCACCTGCCTGAAGGGTGGCCAGCAGCAGAGCATCCACAAAAACCATGAATATCCTCATCTCTCTGGACCGTCTGGTCTTGAGAGCTTCAGAGACTGCCTTAGACTAGAGTCAGAGATAGATGAACCGGTGCACTGGGGGGACACACTGGGGGACACGACCAAAGGAACCTGAAACAGCATAGTGGACAGTCTTCAGTGGCACTCTCCTAGTTCAAACATTTCCTACAGTCACTCAAATATCAAAGAAAGAAAGGAGAGGCAGTTATTCTTGGAAACAACAGTGACTTTGCCCAGTACATTAATGTTATCCCTTTTCAGGGACTTTTCAACATTGTAAACAAAATATTTGACCTTTACACATATTCAAGAAAAGGCTCCTTGTATGGACCATGGATCATGGGCAGTGATTATCATAAACCAGAGATGCACTGGACTCTGTAGTTGTTAAAATATTAGTTGAGTTATAAGTTGTTTTTTATTAGATACATTGATTACAAAAACAAACAATAAAGAATTGGTTATATTCAACAACCTCAGTGTAATTTCTGTCTTTTGTAGACTTGAGCAAATCTGGACCTCCACTGTAGGTCTGATGAGATTTAATGAGCTGAGTGTGGAGCTGCGGGCATCAGGGAGCGCCACAACAATCCATCTGTGTTTACTTCCTTGTGTCAGGAGGGTGCAGCCTAATGAGGTTGGGCTGCAGGGAAACACTGCACTGATGTCTTCAGGTAATTCTGGCACCAACTCTGCAATCATACCATTATTTGCTCCACACATTAATCCCCCTCCTCCAAATCAATTTTAGACAAAGTGCCCGTTTTATGAAATACAGCTTAATTTGCCATTTCTGCTGCCTGTAGTTAGTGTATGTTCAAGAGCACAACCACTAAAATGTTTTTTAATTAACCTTCTTTTTAATGTTTTGTGCAAAAAAAAAAAAAAAAGAGCTTGGGCTTAAACGCAAATTATGGGTTGAAATTTGTGCTGCTAAAACTAAAAGTGAATATGTTATGTTTGAATCTGAATTGCTCAAACTTAATGAATGTTTTTTTAAAAACTAAATTTAAAAAGCATAATTTGAATTCAAATGCATTGGTTTGTAAATTACTTGCAGCAAATGCAATTAAAAAAATTTTTTAAACTGAATTAATTCGCTATGGAACTGCTTTTTCAAGTTGAAAATTCAGTTCTCCAACACTTTCAGTTTCAGTTCTCACAATTCAGTTTCAGTTCTACAATTTAATTTCAGTTCTTAAATTCTGTATTTTGAGCTGCTCTTGGTGAGAGCCTTAGATAAGTGAGCCCCAATATAGACAACTGTGAGACTGTAATACTGTGATGTGTGCCTACCGTTAGCCTATATTAGGTAGATTATATTAGGACAGGTTAATGTGCATGCTAAAATTTCAAAAAACATTGTCTAATACCACTAATGGTATGCCTAATTGCTTGTTTAAGATCAATTTTAAACAAAGCTCAAAGAACAAAAAACAGTACCCAGTTTACAATTGTTCTGAGCATGAGATCAAAATGAAAAAGTCTAAGTTAAAGCTCTGCACTAACATGTTAACAAAGTGAAAAGCCAACACATTCCTTTTAAACACCCAGCATTTAAAAGGAATGTGGTTGGCTGTCAGTGCATGTCCATATTCATGTCCAAGTGTTAGCCCTGCGATTACCTGGGGCTAATTATCCAGGATGTACCCCGCCTCAGACCCAAAACAGCTGAATGAATATCTATACTTTATTCCTTACTCCACTTGTACATTGCACACGTGTCATTTAAAACATGTTACATTACATTTTTCTTTTGAAAAAATATGCTAGTATAAGAACTAGAAAAACAGGTTCAATATTTCAAACACAGCCTCACTCCTGCTGACTTTGTGAGTATAGTAATCATACTTTTCTTTTATATTATGAGTACATTTAAAGCAAGTTCTTAGATTATATATTTACTCAAGTGCACATGAATCAAAGGAAATGTTCTGTGGGTCCTCTTCCTTCATTGGTACAAATCCTCAGCCTGTGCTCCCTATTCCCACATCCTGAGCATGTTTGCAGTTTACTACAGTAGTTTGGGTGCTGTAGCCTCCTGACAGACTCCGCACATTAAAGTGCTGTAAAAATAAGCCAAGATTCAGGAATAGCATATAATAAGAGTGTTGTGGCTGCTTAAAGTGGGTGGAGATCTGCGTTCTATCAGCTAAAACTCTCTGCTGCCTTCACACAGACTTTTAATCTGAAACAATATTTCGAGCTGTCTGTTCCTCAGGAAGCCCTCTGATGGCTCTGGAAATCTGTATAAATGTGTGTTCTTAAATAAACATATAACCCATACTAAATAGTTTTGTCAAGAGATAAACTAGTGGCTGAGAAGGGGGAATATGTGGAAGTGGCTGAGATCACATACACTCTACTCAAAATTTATCTGTGACCTTTATAAACTGACAGTGTGATTAGCAGCTTGCTGATTGTCACTGTGGAGATACATATAACATATAAATCTTATTTTTAAACCCTAACAGTACTTAATGGTAAGTCGCAGTACTAAGGGCCTTACTTCCCCTTTAAAATGTCCCACCAACGCTTTACTAATACCATGGTACTTTTCTGTTGTACCTTGCAACAGCTACCTCTTTCCAAATATGCTAAAATCTTCTGAGAAAGCCTCCTGACTACCTGTCTAGTACACTACTCTATGTCTATGGTCTGGGACAATCCACATAATTTTTCTTTATCAAAAGTTTACCACTTTAAAATGACAATGGTTCAAACCATATCTGACATAATAATCGAAAGACTGTGCACACTACTATACAAAGGGACAAACAATGACCACACTCTTCCCACTGAACCACACACTTCCCACTGAGAAGTAATGGGACTGAGACCTCTGTCAAAGATTCGTGAGAAGACTATGCAGAGGATTTTTAAAAACCAACTAAATGTTAAGGGAACATCACACACTGACAGGAGCATCTAATGAAAAACAAGTGAAGCTGTTACATGAAACAGATACAGTATATTCCCTTCAATAATACTACCCCGTGCCCCCCCTCTTGTCAACAGGCACCCAGCCAACAATCTGAAAAATATGGATATCATAAGCAACATCCCAAGGCTGCAGTGACAATGTTAATATGATTCATTTATCAGCAGCAGCATCCACTTTATGAGAGACCTGTCTCAACAAACACCAACACTCCAAAGACTGGGAAGAGAGCGGCACATGCTGCCCCAAGAATGAGCCACACTCCCTTGTCAGGCTCTGTCTGCTCATGCACATCATGAAAACACACATGTGAGGCCTTGATCAGACAAATACTAAACATAGAATTTAGTCGAGTGGGTAAAGCCATTACCAACAGCACATGCACATTACCAACGTTCACTTCATGTCACTGAGGCAAACACATCTGAACACAGCCAGAGGAACAGTCTCCACCAAGAGTCACTTTCCCAGTCTATTGGCTCTGCTGGGTTGGCAGTGGATGAGCTCTGTCCCACAGTCACACAGCACTGACCCACAGCCACAGAGAGCGCATAGCTGGATCAAAGTCAAACAGAAGAGCAGCAGAAATAAAAAAGACATATATTCATGTGGCTGAAATATGAGCCTACTCCACTATTTTGGATATTTATTCATTTATCCGCTGTCTGCTTAGGATTAAAGACGCCTTCATCTTGTCTTTGACTCTTTACGGTCCATAAGTTCAGCTCACTCACTGTTGCATTCATGAGACAGTGTCACATGATTGTAGGCTTATCATACATTTTGATAAGCCTATGATAATGTGTGTGAATTGTAGGCTTATCAATAACATTCAGCATCAGCAAGTGTCATTCTGTGGGTTTGTGATCAGAAAAAGAGAAAACAAAAAGAGGAACAGTTTGTGGTTTGGAAAAAGAGCCCACATAATACCACTCCAGAAATTGCATTGGTCTTAGGAGCATTCTTTACTCTGTGATTTCAGACAATGACAAATATTTGTCATTGGTCACATGACAGTTACCTCTCTGGTTTCTGACCCTCTATGTGCTGCAGATTTGAGACACAACAAGTGATTCAGACACAGCCAGTTATCTTTTGCCTTTTACAATTAAAAAAAAATCTCCTGTGTAAAGAGGATTTTAAAGGTACAATACTGGGAGATTTTCCTGATAGAAGTTTATCCAGTGAAACTGCACTCTTTATAAACTAAATAATGATTAACATTTTAACAAGCAAGCAAGAGCACTGGGATCAACAAATTCTTGTCATGTCAGAAACAAGACAGACAGTAGTAGATTAAAAAACAAAAACAAAAAAAAACTCAGCAAAATTCATTTGGGAGACTAATTCTCCACCAACTATGTTGTGAGCAAATTATTTAGTATTGTCGCTCAGTTGTGTATTTTTGACAGAGAAGGCGCCAAGACCAATCATAAGTCAGTGTGAGTGTGGATAGCTGTCTGCTGTCTTTGATAGGTCCCCAGCCTACAGCCATCAGCTGAGTTAATGAATATTTAAAACACTAGTTTAATGACTTCTACTACTCAAGAGTTTCCTAACAGTGATGAAGAGCAGCCACACACCACAGAACAAAACAGAGGATAGCAGAAAGGGCAGGTCCATTGTCATCAGTTCCAGGATTAAGGCTCAGCAGGCAGTGTGTGTTGTGTTTCTGTTGTGTGCTGTGTCCTGGCCTTTTCCTAAAAAAATGTTGGTCTATTTAGAATTGCAGACAGTTGATTTCATTTGCACAGCAGAGGTCTGAATATCATTTGATCATGTTTTGTTTTCTTGTACAGGGAGCTCTTATTAAACCATTCAAACACACACTGAACAAAAATATAAACGCAACACTTCTGTCTATAGTGCGTTGTCGAAACCAACTTGAGTGGGCAAATGTTCACATTCGATGGTGTCTGGCACTTTGGAGAGGTATTCTCTTCATGGATGAATCCCAGTTTGCACTATACAGGGCAGATGGCAGACAGCATGTATGGCGTTGTGTGGGTGAGCGGTTTGCTGATGTCCATGTTGTGGATGGTGTGGCCCATGGTGGCGGTGGGTTTATGGTATGAGCAGGTGTGTATATTGAAACAACCTGAATTGAAAAATGTTTACAAATAATCAACACTTTTACATTCAATACCAGCGTGAGCATTAATAGTGAAATGAATTATAATAAAATGTCATATTTCAAATACCAATGCACATCGTGCACATGAATCAGATAAAACAACATAATCATTACTGTTACAGCTAGATTATACTAGTATACTGGGCATACATCACCAATCGTCACTATTCATTACTCTAAAATATGAAGCAAATTTGAAGTAGCTTTAATCAAACACTGCTAAAGTCATGAGACCTGTAATAACTCACTGTGCACAGCTTAATCGAGTGCCACTCATCATATAACCACACTCTACGTATGTGTATGCACGTACATGCACACAAGGTAATCAAAACAGGACCTGGGATGACAGTTGGAGCTTTTTACCTTTGACCAAACTAGTTGGCCAGTCGCACAGTAACATATTTATCCCACAGAACAACTTTGTGGGCTATATAAATCAAGTTGAATAGTCCCACTGAGCTGTATACAGTGGTCCCTCGTTTATCGGGGGGGTTACGTTCCAAAAATAACCCACAATAGGCGAAATCTGCGAAGTAGTCAGCTTTATTTTTTACAATTATTATATATGTTTTAAGGCTGTAAAACCCCTCACCACACACTTTATACACTTTTCTCAGACATGCATTAACGTAACAAAGTTCAAACCTTAGCATCTTCCTCTGCCCTTTGGGTGCGACCGCAGGTGCCTTTTTCGGTGCAGAACGTTTTGTCGACATTGTGGGTTTTGTCGGGGAGAAAACTTGCAAACATACAGCACTTCAGAGTCACACTGCTAGCGATCGAACATTTATGTAAATGTGGCAAGCCGAACACATTCTGTACTATACAGGAGACACGGCACGGAGGAGATTGATTGACATTGGTCTACAAGTCCCTTAGCCAATCAGGACGCAGAACACAATGCGCGAGTTCTCCCTTAGCCAATTAGGACGCAGAACACAATGCGCGAGTTCTCCCTTAGCCAATCAGGATGCAGAACACAATGCGCATTCATACGCTGTAAAAAAAAAAAAGCATGCAAAATTGCACAAAAAAATCCGCGAAACAGCGAGTCCGCGAAAGGTGAACCGCGTAATAGCGAGGGACCACTGTACATGTAGATGATACATGATGCAGTGTATTAAGCCAATTATAGAAGAATTTTTAATGCTGATTTTCAAGTCAGACCTTTGCATGCATTTTCAGTTTTTTTCAGTCTAAGGAAGTTATGAATTCCTCTATTGGGCTGTAAATATATCTTAGCGAGCAGTAAGCAAATCTGATGTGAGGCGTCTGTTTGGTGCAGCGCTGTCAGGTGTTTAGTGATTAGTCTGACTAAAGCACTAGGGCTTGACAGCTTTGTTGATGATTAAGCCACAGCAAAACCTCCAGAGTTAAATTATTGGGTGTTAAAAATTTGACTAATTTAAACTCCATTCTGGTGTTAAATCAAACATCAGGTTTTGTTGTACTGTAAAAGTGGCAACCCCAGCACATCAACATTAATATAGAAGCACAACATTCACAGCATAGATAGATCCTGAAGACAAAACATGGACTTGAGGGAGAGAACTGACTCTTTAGTGCTGAGTGCTCCTCCAGAATCAGACTTTATTGCCCAAGTAAGGAGCGATGTTTGTAGGCGTAATAATCTAATCTCATTTAATCCTCAAAGCAGAGAAGTGTGTCAGTGTGAAATAACTGGAGGAGCCTTAAGCACAGCCTGATGTTGGCTTTAATCTGATGAGCTGCAGTTATTTGTAAAAAAGAGTTCAAGGTATGTCCATATTAAGCCTGCAGCAGGAGGCACAGACGTATAGGCAAAATGTGTATATATATATATATATATATATATATATATATACACACAATATATATTGTATTGGATTGATCATGTAACCACCTGATTTGCAACCTTCTTGTTTAAATGAACTCATAATTATTTGATCGAACACCTTGAAAATAGGTCAACATGATGTAGAGAAGCATCTGATCAAAAGTGTTCAAGTGTTTTGTTGAATATTAAACAGTGTTGCCATGGCGACCCTTCGATTTTGGCTAGCTTTTAGGTATCAAAACTAAACAATAAAAACGTTATCAGTCTCCAGCCTTAAGTAGATTTTTTTGAGAATTGGCACAATAGCGCCCCCCGGAGAACAAAAGGAAGCAGATCAATAGGACCAACAAAAACTTAGTTTGTCACAAATGGATGAAATTTGACACAAAAATTCACTATGTGAATTTGATTGGCTATCAATAACCGTGTTGCCATGGTGACCCTCAAATATCAGGAAAATACTGTCACTTGAAGCCATCCTGCATAACTTGTAGCCCTTAGGTGTTGTTTCTTTGCATGGCGTGTACCGTACTTTGACAGAGCCGTTCTTACATAACTCCACACGTGCCCTTATTAGTCATGGTTTCTCCAAAGTACACTCACATGGACCACAGCCTGGGGCCCTCTGCAATGGAGGAGGACTAGCAGCACCATCATGCCAGCTAATGTTTCCAACCTGCAGCACTGAGTAAAGACACACAAGTGGTGTCAGCTTTCACGCAGAGAGCCCGGGAAACCAAAAATTACTAAACCAAACAGTACAATACAACAATGAGTGAGCTGAGCTGCGCTCCTGGAAAAAGGCAGACAAATGCAGACTTTCATTTAAGTGTACAATCTGCGTGTTCCAGAAATCCTTAAATTAAACAATATTAATTAGTACTTGGCATTAATACTAGAATCTGTACATCTCCTTGTATCTGTTTAATCAAACACCAGACCCTGCAGACGTCTCTTTAGAGCAGGTGTTGTGGTGATCACTGGTGTATCAGTGTTGTACAGCTCAGAGATGGGCAGTCAATACATGGTACAGTAAAAGCGCTTCAGCTTCACTGTGTGTGAGTGCTTTAAGATGTGTCTCAGCTGTCACCTCTCCAAGTCTGCTCCACCTGTCACACATCAGGCCGACTTCCTGGTTTGAGCTTTTATTTTTTTAATCCCTACTTCTGGTGAGCAACCTGATTAATCTCATCTGTGCCTTGTTTTCTCTGATCTATATAACTTGCTCTGCCCTTCTACTTAGTGTCAGATTGTAACTTGCTGTGTGCAGTTCACTCCAGCTGTTTTTCTGATAGGTGAGACCTGATACTGTTTTTGTTTTGTTTTTTGTTTTTTTGCTAAACCCAGCCTGCCTAATCCAACCTCTGCCTTCTCCTTTTGGATTCCAAAAGTCTGCTTTCCTGTTTCCTGATACTTTGACCCTTGACTGTTTTGGAGTTTGGATTCTTTGTTGTGACACCGCCACTTACTGATCACATAAAACTCCAGTACCTGTTCACTGCTGAACACATCCAAACAGCAGCTTTTACCTTCCTGTCACCATTGTGTGTCTTAGTACTAAGTGCTAACCACAGACTGCCTCTCCGCAGTCAGGCCAAGTCAGTGTAAGAGCCCTGACAACAACATAAAAACACTATCAGCCACTCTGAAACAGCTCAGTCTCTGTCAAACAGCTGTTTGTCTTTGACAACAACAATAATGGTGAGTGTGCTCTAAGCAGCACCCATTATGGTGTTAACAGGAAGAATGTCTTTAATAGCTGTCAGGAAGATGGGTTTCCTCAGGCTTCTGCTGAAGAGCGCTTTAAATTCTGATAACAGTAAAAACACCACAGCAGCTTCCTTATTGTGTTTTATTGGATTAGTTGGACAAGTAACAACCACTGAGGAAATCAAAAGCCGTCAAACATTCTGCTGATCTTTTTAATATGATTATTGATTGATTTTGATTGATTATTATCTGTAATTTCTCCAGTTGTGAACATGAAAAAAGTTGGCTTGGCCAACATTTAAGAGAGCATAACTAAGGCATGAAAAGGTTCTTTGAGGTTAACAGGGCTAAAGAAAATCTCAATCAGCCTTCTCTGAGTCCTGTGTCCTCCAGAGTGAAGACACACAGGATGAGCCTTCATTCAGAGAAGTGTTTGTGTGCTCCAGCCAAAATCAGCAATGCTCCTTTGCCTATCATCATCATGTGATCAGAATTCAATTGAACCATGCCTTAAATATCACAAGGTGCAACTCAGGCAATATAAGTACGACACAAAGCCTCTCTGTTTGTCTTACCACATGCTCTGAGATCCAGCTGTGTTGTCAGTTTTCTTACTCTGGACAATGACACAACAGACTCCAAAGCAGACTCTTCAGTCCAGTTGACTGAACAGCAGTGTAAATGTTCTTTATTATTTCAAAGCTTCCTTCAAGTATTAGTCGTCCTACTGACTAAACATGCTCTTCACAGATGGACTGGACACAAGAGAAATTCAGTAACAGTACAAAGCTAGTAAAGTGCAAAACAAACACAACACACAAGATTTATGTGATAATTCAGCTTATTACACAAATCCCAAGTCAGATTACATCGTATGTTCATTTACTGAGCCATGCCTGCAGCAGGCACAGAAGGAAAAAGCCACCAGAGCTACTGAGGCCAAGCACTCCTCATTAATCTATGACAATTGTTAAAGTCACATTCAGAGCAAGACTAGACCAGAGAAGACAATGACCAGTCAAGCACATTGACCAGATGTTGCTTTTTGTATTCAGAATTGCCAGATGTATTTTCTGATTCAGAGAAGAATTCCAGGAAATATAACTGCAGGGCATTTATGCTGCCATTACTACATCATACCAAAAAAATACATACATTAAACCAAAACAATAAACATGTCCCTTTAAAATACTACTATTATTTTCTGACACTTGTTTCATCATTTTGTATTTTAGTAGTATCTTACATGTTTTTGCACGGGATCCTTCCCCTCCCAGATATAAAAACAGAGTACAGTAATATGCTGTGTGTATGTTTGTGTGACCTGCAGAAAACACTGAAAAGGAAAATCTGACTGGAACACGGCGCTTCCTGTAGCGTGCAGTGGCTTCTGTGCACTGTCCACAGCAGAATGAACACTGCGAGTCCCAACTCGGTTCTGCTGCTAAGGCATAAAAGCCTCTTTGTGAGCTGTTTACTCAGCCCGTCTTAATGGCATGACTGTGGTCTGGAGTTGGATTTGGGACAGATGACACAGGACAAGTGCTGGTCCGGCTAGGACCGCAGCACCTCCACAGCCACAGACTCTTACAGACTCTTATAGACACTCCAGCAACACACCAGCAATCTCTGCTATGGGGTTTCTGCTTCTGATTGATGGAAATATTAAACTGAAGCAGTTTCCTTCCAAATATGGTCTACTTTGACAGGACAGGAGCAGATGGACATTCTCATGACTGAGCTAGACAAAGCTCTGAGGAATGTCATCAGCTTAAACCTGTACATCTGAGATTTGAGTTTCTTTATCTGTTACTTGACAACTTCTCTTATGAGCAGTATATGTTACAGTTCATCTTGAGAGCAGTATTCCTTCCGGATGATTGTTGGTTTTTCCAGGCTGCAGCCTCAAAGCCACACTGTGCCACGGCCTGAGCTCAGCACACACCTGTGGAGCCAAGGCAGGAAGAGACTCAGCAGCTTTGCTTGGCATTAAGAAAGCAAGAAAAAAAAAGTTTCTGTAAACATGAGATGCTGGAGCAAACTGTGATGTTTACCATTGGCCTGTTCTCATTGGCTGGGCCTCAGCATAGGTCCATAGGGCCATACATGCCAAACTGCAAATAACTCAGATTCACCACATTTGGCTATCCAGGGAAGAGAAACTCCTTTTAAATGGATCCAGTTTACCTTGCTATTATGTGAATATGCACTGAGAGTCTTCTGGGATCTGCCACATACACCCACATTTAACTCTGTGCTTTGGTTCATGACATTAATTGAACTCAAACCAAGTGTATGTCTATGTTTCATGATTTAGACTTCCATCTCCAAGTCCTGGGTTTGTTCCATCCCAAACTTGGCTCTTGCTTATTTAGAATAAAATCTGATTCAGAAGTTAGGGTCTGGTTTATTGCCCTTATTGGTGACTGTGCAAAGAGCCTGTGGCCAAAGGTGGTGCTGTTTTTATGTTGAATGATTTACAGTTGTTTAAAATACAAACCATCTAATGAATGGGAATGTAGAAAAGAGGAGCTTCCATGTGGAAGTAATAAGTGGATTGTAAAGCTGTCATATGTCACACACTGCTCCAGATGTTCCCCTTCACACCGGTAATTACCATCTCCTCCTCATCCACCGCTCTGGGAATACCTTCCACTGCATTATTGTCATTGCTGTCTAATCCCAAAGCCACTGACCTGTCAACACTTGTGCAGTACCACACTGCTCCAGTATGATTAGAATAACTTTATTCATAGCCTACAAGCTGCTACATGCAAAGAGTGCCACAGCAACTTGAAACATATTTCTGTAAACAGTGTGCCTGCACTTAACACCTATAACCAAGACCTGCAGGGCACAGGACAAGCTCCATTTAAAACCTGTTTAAAGAGTCTCTGCTGTATGCAGTGTTCATGGTAAACTTTTCAACATTGGAGCAATTGGCTTTTTCACTAAGTACAGTTAGTGTGTGACCATATGGCTGCCAGAGATGGTCTGATAGACCTCTAAAGCTCAGGGAACCTGAGCTTATCTTAAACAAGACTAAACAAGACTGTAGGAACAAACAAAGTACTCCTTCTACTGTCCTACAGTCACCTTAGACTGATTTACACACACTTTTTGGATTAGGGGTTTGCATCTGACTTTGTCCCGCTTTGACGGTTCATCAGGGTCTTATCTTTTATTGTAATTAGTTAATCTTATAAGTGACACCTTCTCTGTGACTCTGAGATGCTCATCATTAACACAGACTGAGTTCATGGACTTAATTAGTGTCCATGAATTGCAAAGAATAAAATAAATGCCACAGCTGGATTTTGGAATAGAGTTTTCAGTTAAATGTAGGAAATTCCTACTTATGGCCAGTAGTAGGGCCAAACTGCAGCAGCAGGACCTGATTATCTGGGAAACTCCTCGAGCAGTACTGCTGTTCCATTTGTGTCTGTTGTCCAGAGGAATGGTTCAGTCTCCTGGTCTTCAACATGAAGTTGTACCATTTCAATGATCTGATTGACAAGGCTCACAGACACCAGGTTCCAAATCCTCAATGTATAGTTATGTTTGAGTGGGCTGTGATGTCAACAGCACTGAAAAAAACAGGAACAGGAATAACCAAACTCTGATGCAGCAGACAGTCCGACCACGCTGATGTTCACGAGATTTGTGCAAGGTTCAGTTGGTTAAACTCCATTGTTCTGAATAGCCTTGTACTGTTTTGCTATTGGTAAAAAAGCAAGTAAAAATTTTAATTTTGATGCAGAATGCAATCTGTCAATAGACAGGAAAACAATAAATCAAGTGTATATTTTTATTCCTATTATAATTAAATAAGTAATAAAATATATATTTCCAGGGTGATTGAGGTGAATGTATCATTTGTGAAATAAAAGCAGTGCAGAATATTCCTGCCACTGTACAGCAAGCCTGCTGCCACCCTGGCTAACCCTGTCTACAAAAATGTATTTTCCATTGTGAGCTGAGCAGGAACTATTTTCTTTGAATAATTTTGGCCTTTGCACAATGTAACCGCAATTTTGAATCCTTACACTTTCCAAAGAACATTCTTGGAGGAAACAGCCTGGATCTTTCCTGGCAATGAAGACAGAGAAGTCAGAAAGGGGCCACCTCCAATGTTTGTGTGGAGAAAACACACCAAAGCTCACAGTCACTGTGAAGGAGCCCACTGAGAAGGAAAAACAAATCACTCAGTTGAATAATATGAGACTGGTAATCAACTCTTTCCAAATACTAATTTTGATTTTAGCACTTCTAAGATACGCATACATATTATGTTCAAAAACATGTCCATTTTTAAATGTCATTGATGTAAATGGTCCACAGCAGAGCCTTTGGGCTGTGACTGGTCCCCAATAGAGCCTCTGGGGTCCTATTGGCTGAGTGCATTCATTCATTCATTTACCGCTTAGTCTCGTCAGGGGTCACAGGTGGCTCCAGCATCTTTGGGCCTTAGGTGGGGTACATCCTGGACAATGGCTAGTTAGTCACAAGGCAGACACTTAGAGACAAACATTGACAAACAACCATTCACTCTCACATTCATTCACTAGGGATACTTTAGAGTTGCTAAGTCACCAAGGCCGTGGGAAGTGGGGGTGCTGAGGGTGCTGCAGCACCCCCTAGTGGCATGATCAAAAATTCAACAGTGACAGTGAAAAAAATATTCAGTGAAATAAATATATTTGAAATATTTGTATTCCCATGAATCTAAATGAATGTGCAATAAATACTATTTAAAATATTTAAAAAATATACAGTTAAGTTTGGCGATTCGCTAATCACTTTGTTTGTCCCTTCAGTGTTACCGGCGTCTCTAGGTAAAATCAACACTTGCAAAAGAAGAAAACAATTCCCTCATGTAAAACAAAAAAAATGTCCAGACAGAAACAAATTTTGGACTTTTTTATGCCACCGAAAAAAGTACCACGGTTTATTAATAACGAGGAGGATGCTGAGACTTCGGCTGTATTGGGGGGAGACTATGAAGCAGGAGCTAGCGAGAGCAGCGCGGGCGCCAGTGACAGGAGCTGGAGGTACGACCCGGGTGTTTTGTTCAAGTGAGCTGAGCTGCCCCTGTTATGATTACAATAAGTTTGCCTTAAAATATGCTGTTGGTGCGTGTTGCTGTTTATCGTTTCCCAGCTGTGGTGTTTGTTTCTCTTGTTGTCGCTACTGTTGCAGTGAATACTAATAATTTGAGGTAAAATTTGGTAGCATTTATTTATTTATTTAGGGGGGTGGGGGGGTGGTTGGTGGTGTTGGTTCCAACGGCCAATGCCTGTCGCCCACGTGAACCCTCCAATGGTTGTCAGGACTAATCCACGCAGCAGAACCATGGATGTATAATAAGAACTGGATAAGGCACCGCCCCCTTTCCCCTGCCGCCAATTTGATTAGTGGCCACTCGAGGTACTGCAACGAAATACATCCATGAGCAGAACTACAAAAAGGAAGGCATTATTCCTGGCTTTGAATTGGGTTTATATCTCTCTCCAGCGAGAGATTACAGAAAGATGTAATTCCTACACCTCACCGTGTGCATTTACAAAGAGTTACTGCTTGTATCTCAAAAGCAAAGTAAACGTATCTACATATAAAGTACAAGTGCAGTGTTGTCGCCATGCTAAGATAGCTGACATGGTGCTAACATTTGTGACATGGTTAGTTGGACAGCCTATTTTGTGCTGTATGTGTTATCATGACAAATGTCTGTTAAAGTGGGTTATAGCCCATATAAACTATAAGGTTACTAAAGATTACTAAAACTTTTATGTTGTATGCTCCTTGAACGCACCATCATTTTCCTAGGTCCCCTAAACGCGCCATGTAGCCTATATGGCCTCTGCCAGGGCAAGAAAGGCAATGAGACACAGAGGAAGTTAAACAAGCTGAGAAAGTGTTAAAATCTGCTTTTAGTGAGCTGAAAGTACAGGATATAAACAGTTAAGAGCTTAAAAGGGTTCTACATTGCATCTAAATCGGGTGGAGGGGTTTTTATAGTCTGGAAACTCCAGTAAATTAGTTATATTCCAAGCTAGTAGCATAGCCATTTGCTACACGTGGTAGCTAATTCATTCTTGTGTATTGTATATTGTGTTGAGACTGAGCTAAAAGCATTGGGAGCACTAAACCAGAGTAGTAAGTAGTACTAAAGTATTTTGTTAAGGGTTAAACCTTTTGAATACTCTGTTATTGTGGAAAAAGAATAAATCAAAAGTGTGTGTGTGTATGTGTATATATATATATATATATATATATATATATATATATATATATATATATATATATGAATCTAAAGGCTGGATGAAGCCATTTATTGAATATGATAAATAGGTATATAGTCTGTTCAAAATTGCATCCATTTGGAATTTGGATAATTCTTCTACTAGGGTTCAACAAGGGGGATTTTTGGGACATATTTTTCCTTTGCTTAAACATTATATTTTTAAATATATTTAATATGTAAATAAATAAATCATCTCTCAGTCCACTAAGTGAAGTTTTAAATATAATATAACAATTGCTTTATAATTAAAAAAAAAAAAAATTTGTGATGGAATTGATGTGACCAACTTCTTGAAAAAAACAAAAAAAGGAGTTCTTTTTATGAAAAAACACAGAGACTGGTCTTCAGTACAACAACACTAAGTGACATTTTGGTTCAAACACTATGATCAGAAAAGTACAAGGACAGCTGTCAGAGTTTGTCATCAGATGAGAACCCTTTGATCAACTTAAAAATTCTGGTGCTTGCATAAAATTATGTCAGTCATATTGATACATGATTTGCAGCAGTTTTTCCTCAGTGTCCAAGCTCCAAATTTACCAGATTTACCAAAAAATGCACAATTAAAGTGGTATGCACCATCACACTGATATAAACATAGGCCATTAAAAATGAATTAATGGTAAGATTATTTTCTATGTTTTTATTTGTTTATTCTATTGTATTTGAGTCCTACTATTTATCACTTAAATTACTACTCTACACTTCTTCAATATAAACCTAAATATAGGTTGTTCATAGTTACATGACTTTACTCTCTTCTAACATGGCAGGCTCTGGTTGATCACTGTTGCCATAGTGAATACTTTCTTGACTCCAATGATAAGGACTTTCATTCCCTCTGCTAAATTCAGAGTGAACTGACTCAGAGCTGACTGACCTAACTCTTAACCTGTTTTCTGAAACAGGAAACTCTGAGTAGGGCTGATCTGAGTAGGATAACCCTGAGTTGAGATTTAAACTCTGAGTTGGTTCAACATCCTTTGTGAAACAGTGCCCTTGACACTGGGTAGTATGACACACTGAGCTTCTATCGTCTGGTTTTGTCTGTACTCCTCTCTCTGTTATTGCACTGTGTTTACAATATTAATTTAAATCTCTGCTTAGTTCCCGCCCTCTGGGAAAGTGGCTTAGGGGGAGTGGATACTGCTCTCCCTCTGTCCCGCTCTCCTCTGGGGGAGTGGATACTGTCCCTCTGTCTAGAGAAAATCCTTAAGAAACAGTTATTACACCATTTGGGGGCAGTGTGAAAAAAGAGATGCCTTCCAGAAATTACATAAATGGTTGGCTTATCAGTAGAGAGTGTGGGTGAGGTGGTAGAGTGACACGTGTAAACAACACATACCATCCTGTTCATGTTGTAATAGAGCAAAAGTGCAGTCAGTGGACTCTGAGATCTAAATGCTGCCTCAGAGAGCAGCCCTCCACTAACATAGGACTTTGCTGCACACTGTGCTGATAAGGGAATTTACAGAGGAGCATCAGATTTCTTTTTATTGCATTGAACAATAATGTACTGAAGATTAAAGTTGCGTATAATTGGACATTTTCATATGTGTAAAATGCAAAAAGGTATAAAAAACCGTGAGACCTGCTCCATGGGAGAATGGCAGCTTATTTGGACTTGCAGCCTATCCTCCAGAGACAGCACTAAATCTTGTTATGAATATAGCAAGGGTTCTAAGGAACCTCACTATAAAGCTGTTACAAGCGCTCACTTCCGTCCAGGTGTGCTCCTCTCTTCACTCTGAATTAAGGTGCTGGACAACTACAAGTGGTGCACACATTCCTCTGTACTGGTTTAGCTGCCCATTACAAGTGAAGCTTGAGGCTTTGAGTGTGTTGAGAGGCAAGCGGACACCTGCTGACAGCTCCACAACAACACACCACTCACAAAACAGAGCAACAGTCCAGCAGTTCATCTCAGAACATGATTCATAACCAAATGGAATACTGATGATTTTTCCTGAGCTGGAAGAAAAGAGGATAATGGCATACCATTTACCATACCATATTAATAGGAATTCTATCTATTTGTGCAAGCATCAGAATTTTGAAGTTTATATGAGTAAATTTGTAATTTGTTTTTAAATATATAATTATTTAATATATAATTTATATTAAAATATCAAATTGAAATAATAAATTAAATTTTAAGAATAAATTATTGAAGTCTTACCAATGTATTTAAAGTGAAAGTGTATTCACAGTTTCAGAGAGCTCCTTCATGCACAGCAGAGGAGGAGACTCAAATAAACTCTGGGTTAGAGGAATAAAACCGCCCACAGAGTAGGTTAGGTTCCCTTAGTAATGTGAGTAAAGTGACTCAGAGTTTAGATAGTTAGTTTAGGTTAACATACTGTGAGTTTGGGCTAAACGTGATTCTATGAATGGCTTCAGTTTGACCTGATTTTTACATGTGTGATTCTGAGTCCACACGGTTCAGATTATCATATTGGGAGGGAGTTAAATATGCTGTGTCTGTTCCACAGACGAGAACTCTTTACTGCCTGTTAGTAGTTAGTTTTAAATCAGCTGTTAAACCTCCCAAGTCTGTGCTACAACTTTTCATGTTTTTTTTTCACTGATTGCATCTCTGATATAAAATGATTTAATAATGAACAGCTATCACTTCCATGCTTCTATTCATAAATTTAAATGAATAATTGAATTAATTAAAAAAAAAGTTAATGTGATGTTTAATTACATTAACAAAACGTCTTCTGTTTCTAAACAACTTCCAGTTGCCTTCTTCTCAACCCTTTCTACATTCAGACTGCCAGGAAACTGGCTGACTACAGAAACCATCTTTGGTTTAATCTGAGATGTAGGCAACAAGGACTGTTTCTTAAGAGCCTGAGGCTCCTCGGTTCATGGACACCGGGCAGAGAACATCTTGCAGAAAGCCCAGACCCAACTCCATAATGAAAGAATTAGACAGACACTTCACCACTGACAACCTGCAAATCAAACTGGGATACACACAGAAGAGACTACATACATTGGTGGTAGGAATTTTTACAGGCAAAAACATGGCTGTGCTGTGTCTCTGATTGTGGCTAATTTGTAAATGGAGGACACCCCAAGTCACTGGTTCCAATATGTGGATGAAATGTGGGTCAAAATTAACACTGAGGAAGTGTAACCCTTCACAGAGCATTTCAGTGCTGTGGATAAGAACATTAAGTTCGACCGTGAAGATGCCTGAGAGAACCACCTGGCCTTCCCGGATTGAGCGGTAGTCATATGTAAAGACAGCATGCTCCAAATAGAAATATAAAGGAAGCCCACTCACAAAGATCAAAATCTCCTCTTTGACTCTCACCACCCATTACAACACAAGCTAGGAGTCATCAGGACCTTACAACACAGAGCTCAGGAGGTTCCCACAAGCTCAGAAGGGAAACAGAAAGAGGAACAACACATCCACAAAGCTCTGAGATCCTGTGGATACCCTGACTGGGCATTTAACAAATCCAAGATTAGTCGCAACAAGAACAGAGAGGAACTAGATCCTAGAAGAAGTAACATTGTTATTCCGTATGTATCTGGGCTATCGGAAAAGCTTAAAAGGATTTTTAACACTCTCCGTCAATGACTGGTCCACCCCAAGGACAAGATCCCTACCCACAAACAGAGCAATGTGGCCTATGCTGTTCAGTGCAGTGAGGAGTGCAGTGGTTTGTATGTGGGTGAGACTAAACAGGTCCTTCACAAGAGGATGTATCAGAAGAGCCAATCCTGGTGGACCTGAGTCTGCAGTACAACTCCATCAGGAGATAGGGCAGGGAGTCCAAGTAGTTTGATCATGCAATAAAAGAAGCAATTTTTGTTATATTAGAACAGCCCTCATTAAACATGGGGATGGGGGGACAACAATAATCAACTTCAGAGAAGGTAAGTTATGCTAATAGATCTCAGGTGGGAAACCACTCCCCCACTGATACCAACATAGGCCATTCTCCTGCTTAATGAGACTGATACTACTTTCCAGCCTCTCATTGGGTAAAACTCTGGGTAAACCACTCCCTCTGAGGGATATAAACTCATCTCACAGACCTGCTTTAGAATTGACAAAGTCCCCTGGATCAGGGACAAAATGCCTAAACTATGTCCAGTTGATTTTTTCTCAACCCTTTCCACGTAATGTTTAATAAATGTTTACCTAATCATGCACTTAAAAACAACTGTCTATCACTACACGAGTTATATCTATGTTTCAGAGAAGTTATGCCTATGTGTCAGATGTTTTGTTAGTTCAAGTTTATTCATTCATAAATTTTTTTCTACTGCTTAGTCCCATTTGGGGTTGTGGGTGGATGGAGCCTATCCCAGCAGCTTTGGGCCTTAGGCGGGGTACACCCTGGACAGTGGCCAGTTCATTACAGGGCTGACACTGACACGAACATTGACACACAACCATTTACTCTCACATTCATTCACTAGGAATACTTTAGAGTTGCCAGTTAACCTATACATGCATGTCTTGGGGCGGTGGCCCAAAGACATGCCCCGAGAGAACCCACGGTGACACAGGGAGGACATGCGGATCCTCAAAGGAAGCCAAGAGTTAGCCGATGATGTTTGAATCAGCCACAATCAGCCAACGGTGTTTAAATGGGCCAGAAGCCAGAGTTGTCTGGGATTTGAATTCACAACCTTCTTGCTGTGAACCACTCTGCTACGTGCACCCCGTATTATTATTTTGCATATTGCATTTCTTTGCATGAACATTATTTTATTGTTGTTATCACTTAAAGCACATGAACACCATTTCTTAACTCAGAAAGCAGGTTTATCCTAGAAGACATGAATGCAGCATCGGCCTCAAATGTTGTAGAACTATCTATCTGTACAAATATGAATGTGTGAATTTCTACTAAAGCTGCAATGACCAGGACAAAGGTGTGCTCTGATCCAATCAGACTCAGCCATTGGTCCCTGATCCCACAGTGTCTGTCTGTTTTTGTCTAAAGAACAGGCAGGCTAATATGGAGCAGGAGAATGAAGGAGCTCGTTCTCATGGACAATGACAAGCAGCCAAAAGCACTAATCATTCGGTCAGTCTCAGAGGCCAGGCTCTGAGTCGGCAGTCCATAGTTGGCCAGGGCTCACTACATACAATCCCTAAAGGTAACAGCTCACTTTAATTGTATGTGTCCATTTTCTGGAGCTTTTTGAAAAGAACAGTGCAGTAGAAAGAGACCACAGACACAGGACTTACTGCTGCTATGATCCCAGGCCTGGGGGCAGCCTCAGGGGCGGTTTAACAATCTTAGACCAACACCAAAGCATTGGTCATGATTAAAAGTAGCTTCTGCTTCTTCTACATTTCATCTTTATTCAACTTAAGTGTTTATTTATGGCTCTAAATGCTTCACTGATAGATGCTTGAACCACTGTCCCTTCATCTGCACAAGCTCAGTACTGTGTCACAACCAGCATGGCTCTTCTAATGCTTCAGCTATGTGGCCTTGGAAAGACCTGTTAATGCTGCAGTTTAAAAATCATCGGTAATTATTTAGTACTATGTCCACCCATCCATTTTCTATTCTATACAAAGAGTTAGTTTTATGCCTAAACACATTTTTTAGCAAATTGTATTTAACACTAGTTGCAAAACTAGATAGCTAGCTAATGCACCTGACTGTTTTAAGGAGTAAAGTACAGTACATCAAGAAGATGTGAAACACTTGTTAACCTTGTTTTATATATATATATATATATATATATATATATATATATATATATATATATATATATATATATATATATATATATATATATATATATATATATATAACTCAGGTCCTAACATCTTGACCAAATTCTAAGCAGTTTCAAAAATGTTCTGACTTGAGCAAAAGTTTGGAGCACCTTCCCATGGAACAGTCAGTATGTTTACATGCAGGTAGAGAAAACTTGCCTTAGTCCGATTATAACCAAATTTTTAAACTTTTAAAATTTTGTACTCTGTTCAGTTTCATCCTAGGGTGTTTGACGGAATGAGCTCAAATTTGCTCAGTATCAATTTGAGCTGAGCAAATTTGTTTTACAGTTTTGCTGTGGCACTGCCACAAATTTCTTGTTGGTTTTGTGATTCGCCAACATCCTGTTTCTCACTCAAACATCATAGAATTGAGTCAGACCCAAACAGTTGTGCACTATGACGCCCTGAACACATTGACATGTAAATATAATGACCCATCCCTACCTGCAGCTGTGTTGCCATGGCAACGCCCCCACTTGTGCGTTATAAATGAATGGGATGGGAAAATGTAGTTTATTTTATATAAATGAAATTTGGCAGACCAATTTGGGGTAAAATCTCTTTTTTTTAAACTGTAACTTTGTCATGCATGCTCAGATGCAATCGGACCCAACAACCCATTTGTTTATAGTCATGAACTGAATACAGATATTGGACAATAAAAAGCACTATCTTGTAAAACATTGCTTCAGCGCCCCCTACAAATTTTGAATGGGACTTTGAAATTTAGTTTGTTGTAGACAAATAAAATTTGGTAAACACATCCCTAATGGTTCCCTAAACGTGAAAGCCTATGATGACCCACTCCAACCTGCTACCATGTTGCCATGGCAACGCCTGAAAATGATATATGATATACAATGCTACAAATGAATGGGAGGGGAGAATTTAGTTTGTTCTATTTTAATGAAATTTGGCACAGACATCCAGCCTGGGACCCTGAGCAAATAATCCTTATGGGAATTTTGCCCTATCATCAACAGCGCCCCCAATATTGGAATGAATTGTAAAAAATGTTTTGGTTGAATTTTACGTTACGTTTTCGTGAAAAGCAGTCCTCCTGATGACTTAAGTGCAGCTTTAACTTTTTATTTACATCTGCCATGACGTAAAAAGTTTAAAAGAACAAGCTAGTCTGCTGCAGCTTATGATGTGTTCATGTACTTTTAGAAGAGTTCTTGTGTTTTCTCATGAAGGCAGTGTGATACTCAGTAGCATAGTGGTTACAGCTCCTGCTTCACAGCAAAAAGATTGTAAGTTTGATCCCCAGGCTGGCGGAAACTCAATCTTTTTGTGAGGAGTCTGCATGTCCTCCCCTTGTTACCATGGGTTCTCTCCAGGTACTCTGGCTTCCTTCAATGTACACATGCACAGGTGAATTGGTGATTCTAAAGTACCCCTAGCGGATGAATGTGAGAGTGAAAGATTGTCTGTCAATGTTTGTGTCTAAATGTCAGCCCAGAGACTAACTGGCCATTGTCCAGGGTCCAGCCACATGCGACTGTGAATGACTGTTAAATTCAAAGACTACTATACTTGGATTCTCTTTTATGCATGTAAACTTAGACAAAGTAAGAAGTCCCACAGAGAGGGCTTAATTGTGCTATGAGCACAGATGGCGAAAACTCTGCATGTGAATGTAATAAGTGTGTGCGGTCCTGGGCCCCACCCCCCAGGCCTGTAGCTGCTCTACATGTGTAATTACAGCTCAGAGTGTTTAAGTAGCCACACCAGTGCAGCTCTGCAGCATTTGTTTACAGCCCATGTGAGAGCAGTTTATAATCATTCTGTTGTAACTCAGAGAGTGTAATAATTTATACTGTTAGACTGGCTGGAATATTAAAGGTTAGTCAAAGAAGACGGCCATGCAGTCACAGCAAACCTGGAATAAAATGTGCTCCTGTCAGGAATATAGGACTGCAGGAGCTTATACAATATTAGACAAGAAAATGTCTTAACTACTGTAAATGGAGTAAATGTATTCCACACCAACAACCCTTTATGTTCCACTTTTCATTTGTGGCAGTGATTCAGGAGAGAGGCTGGATGTCTTCCCAAATGAAACATGCAGTTATGTCTGCTCTACTGCTCAGCAAACAGATTTAAAACACATTTGTCATACTCATCTGTAATGTACAGCAGTCTGGCACAGTGAAAGTCAGGTTTAAAGATTTGTGATGTGTTTCAGCAAATCACTGAATTGGTAAATACTGGAATAAACAGTTTGTTTACAGATTGTGCTCTGAGCTACATAAATCATGCAAATAACACCAAGTCAATGATTCCACCAAACATGCATTTAGTCATAATTCCAAGAGAAAACTGCTACTAAACAGTGGAGTTCAACACTGCAGTTGCAGCTCTTTTAGATACAGTCAGTACTTTATAGCCTTTGCTAACTGCCTCGTGTATTTCATGAAAGAGGAGCAGAACAGAAAACAGTTTAGGCAGAAAAGTGCCTAAACTATGAAAAACTGGGCAGCTTTCAGAAATATCTGTAAAGCTACACCAGTGGAAAACTGGAGTTTAGAAAGCTGAGTTTCTCTAAAATTTTACTGAAGAACTGGGAAGGGAGGGGTCTAAGTTATTTCTCTTTAAAAGGGGTCTAACTTGAGCTGTTTTAAAATAGGTTGGAAAAACACCTGTCTGAAGAGAATAATTTACAATATTTAAACTTATTTGTCTATAAAGCTATAAATTGATTTAAAAAAAATGATATAGGGATGAGGCCTAAAATACAGGTAGCTGGTTTTAAGTGCAAAACACCTTTTTTAAGGCTCTCAGCATCAACCAGAGCAAACCTCTGGTAAAATCAAAGATTTAGTATTCCTAGTCTAATCTGATTGTCTGTATCTTACTGTTGAAGTAATCTGCAAAGTCATCACAGTTAGTATTTGTTATTGAAATGCTGGGGTTAGACACTGGATTTATTAATCTGCTTATTGTAGAGAACAGTATCTCTGGGTTATTGGGATTATCATTTATGAGATTTGTAAAACAGGCCTGTCTTTCTTGTTTCAAAGTCTTGAACCGAACTCAGTTTACTGTTAAAATTATTTACAATAACATCGCATGAAGATACTAAAACATGTTGAGAAGTGTTGCTTAAAATTTCAGTAAAATTTGTAATAACTTCGGCAGTAAGATAACATTTTCTGACTATTTGTTCAGGCAACTGCTGGGGCATAAAACCATTTATATTAAAAGAAACACAGTAATGATCAGGAAAAACCCACATCCAAAACAGAGGTACTGTCTACAGACAGACCTTAGGTAAGAACAAGATCTAATATGTGGCTTCTGTTGTGTGAAACATGTTGTTCAAAATCCATACAAATTAAAAGATTTAAAAATTATGTTGCTAAAATGTCTGATTGCTTATCAATATAAAGGATAAAATCTCCTACAATTATAATCTTCTATAATTTGAGTGAGCAATCGAAATAAATCTGAAAAATCTGTGATAAAAGATGACTATTTGGGTGGCCTGTAGACATAGATACATAGAATAGAAAAATTACTAAACATAAAGGCATGATATTCAAATTAGGAATATTGGTAAAAAGGCATGTCCTTAAGATGGTATGAAGTGGATAGAATTGTAGCTGTGCCACCTCCTCTTTTAGCAGACCGCGATGAGTAGAAATAACTGTAGTTGGGTGGTGTGGTTTCATAGTGTCACAGCTCCATCAGTGCTTGTCCATGTCTCAGTTAAAAACCTTCAATCTAGTTTATTATTATGTGTATGTGTAGTGTTTAAGTTCTGTGTATGAATGGGTAAAAGATTAATTCCATTGCTGCTGTTTCTTTTAGATTTATATGTAATGTGGACAGGGATTGTAGAGTATACAGGTGTCCTGGAGCCTGTTGTGATTGGTCATCATTCAAGAGACTGTGTGAATGTGGATGATGGGGTTGAATGCGGGACAGTATCTGGGTTTTGTACCAAATAAAAGTGCATGTTAGCTGAGAGCAGACGTGATCCTTGAAAGTTCAAATGTTGTCCATCCCTGCTAAAAGCGTTTTGACGCTACCAATATAAATTAAAATTATCAATAAAAGGCAGGCTGATGAAAGCCAGGTATGCAGGGATGAGAGTCTGGAGAAACGGCCTATCCCGTGGCCGAGAGTTGGAACAGGTCCAGAGATAAAGGCTCTCACACTTACTTGTCGCAGGACATTTAAGAGTTTTTAAAAATCCCCTTTCAAAATCTCAGACTGCTGTCGAGGAATATCATTGGTTCCCACATGCACAACAACAAAATGTGCCAAGGGATACGCTTCTAGAGCACCACAAATTTCCTTGGCAATCTCCTTCACTTTGGTGCCAGGAAAACACAAAGAGGCCGCTGACCTTGACTGCACATGCCGAATGATAGAATCACCAATGATGATGGTGGTGGGGTTGTGTATCAGGGGCGCATTCTGGCTGTTTATGCAATGGACTTGGGTCTTGTAGCCATGGTGGGATGTGTTTTGATAGAGGGTTTGCAAGATGGAAAACATGCCTGTGTACTTGTGGCAGGATGGACAGAGGCGGGGCGACTTGGTAGTGGGGTAAATGCCACCACTGCAACTTTACGAGGGGCTCTGCCGTGGTGTGCAGCACCTGAGGGGCTGTGGGTGGTGGTTGGCTTTAGGGAGGATGAGTGCTGATGTGGTGCAACTTGGGTTAGGGGTGGAAACTCTTGAACAAGAGTTTCCACAAGCACAAAGTATTTGTTGGACAAACTAATCATTGGAGTTGGCGGTGATGTTCTTCCTTGTTTGCCACCTTGTCTGCTTCCTTGTTTACCCTGGGACTGCACAACAGTCCATGCGGACTCCCCAGGTGTGGAGCAAAGAAGGGCCTTTGGTTTGGCTCCCAACCGCGCCCACTGGTCTTCAATTCAGGACTTGAGGGGTCAACCTAAGGCACTGTGTCATCCAGCTGTTTGCCCAGGGCTTCACCTGAGGCTTCTGTTGCCTTCTCTGTTCTAGGATATAGAGCTAGCATAGTGTCAATACGTTTTTCATCTTTTTTGATTTGATGTAATAATGAAACCCTTTTCTTTAATTTTGCAACTTCCTGACTAAGTATGTGACATCCAATACAGTGACCTGGGGGAGAGTTAAGGGAACCCATCTCAATATACTTAGCTAAACTTACTGGTGATGAGAGGTGGGAGCTACGCCCCGGCAAGAGGTGGAGGCTATCAGTGCAGGTCCAGGTAAGAGACTGAGCTGGAGGCTAGCAGTGGAGGCCCAGGAAGGTAGGGGAGGCTAGCAGTGAAGGCCTAAGTAGGAGCCAAAGCTGGAGGCCAGCATTGAAGGCCCAGACAGGAGCCTAAGCTGAAGGCAAGCAGTGCAGGCCCAGGCAGGAGGTGGAGGCTAACAGTGGAGGCCTAGGTAGGAGCCCAAGCTGGAGGCTAGCAGTGAAGGGCCAGGCAGGAGGTGGAGGCTAGCAGTGAAGGCCCAGGCAGGAGGTGGAGGCTAGCAGTGGTGGCCTAGGTAGGAGCCAAAGCTGAAGGCAAGCAGTGCAGGCCCAGGCAGGAGGTGGAGGCTAGCAGTGGAGGCCCAGGCAGAAGCCCAAGCTGGAGGCTAGCAGTGAAGGCCCAGGCAGGAGGTGGAGGCTAGCAGTGAAGGCCCAGACAGGAGGTGGAGGCTAGCAGTGCTGGCCCAGGCAGGAGCCCAAGCTAAAGGCAAGCAGGGCAGGCCCAGGCTGTCGCGCCTCTGTGACTGTGCTCCCTCCCTCCTTTCTGAGTGTGTGTGTGTGTGTGTGCTTGGACGGAGTCTTCTGGGAGCACCTGTTGCAGATCTTCAATCAAGCTGCTTCATTAACCCAAGTGATGGGCAGATGAAGCTTCATGAAGCTTTTCATCAAATTGGTTCGCTCAAGGGAAAAGCTTCTTGAGGCTTCATTTGCTCTACTAGGCCATCTACTGGACAAAGAATGTATAACAAGCATGTGTTGTATTTTGCCTGTGAATGAAACTGCCAGCAAAATAAAGAAATCTGCAATATGTTGTGTCTATTTTGCTGTCTATTTGAATGAAAAATGTTGGCATTATGGAAAATTGAAACTATTATTTACAGTGGGGCGAGGGCATTGAATGTACTTGTGTAACTTTGAGGTGAGGGCAGTGATTTAGATCAAAATGTTCCCACACTGGGGAAGTCTTTTGCTTTCTGACGGGTTCCATAGCAATCCAACAATTGTTGCTGATAGTAAACAAACAATGTAAATCACAGTCAGTCAAAATGAACAGAATGTGAGGGATCTCCATAGCATTTCACCATCCCATTTATTTTGAGTCGCGCGCCAAATCACGAACCACTGGACGTCACTGCATATTAACCTCAATACAGGTTTCACATTGTACTGCCTGGATTACTCGACACGCTTCGAAGCCTGAAAACTTCCTAAGAAACCCTGGTCAATATTTGGGACAATAAACTACTTGCTTTTTGAGTCTTGTGTCTATTTTTGGGTCCTCCATTTGTTGAGCCTTAACACAGCCAGCCTGGCCTAGGCTGGTGGTGGAGGCTAGCCGTGGAGGTTAGCCATGCAGGCCCAGGCTGTTACTGACCAAAGAGAACATAAAGGTTTGCCTCAATTTTCCCCAAAAAACATCTTAATGATGCAGACTTTTGGGAAAAGATTCTGCGGACTGACGACACAAAAGTTTTCTGGAAAATGTGTGTCCCGTTACATTTGATATGAATGTAACACATTATTTTAGAAAAAGAACATCATACCAACAATCAAATATAGTGTGATGGTCTGGGGCTGCTTTGTTGCTTCAGGACCTGGACAACTTGCTGTGTCTGATGAAACCATGAATTCTGCTCTCTACCAAAAAATCCTGAAGGAGAATGTCCAGCCATTAGTTCGTGACCTCAAACTGAAGCACACTATACAATGGACAATGGTTTCTGTAGCAGGACAATGTTCCAAAACACTCCAGCAAGTCCACCTCTGAATGGTTTAAAAAAACAAAACAAAGGTTTTGGAGAGGCCTACTCAAAGTCCGGACTTGGATCCAATTGAGATGCTGTAGCATGACCTTAAAAAAGTGATTTATGCTGGAAAACCTCCAATGTGGCTGTATTAAAATAATTTTGCAAAGAAGAGTGGGCCCAAATTCCTCCACAGCAATGTGAAAGACTCATTGCCTGTTATCTCAAATGCCTGCTTGCGGTTATTGCTGCTTAGGGTGGAAAAACCAGTTGGGTAGGTAGGGGGCAACAAATTTTTCACATGGGGCCAGGTAGGTTTGGATAGCTTTTTAAGATCATGAATATTAAGATCTAACATTTTTTTGATGATCTGAAATATTTTTGATAAATATACAAAAAAAGACGAAATCATCAGGAAGGGGGCAAACACATTTTTATGGCACTGTATATAGCATCAAATGTCCATCCTATCCTGGTCCCACATCCCCTTTTATTGAAGGGTCAGAGACAACTCCTTCAACTGTCTTGTGTGTGCTGCGTTCACATGCTTCAGTAACTGGTGGAGCAAATAGAAACAGAACGTAAGGGTTTGTGAATCTCATAAAACCATATTTAATTCACAATAGAACATATCAACTGAAATGTTTTACCATTTCATGAAAAATAATAGCTCTTATTAAATTTTCAAACAGTTGGAGGAGCATTTTGCAACTAATTAGGTTCCATATCAAATCAAATGATCATATTAATAAATTAATAATCAAATTACTACACTTACAATGTAAATATAAATAGACTCACCATAATGGGGAGCCCTGGGCTTGTTTCCCTGCGTTGAGACAACCTCACTGAGACAGTGATACTTGAAATGTGCTCCGCCCACCTATGGGCTTTGCTACTGGTTACCTCTTTGGCGAATGCCAGCACCTATGAGACAGATCAAAGCATTCACCGCACCAGTCGTGCCCATGCACTTGCACAGCCTAAGGGGCTATATAAGCCCTCCAGCCCAACACTCTCCCTTCTTCTCTCTCAGCTCCTCTGAGACAGACTTCCACTTCAACTCAGTGAGAAGACTCAAGACTGAAGATTAATTCTGCCCGAGCTTTGCCACCCACCAGTGTCAGGCATCTTGCTTCCTCCCGTTCCTGCTGTGCTCCTCTGCTACCCAAGGACGGCTACGGCCGCTGCTTCACGTGCCTCGGATGACAGGAGCAGGGGCAGCACTCTTCATGCCCCACGTGCCTTGCTCTCCCCAGAGAGGAGACATGGGTTGATCTCGCAGGTGCTTCCCGATCCGCCTCCCGGGGCTGCCACCGAGTCTCGAGGCTGAGGAAAGCGAGGATGGAGCTGCTGTGATGATGCAGAATTTCTCTTCCGCCCCAGCCTCCTGAGACAGCACCGGCAAACTTTACACTGGGGCTGGCGTCACGGGTCCGGTCATGACCGCGTGTGGTGACTCTGTTTCCCAATGACTCCCATTGTCCAATTATGCCCAGCGAGAGTGGCAGAGCCCACTCTTGGCTAAAGGTCCTGCTATTTGGGCTGTTGGAATGTGAAGGGCTGGAATGGGACAACCAGCCTTCCTCCTATTGAGGATGGTGTGAGGCTCTGCCTGCTCCCTTCATCCACTCCCTGCCATCGGAGTGGAACAGGATAATGGTGGCGTTTTTGGACTGGTGCTATGCTAATGCCACCCAGGTGGTAGCGTTGGCTAGCAACTTGGAATTGCTCCCGCATGAGGTCCAAACCACAGTGCTGGCACTTCTGAGAATGTCCCAGGCGTAGATGGCTTGGCACTAGGCACTTATGACTCAGCCTGTCTTCCCTGAAGGAGCAAAGACGCATTCTTAGCCTGCTGTTATCCACCTTGTCTCTGTTTATCCCTGACATTCAGTCTCTTATAAACGGCCTAGGTTCTACACTGCAACCGCCAGGGGCGACATACAGGTTGGCGGGGCTGCAGGCTTGCCAGCTCCGTTGCCAGCACAGTGTTGTACATCTAGTCCGGGGGGGCGGGGACTCCAGCTATGGCCCACTTTTCCCATCCGCCCAGGCAGACCAAGAGGCTGCCCTTTCAGGCAGGGCCACCCGCATCTTAACCCCCCTGTGGCCTCAGGATGTCGCCTTCTGCTCTGGGCATGGTGCCCCCTGACGCACTTCACAAAACCCACTTCACAAAGATAAAAAGAATGAAATGGAAGCAGAGTTTTTAGTGCTTCTTTTGCGATCTCAAGATATTCCAGCTTGTTACATTTATCCAGAAAATTATGAGGTTTGAAAAACAAAGCTTTTTTGAGCCCAAAGTAAAGATGAAAAAAACATGTGAAGTGATTTTGATGTGAGCAATAAAGCAATCTCAAAATAAACTTGTTTTCTGGTCCTTCTTCTTGTGAATAAACTGTTGTTTTGGTCCTGCACACGTCTTTTACAATGGCCTTTATCACGAGAGTGTGCGGCATCGCACCGCAACAAAGCAAAGGGCATGCAGGGGGTCATAGTCAGGCGCTGTGTCCTTGATCCCAGTTGTGAAGCCAGAAAGCCAGCCTGTCATTGCAGCCACTCCATCCAGGCATACACCAACATAAACTGGCCGCTAGTTTTCCTGACTTCTGGTCATTCACAGACTTGAATAACTCTGCAGCTGTGGTGTTAGTTGGTAATGCTCTTAGCATATCCTCATGTACGTCTTCTTGAAATATATACCGCACAAAAACAAGCATTTTTGCCCTGTTCCTAACATCTGTAGATTCGTCAACCTGGATAGCAAACCACAGTGATTGATTAATCCTCTCTAATAATTGTGCCTCCATGTCCTCTGGATTTTGTTGATTCGTCTGATTATGCTGCCTCTCCAAAAAGTTCACTGTAAAGGTCTCAGAATCAACTCCTCACTAATAGTGAATGGCTTTTTAGCTTTAGCCATGTGGTTAGCTACTAAGAATGATGATCTCAGTGCAGACTTATTTAATAATGTTGTAGCCCTCATTAATTGCCTCTGTCCTTTACATTCACTGTGTTTTCTTTGAAAATATTCCAAAGGCTTATCTTTTAATTTAGGGCGCTTGGTTTCTATGTGCCGAAGCAGTTTTGATGGGTTCATAGCCTCGTTTGATAGACGCTTATCACATATTACATAGAATGGGCTTGAGCGGTGTGTATTACCTGTTGAGATGAAGCTGTAATTTAAGTAGGACTTGTGGTATTGGCTCTTAACTGCAGCTTTCTTTTTGTTGGAAGTGGTGACTTCTGCTGTCCCATCACCACCTGAGCTGGGAGGCACACTCATTATCTGTGTGGCGTTGGCCTTGACGTACTTTACATTTAGGTCATAAGTGAAGGAAGACTAAAATTCTCCATCAATCACCATCACCATTGTCTAGGCCCCAGGGGGAAGACTTGCAAAGCAACTACTCAGCTATCATTCATCGCATGACGTCTCGACGTCTGTCTGGGTCTAAGCACCAAAGATATACTCAAGTACAATTCATACTTTCAATAAATCTCAAGTCAATGCTTATATTTTGTCTGTTTCTGTTTGAGTCTCTCCAGGTTGAAATGAGTTTCAAAACGCTCCTCCAGCTGTTTTTAAGTACCACTTACTTTTCAAGTCTTTTGTTGCCCCTGTCCCAACTTTTTTGAGATGTGCTGCTTTCATCAAATCAAAACAGATCATCAAAAACAGATATTATTTTACATTAAATGGTAAAAAATCTCAGTTTCAACCCCTGATATGCTGTTCTGCTGTGGATAAAATGTGGTTTCATGAGATTTAATTTTGTTTTTATTTACATTTTACACAGTGTCCCAAGTTTTTTGGAATTGGGTTTGTAGTTATTCAGGTGCTGCTCTGATGGTCCAAATTCCAAGTTAGGAGGTTTTTTTCTGATCATAAGTTCATTTTCTTTTAAATCAGAGTATTAAAGTGCAATATTTAGTGCTGGTGCTACAATCTGTCCTGGTTTATCTCTTTTTAACCAAGTTAATGTTAAAAAATGTAAAGATCATATGAAAGCAGCATCAGTCTGAGTGGAGGTTTGCAGACTCAATAGTGCGGTTCCCTCTCCAGCCCACATACCTCCAGAAGAACAGAGAAGAGAATGTACAGGTGCAGCGAATGAAGTTATTACACAAACATAATGTGTGCTGCAAAATTTTATGCCAATTATAACAACTGTAAAATGCTAGCATCTGGAGTTAGCTACCCTCACAGTGAAGGGGAGATAGATCTGTCTCTCATCAACTCAAGTGTCCTTCTACACTTGAGTTGATGAGACTCAGGTAAGTTCAGGTTTTGTTTGAGCTAACTTCAAGTTTTCTGGCTTTGGAAAATGGTTTAGTTTTGAAGTGGGTTTCATCAGCATCATAACTTACACAACGCGGCTACTCTGCTCCAGAGAAGGTTTTATTCTGGTTTAGAGACACAAAACCAAACACGACCAACCAGGTGTGAGCTGTGAGTTTTTAAATTGGTCTTATCCTCAGTGTGAACCTCTAAAAAGTGTGTTTTTTCAGCAGTTGGGTGCTGGCTGTCCACCTTCTGGACACGCACAAAGATCATTGATTTGAGGTTGAAGTTGAGGTGAGGTTTTATCAAAACTTACTCTGCAACCCAGAGAGCTGCATTGTGCACCAGTCCTTCCTCTGGTGTCCACAGTAAGTTTTGAAAGTGATCGTAAAGTGACACAAAAACTTTTTTTTTCTTTTTAGAATGCAAAATGGTTCTCAAAAGCAAGCTGGACTTCAGAGGAAAAATAGTCAACTATGACTATGAGCTACTAGAACATTGTCTCTGGAGCTGAGCTGGAGCAATTCTATGACAACCCTTTTTATCTGATACTTGTAAACTTGATATAATTTATCTAAAAACATTGAATGTGTGATTTTTAAATCAGGTGCATTAAGCTATTATTCAATACTGTCTATACATATTTCACCATTTGTATAATTCAAGAGACTAAGATTATTACAGACATCAGACATTGTTGTTGTTTCCTGCTGTGGTTCTAGAAAATGTATGTTTATATTGTTGTAACCTGTCATTCTGTTACAAAAAAAGAGAGATAAATCCTGCTGTATTATTATTAATGATATTATAATGTAGCACCTCATGAGGTAGCATGAGGGCAGCACTCATCTGAAATAGTGGTGTTCCCTGTTGCTCTGTGCTTTATGACTGAATGATGGACTTAGCTCTCAGTATCGACTGAATACACTCCAGAATCACTCAGCTCTTGTTTTCGTCCGCCTCAGTTGTATTTCAAACACAGGGAGTTAAAGCAGAGCCGTGCCAGTAGAACAGAGGGAGGAGAGCGGTCGGGCCGTACCAGCTGACAGACAGCACTCCCACTCCTCCCTGTCCCAGCCCCCTTAAACATCCTGCTTTGACCTGGATTAGAGGCATTTAGGGTCCACATTATATTTAATTAAATGTTCTCTGCACTTCACTTACACCCATATGTTACTGGCTCATAACCAATCTTCTAGAAACTGTTCAAAACAAGGTTGTGATGACATCTAATCACGTTATTACTTATGTACGTCCATACGTACATACATACATACATACGTAAAGATATAAGTTGTGTTGGTTAATACCATGTCTCCCCTACCTAATCTTGTGACAAATTACACTGAACAAATATATAAACGCAACACTTTTGTTTTTTCTCCCATTTTTCATGAGCTGAACTCAAAGATTTAACACTTTTTCTACGTACACAAAAGGCCTATTTCTCTCAAATATTGTTCACAAATCTGTCTAAATGTTAGTGATCACTTTGCCGACATAATCCATCAACGTCACAGGTGTGGCATTTAAAATGCTGATAAGACAGCATGATCATTGCACAGGTGTTCCTTAGGCTGGCCACAATTAAAGGCCACTCTAAAATGTACAGTTTTACTGTTTTGGGGGGTCCGTGGGTGTCCAAAAACCAGTCAGTATCTGGTGTGACCACCATTTGCCTCACGCAGTGCAACACATCTCCTTCGCATAGAGTTGATTAGGTTTTTGATTGTGGCCTGTGGAATGTTGGTGCACTCCAGGAACTTTGCCGATCCAGAGCATCCCCAACATGCTCAAAGAGATGCTCTGGTTCAGCGGTGCGCCCCCTGGCGCACTACACAAAACATTTTACAAAGATAAAAAGAATGAAATGGAAGCAGAGTTTTTAGTGCTTTTGTTGCCATCTCAAGATATTCCATCTGAAGCAATTGGTGTTCCCCCTCGCGCACGGATAGAGCCAAATCACCTGGCTTGTTCAAAAATATTTCACAAAATGTTAGTTTTGTGAAAGCGGGGAATACATTAGAATGCATATTCTCTGTGAGTGCAAACACCTTATTTGGAGCAGAAGAGCAGACATGATGTGAGAAGACACAGTGTTTGTGCAAGGGGAGTGGTGACAGGTTAAGACGATCTGACAGAGAACTGACAGGACGCAGGATGAAGGATTAGCCACTTCAGCCCTGTTCTGTTCATCTCACCACAGCAAGGACATAAGCCTTTATGTTCACGGATAAATATTAAATATGGAGCCAGCTAGGAGGGGTGATAGGACATGTTTGTTGGCGTGGTCTGAGCGTGAGGAGAAGCTGACAAACTGATTCCTCTGTGTAGTGACAGCAGCCTAGACAAAGACATGAGCCCAGGAGACAGAGAGGACTGAGGTGGACGGAATACATAATGGCTGTCTTTGTCTTTAAGCCTAAAGAAAAAGAACAATGGGTATGCAACATGCTATCATATAAACTAGCACAAAGACCTCTCTCCATTCTCGTATTTCCTTTAAGCTAAAGATTAGAAGAGTAAATGTCACAGTTATGTCACTAGTGTTCTGCCTCACTAGGAGTTAGAACCCATCTTTAGTGTGCAGAGGCAGACAGATGACAGAGAAATAAAAAAAAAGGTTAGCATTGAACCCCATAATATTTGTTTATATATATTTGTATATTCTAAAAAATAATTACATTTTGACACTTTGAACAGAATCTAGAGGACCTTTTATAAATGTTATCCATCAGTAAGGCACAGTAAGAACCTCAACATATTAAATGAATCCTATATGGCCTGTGGTTGGCAGTAGTTTGTTTTATTTGTTTCCTTCATTCTGTTACATTTAATCGAAAAAGGTAACCCTGTTTACCGGAGCCTGTTTCACAGTATAGCTCACAGCTTTCAGAACACAGAGGCCTTCTCAATAAAGCACCTGAGAAACTTGGAGCTGTTTGATTGTACTGACTCTATTTCCGGAGCAAAAAGAAACTTAGTTTTACAGAGACAGAACAGACACTGAATCTATTTGACCAGCATCTGACTTCATTCGCCAGTAGAACCCTATTAGAAATGCTCCTGTTTTCTACTGAAAGGGAAGTGTCATATAGAGATACCACTGGCATATAAAGCCTGTGGGGAACATCAGCATTGGAACATATGGCCTCCTGTAGTGTATACCTGCTGTATGTTTGAGCAAAAATCAAGCTTCAAGAGCTTCAAGTAACACATAGCTTAAAGTGTCAGAAGTTCATATTTGTGGCTATGACATGATACCAAATGGATCAGTAGGTCTTTGCACCTGCACCACTCTGTCCAAACCCACACTTTGCTCCTGGCTCAGAGGCATGCCACTATCACTAATCATTATGTTTGAGTACATGTTGACCTTTATTATTCATACCCGCCGTCACAACATACTCCTCACTGTTCCATTTATAGACGACTGAGCTTGTTCAAACACATACCTGGCACAGTTTAATAAATACTTGGGCCTCTGTCATTGTGTGTGTGTGTTACCAGGCCAATGAGATCTGCTGTTTCCAGAGTACAGACATGCTCCTTTATGCGCGTCGACAGCTTCGTGCCTGCTCTAATTCAGCTCCAAAACTCCTAATCACTGCTGAGACATTCTTGGCTGGTTGCATAAAGACCCCGCAGCACGAGCATGCACGCTCGACACTCCAGCGTCTTCCTGCCATGTCTAGGGCTCAGCATGGAAGTGAACATTTGCACTTCTCTGAGTGAATTCTACCCCATTTGCTCCTCAGTAATAGACTGCTGGTGGTCTGGACAGAGGTAAGGGAGAACTGACAGAGGAAACTGACCGAAGAAAAGGAATTTTAAGTGATTTCAGTAGTTGGTTTTAAAGCAACAGCTGTTAATGTAAACATCTCTGGATGCAACACACGGTATTGTTCACATACATCACCTCATTCGCACGCTCACTCTGCTTTTACACTCCAACATAAAACACATCATACGCTTGTAATACCATTCTCTCTCACTGTCAGTTGGCCATGGCTATGGTCATGTGGTCTTTATCAGAGGAAGACTTTTGTTTCAAACATTACAAGAGAGCCTGACATTTCAGACTGTTAACCATAACTGATCACAATTAATGCCTTTTTTTTCCAGCTTTAAGACAGCACAAGCACAGACCAAACCATGACACGACCACAAAATCATCACCAGGGCAAAGTTCAGAACTGTGGTCAGTATCTGGAAACATAACTGCCAGTCGTTTCTTCATAAATATGTCAAAACAGATGAAAAGAAGCACAGAGTGTGAGCAGTGACTGTGCACCTTTTGCAGTCTATTATGTACACTTTACACCATCATGGGAAGAGTATGAGAATGGTGTGTGCACCCAAGTCTAAATCTAGCAACGTGCTTTAATCCAGAACAATGACATAGATTTTATGAATATAAAGTGTAAAATATTATGTATAACCTAAATATTGCAGCAGTCACCTTATCAACTTTACATTTTATTCTGATCATGAGTGTTCAGAGGGTGGGATTCATGCACTTAATTTGCCACTTGTCAATGTGCACACACAACACACAAAAAATAAAGAGGATCACAGTGAAGAGTTCCGAGCTCAATACAGAATACAGAATGAATCTTGTCTATACACCAGTATAATCACTGTGTTTGACCATTTTCCATTTAGGTCCACTTAAATCCTGCAAATACAGTGTTCACCCTGACCTCTGGGTGTGCCCTAAATGTGGGCCTCTCATCTTGGTTTTGTTCTAAACTGAACTCTGAAGTCCAAACAAAGCCTGGTGGGAGGCCATCTTTAAGCTCAGTGTAGAGGTCTATATTTATATCTGTCAATCTATCAATGAAGGACAGCAGGCTCTGGAGCTCCAGACAGACACACAGCTGGGTTATTTCATTTGAGAAGCGCATGAGTGTGAGCTGAGAAGAGCTCCACTGAGATGCACTGATCCTGCTGCTGTCCTGGAGCAGCATGTTCAGGCACGCAAACAACTGCACTAAACAATTTCACAGCCCATTAAAGAGCTGATGGATGACTCAAAAAAAGATTAGGAGGTTTGATTTGGGAATGCTCATATGTATAAGAGCTGCCCTGCTCTCAGGCAGGCCCACAGGCTGGATTCCTCTGAGCCAAGCTCTGTTCTCCCTGGCATTTGGCTGTGTGCCCAGTCTCTCTCTGAGCGTGGAAACTCCACTTAGCTGGAAGAGTTTTCACTGCCAGTTGTTGCTCACATTGGGAAAGAAATGATTTCAAGAGAAAAAAAAAGAACAGTCAAATAGATTTCAGAATGAGGCCATTCATTTCAGATCTGCTGTAAATATAATCACATCTTCTAACACTGCAGCAGAACAACAGCATGCTTCTACTGTCCAACCTGATGTCAGAAGTCTCATTATATGATTCATAATGTAGTACAGTGGTCCCTCGTTTATCGCGGGGGTTACGTTCTAAAAATAACCCGTAATAGGCGAAATCCGCGAAGTAGTCAGCTTTATTTTTTACAATTATTATATATGTTTTAAGGCCGTAAAACCCCTCACCACACACTTTATACACTTTTCTCAGACAGGCATTAACATTTTCTCACATTACTCTCTTGTTTAAACACTCTCAAACTCAATCTTCCTCTGCCTTTTGGGTGCGACTGCAGGTGCCTTTGTCGGTGCAGAACATTTCGTCGACATTGTGGGTTTTGTCAGGGAGAAAACTTGCAAACATACAGCACTTCAGAGTCACACTGCTAGCGATCGAACATTTATGTAAATTTGTCAAACCGAACGCATTCTGTACTGTACAGGAGACATGGCACGGAGGAGACTGATTGACAATGGTCTACAGTCCCTTAGCCAATCAGGACGCAGAACACAATGCGAGAGTTCTCCCTTAGCCAATCAGGATGCAGAACACAATGCGCGAGTTCTCCCTTAGCCAATCAGGACGCAGAACACAATGCGCATTCATACTTTGTAAAAAAAAAAAGCATGCAAAATTGCACTAAAAAAATCTGCAAGGCCGCGAAAGGTGAACCGCGTTATAGCGATGGACCACAGTATACCCATTTGGTGTGAGTGGGAGTTATCTCTGAGGCAGTTTTTAAACAACAAAGTTAACATTCTGACTTTTGGAAGCACATGAACACACAGAGTTAGAAAAAACACTTCCAAATCCAAACTGTGAATATCTATAGAGCCCATCAATTCAACTGTAGTCCATGAATTAATCCTCTCAACAACAAAGACCTTGCTCCATTTGCAGAAAGTCAAATCGAAATATATGAATATATGACACCATCATTGGCTTTAAACAGATGAGAGTAAAATGTATGAAGACAGCTCTGTTCTGTTCTGATACAGGTACACAATGATGGATTATGACCATAACCCTATCAGAGTCAAAGGTACGGACCTGGTGCGTTGTGGAGTGGCCCAGGCATTAGAGGTTCTCACACATGTGAACAGCTGCAGCATCTGTCTGTAATAATGAGAAGCCAACAGCAGCCGCACTTCCAGACACAGCATGTGTTTACCAATAAGACAAAGCACTGTCTTTTTCCTAATGCCACATTAATTCTTCACATACTCAGAGTATGTCATTATCCTCTGCTCTGTTCCGTATGATGCCACAGCCTCCCCATAGAGATGCACCCTACACTCTGAAGTCTGCTAAAGGCAAAAATATACAGTCTACATTATTAATCATTATGTTGGCTTCATCAGTGAACACACACAGATCATTAAAAAACATTGGCCAGTGGTCTGCTTTCACAAATCACTGTTACACGTTTTCTGTAAATAAAAACAAAAACCGCTAAAGCACAAGTTTAAGTGTCAAATGTGTCACTGGACATAACAAATATTAATAACGTGTGTAATAAACAAGTTAACAGTTAAATGAGTTTAATTAACTCCAATGTAAGCCATGAGCAGATATTGTTTAAGCATAATACAGAGCATAACATATTTATGGAGAGCATCTATGGAGTTATAATAACTACAAATGAAAGACCACCTAGAGTAACTTATTCAGCCTGGTTATCTTCGTTGCATTGACGCATCCGCCTCGAGGTAAGACGCTTCTAACGACAGCCTGAGCATTCTTCATGAAGGCTAATGACACGGTATAGATCCATGTCAACGACCCAGCACTTAATGAGGCAATTATTCACAAAGCCTATCTGTAAGCTACATGAACCTGTTGGACAGAGGCTGAGGGCTGCCCTTGTTTCCTTTGGAGCCGCACAGAGCGCCTTGTTGGCGGACTGAGCTGCTCACTCTGCCCGCCGACGCACCTCAGACACAGACACGGACACTCGCTCCCGGTCCGTGCAGACCTCAGCGCACGTCACACATAAAGCCTGGAGCGAGGTGATAGCGAGTCCCGCGGAGCGCACACCTGTGGCTCTCCACCCAACACTCACGCACACATGGATGAGCTTACCGAGCGGCGCTGCTGTGTGGTCCGGCAGCGGCGGAGACAGCGGCAGAGACAGAGCTGTGATGGAGCGCTATTCGGACTGCAGCTGGAGAGTGAGCGCGCACACAAGCCGTTCGTAGCCCGAGCCTCCGCCGCCTCTATTTACTCCCGTTCAGCTCAGGTCCGCCCATTGAGTGTGCGAGGCCGCTGCGCACGCGCTTCTTGTGTAGCCTATTTCTAATGATAAACGCATCGAACTGAAGTGGCCCTGTCCTTACTGTACACAGATCCAGTGTGATTCCACAGAACCGGACCAGACCTAGACCAGTGTGATCGCACAGAACCAAAGTGGACCATATTCCTGCTGCTGGAGCGGGACAGTTTCTCTTCTGATTTTCGTTAAAGTTGGTGTGTTGTGTTCAGAGACTGTTTCGCTATGATTTGGTTGTGTATTATACACCACGCTAAGAGGTACCACAGGGTTTTACTGTTTTACAGGTTTTACAGAGGCAGGGGAAACAAGACAGCAGCATTATTTAGGCCAGAGGGATCTTTATTGTAGAAGCCCCATTCCAAAAAACTATTTGGGACACTGTGTAAAATGTAAATGAAAAGAATGCCATGATTTGAAATATCTTAAAACCATATTTTATCCACAATAGAACATAAACAACACACCATGTATTGAAACTGAGATGTGTTAATATTTAATGAAACATTATAGCTCTTTTAAAATTTAATGACAGCTACACATCTCAGAAAGTTGGAAAAGGGCCATGCTGTTGTGTATCAGGCTCTCTTTTAACAACAGTCTAAAGGTCTGAAGTGAGGAGACCAGTTGTTGGAATTTTGGGAAAGGAATGTCCTATTCTTGTCTGATGGATTGTAGCTGCTCAACAGTCCTGGCTCTTCTTTTCCAGATTTTTTGTTTTATGAAGTGCCAAATGTTTTTTATTGGCCAGTTCAGCACCCGGACTCTTCTACTGCAAAGCCATGAGGTTGTGATGGAGGCGGTATGTGGTTTAACATTGTCTTGCTGAAATATGTAAAGCCTTCCCTGAAAGAGGTGTTGTCTGGATGGAGCATATGTTGCTCTAAAACCTCTCTATACTTTTCAGTCTTGATAGAGCCTTCTCCAGATGTGAACTGCACACACCACAGACTCTGATACAGCCCCAGACCATCTGAGATGAGGCATTGGTACTGTGTCTAAGAACAAGCTGATGGTCTCTATGATCTATAGCTCCAAAACGAATTTCAAATTTTTTCATTTATCTGATCATAGAAGTGTTTTTGGACTCAGTCCATTTTAAATGAGTGTTGTCTCAAAAAAAATGGGGGTGTTTCTGGTGTTCATATGTGGCTTCTTCTTTGCTAGATACACATTTAACTCTTTTTGTGGATGGCACTGAACTGTGTCACAGACAGAGACTTGAGACTGTTGTGTTCCTAATGAAGTGTTCCTAATAAAGTATATGCAGTGATTTCAGAACAGAATCAGGCTTGTTTTGAATGCACTGCTCACAAGCCCAAAAATCACCATCATCCATTACTGACCTTTGACCGTGTCCCTTGTTACAGAGAAATCTGCCGATTGTTGAAGTCTCTGAAATTGTTTCACAAAGTTTTTTTTTTTCTTTTTGGCAGATTTGCCATTACACTATATTTCTTATATCAGAGAGCCTTTTCAAAAATTTTACAGTAAATTACTAAAAATCTATAAGTATTTTTCAGTTTTTTTCAATATAGTGCACAAAACTATATTTATCTTACACTGATCGTAAATTAACAACCAGCCTTTTATTCTAGGTGTTAATTCAATAATTAGGAAACACTTTCAATAAAATGACAACGCTCAAAGTTCTGCAAAAAAATAATTTTCTGGATTTTTTATAAAAGTGTTAGAAAACAGTCTTGAACTTCAATGAGTGAAACCATGAGTGACAATCACAGAGGCAAGATGGAGACACAGAAGATTGTATACTACATTTAAGTGTGCTTCATTGATTAGGTACTGATATCAGTGGTAGAAGATAGAAGATGAATGCATAATAAAGCATCACTAGTTTTGTCCAAGTTGCTGATGCCTTAAGAAGCACAGAAAGAACCAGTTGGTTGCAGAAAGTTGGTTGCACGCATTGCAGGGTAATAAGGTCTTACATTAACTTTCATCAGAACATTGGTTATCATCGGTTTGCTTGGAACTGTGGATTGTATTGGTAAAGTCCAGTCCAGACTGATTTAATATTTTTTCCCCCATGTGAGTGTGTCACACATCAGCATGGACTATTAATATTAAAAGATTAATTTTATGCCAAGTAATCAAATGAGCAGGACAGGTGTAGATTCACACTTTATGTACAGTCAGGTGAAATGGTTGGAGTGGGCCACAATTTTATGTAAATACAACCTAAGATGAACAACATTTTATTGAGGTTTGTAGGTATTTGCATGTGCAAAGAGGAGAGAATCACTACTGTTGTTCTGGAAACCAATCTGTCTCTCTCACACTTGGATGAGGGGTAGATAGGTAGTGTTTACTGTAAGTGATGGTTAGAGTTCACAGAGCACACACAGAGCTGCATACTTCATGCATTCTTTATTCTGATACAAGCATTAAAACATCCACTGTGCTGCCATGTGGCAGCAGTAACGGCATGAAGAACACTCTGATTCACAGCATATTTAAGGCTTATGTCACCGGTCAAACACAGCATTACCAAACCTACAGCAGTAATTTGCATATTTCATAATTCCAGTGTTAAATCAGTGCTCTGGACAATATGTACAGAGAAGATATAGAGAGCACGAGTGTACAAATCACCTTCCAGCAACACTCAGACTAAAAAGTCTTGTAAAAATGTCAGTATCAAAATGAAAGTTAAGCAATTACACTAGAATGAGCTCTTTATGGAGAACTGTTGGCCAACATTTGACAGAGCACTTACAGCGAAACATCAACCCAACAGTCACAACTACCCCCTAGACATTTTGTTTCCAGTATAGATCTTATTGTGACAATACAAATAGATTTAACACAATTCTGGGTCCTTTCATTGTGTTCATCTTCACAAGCTGAAATGGTACAGTCATTCAAATGTTCAAACGCAGCTGAACCAGCCGAAATGTTCAAGGTAATGATTTGTGATGTGCGTGTGCTGCATCCTGTTGTTCTTTGGAGTTCAGAATGAGTGGGCCTCTGCAGGGCTGAGCAGACTCTGGTTTGCTGCCGGCTGCTCCCAGGACCTCGTGGCTACCACAGGAGGTTGAGTTCAGCAGAATGCAGTTTTATGTCCACAGTGAGTGACTGGGATTAGCAGCATCATTCAGTCCTTATGAAGTTTCTTCACCAGGAAGGCTCAAAAGAAATGTCTCCAAACATAAGGCTTTCTAAATAACGCAACATAATTAAGTACAGGTAGGAATACCCTTATGTTCCAGTGTCTTTGAGGAAATAGCACTACAGACCTGTTCATACCTGATGCTGACATGTGACTGAAGTCTCAGGTGTTCAGGTGTGAATGCCATGTTTGTGTCCTGAGGAGGACTGTGTGGAGTGTATGTCAATGACATATGTTCACTTACGCTAACATAAATGAACATATGTCATTGACTTTCTTTTTACAGTAGTATTGATGGTAGGAGCTGCTCAAGTTAAATTTCATCACTTCTCTTCATTCACACTACATGGATGGCTCCTCATTTCTGATCATCATTGAAGCATTTTACATCAGAGAGTTTGATCATAGACTTCTATGGTTTACACGGAACCAAACAGTGTGAGCTAATTCTGGGTCAACTAATGACTCTGAGATGATATGAGGTATAAAAGAAACCAGAAATCAGAAAAGGTCTGTTGAAGCCAGATGTATGTGTAGTTTAGAATTTTAAATGAGAAATGGGACCTAAAGCATCTAGAAAAATACTTCTATAAGTAACATTTAAAAGGATGTTACATTTTCAGCCTTCTGCAAACTAGCAAGTATCAGGTATTGACTTAAGTCTAGTGGATTCAAATGCCACAGACAGTGTCTTGACATCTGTGCAGAATTTCTTATTCTTAAGGTGGAAGTACATGCTGATAAAAGCCTCCGTACCCTCTTTGACACACTTTAGATCATTTCCCTTCAACAATAATGTAATAAACTAAATCTCAACTTGCACCAAATTAAAAGCAATGAAACTTCTCTGCCTCAATGGAATGGCAATAACAAACATAGATTGTACATAAGGCAAATAATTATTACCTGAAATTACCTGCACATTCAAAGTGCAATTTGACAACCAATGGCATTTCAATTATACAGAAGTTAAAAAAGTAGTGAGGTGAAAAACTGAGATTTCCTATGTGGTATAAAAAGATTTAAAAAAAAAAATCAAGCTTTATCATTCACAAATTTAAACAGGATGTCCGCCAGTGGAAAAGAAACATGGGTACAGATGTGACATTTCTCATCATCAAAGTGAGTGTATTATACAACCTTCAAGGGTTAATACGCACTTCAGTGTTCCCCCAGCGCTTTACAGACAGGAGGTGGCCTTGGCAACACCTGCCCTCTGCCATGACTACAGTGTAGAGAAATTTAACTGTTTCACATCTAAAAATCACATCCAATAAGTATTTAGTATATTAGTGTTCCATACCCCCAGCCTGTCTTTTTGGGGCAGTTCGAGGGCAGGGGAATTAATCTGAGCCCAAATGGGGTATTAGAACAAAAACATTAAACAAAATGTTTCATCAGCTGCTTGATTTATAACCAGTAGGAGAAAATTATGTTGTAAAAACAAGTCTGTCAGTTTTTGGGAGGGAGATTTAGGAGGCAAATATTCAGTGGCAGTAACCTGGATCAAACCAGTTTAACGGAAGGCTCAGGGCCAATGCAAACTTTTTGGTTAATACAATACATTGTTCTACCTAAAAACTAAAAAAATGAACAATCCTAATAAAATTCTACAAAAAAAAAAAAAAAAAAAAAAAGAGTAAAATAGATCAACAAACAGAAATAGGTACTGAACCTGGCTGCACTGTCGCATATTTAGAAGGTGAATGGACGGACGAAGAGCAGGGCTACAGTGAACGGACATGAGCCCAAAGTGGAGTGTAGTCAGGTTTAGCAGCAACACCACAATGAGCCGAGCTCAGCTGCACGTGTGACATGTCACCTACTCTGGGACCAGGGCAATAGGAGAGCCCAGCCTTTGGGGCAGCTGCATCAGGAGGTGGGCAGCTCGAAGGAGATGAACTGCTTTAGTCTCTCCAGGTATTGTGCATACAGTTCGATGTCATTGTGGCCTGCCCCCTCCACCCACAGGGGCTCGACGGCACGAGGGCAGCGCTCGTACATGGCTAGGCCGTGGGAGAAGTCAATCACCTCATCCTCCGTACCGTGGATCACCAGCACTGGAGACACCACCTTAGACACTTTGTCAATACTGAAGGTCAGAAAAACAGAGAATTACATTAAGGATGAGAGATTAAACCCAGGCAGAGGACAGAAGGGACACAGACTGGGATAGACTAGGACTAAATATGGGCTACAATAAAACAAAGGCCCATCTTTCCAGACAGGCCCTATTCCTCTGAGTGTTCATTAGCTCACTTAATTCTACTCTGAATTGCATTTGCATCAGTGTACAGTATTTCTTTTTATAATTTATTTTATAAATAATACCTACTGTATGTATTTGTTTTTCATATACACTATTAATGTTACTGTACTCATATTAATATTGTTTGTTCTGGTGTGCAATTCAGTGCGAGAGCTTGAGCTGCAGAAATGTTTTGATTTAATTTTGCAGCAAGACTGATTGACTGACTGGAACCTTTTCCTCCTTAGATTTTGGACTGGTGAGTCCTGGGAAGAGGAAACACATCATCTCTCACTCACTCACTCAACTAAAATATTCTAACAATTAATATGTGGCCTGTATTTTATTGACAACACAGCAGCACATTATTGTGTACATTTTACTGTATATTATATAAAATTCAGTTTCAAAGAAATGCTGATGCCTGCATGTCAAAATATTTATCATATCAAGAGAAAATTGTTCACAATACTTCATAAAGAACCCTATGGTTTTATAAAGCATGTCATCCAGCTTAGGCTTGTACCTGAGTCTTTCCAGTTTTATTCATTGAAAATACTGCCATTAAATTCTGTTTTGCTAAAAAGAAACAATCCACCTGAAAAAGTGCACATGTCAATTTAAGATAGGTTCACTGCTGCTGAAAGTTCTGCAACCTGTGTGTAGTCATCATTCCTGAAGTGCTGATTAACAGGCATTGCATGAGTAGATAAAATGATGTTAAGTTTGGATGTGAGTCAGAAGAACAACATGGCCCATGCAGGAGGTAAAGTGTAACATTTTATTTGTTTATAAATGAACTGTATTAATCTTTGGCATTATACCAGATTGACCTGGTGCTGTATGAATTTAAAGGTGGATGTTATAATGATAGAATGCACTGCTTTGACATGGACATCAGTTTTACCTGGGAAAGGCATCAAAGCAATATGTCTTGCGTGTTTCGGGGAAGGCCACCCGTAGACCAGACATTAGAGGGGAGTGTAGAATGACCGCAGCACATTCATATCGAGAAGCCAGGTCGATGGTGGGCACAGTGCCAATGCTCTGACCGTACAAGATGATGTTCTCTGGAGATACACTATACCTACAGCACAAAGGACAAAGCATCTGTTTATATTCATATGGACAGTTTGTAAGGGGAAACAGGACAAAGACAGGAGATATAGGAGGATCAAGACACACTGTTAAGAGAAATAAATCAATAAAGAACAGAACAAAGTTTGTATCTTAGTTTAGCTATATCACTAAACTGTGGTTGGAGTTGAGGTTATGTGGGGTTCAGTATGCTTTCATTGAGACTGGACCTTTTTACTGGGGCCAGTGGTTGTCTATGATGATCTAATGATGCTAACCAACAACAAAGATGAAACATTGTTTCCATTGTTCCATTGTTTGTGGGAAAAATATTTAAAGACTCCAGACAAAAACAAAAAATTGTAGTGTGTTTAGCTCAACCTTTTAGTGTCAGTCCTGTCTTGGTCCCAACAGAGGGGTGCTGTTGACCTTACAGGAAAGAAAGCCAGAACAAGTTCTCCAGCCACACTCCTCAGACCCCTCCCATGTTCAAAGAGAGGATGTGCCGCTGGGACAGGAGGCTCTGAACCTGTACTCCAGCCCAGGATAGAGGATTTGGAGCAGCACAGGAGGTGCTGCGATTGCGGTGTGCTGTGAACTGATGCCATCAGAGCAGCTCTTGTCCTGTGGCCCGGCTATGACTAATCTGTGGCTCAAACACAGCCGTTGTGATAAGCAGCTTTGCTGATAACTCATAAGCCATACGTGGATGGACAGAGCAGGCACTGGACCGGCACTGGCAATAACACTGTCTCACACAAACACTTTGAACCTGGACTCTTCTATGATATTACATGTTACAAAACAACATTTGGTAATATTATGTTTTTAGTTACTAGTCAGTGTTTTTACACTGACTAGTAACTGTGGTGTAGATAGGTCAGCTTTGTAACAACCAATATTAGGGCTCCACCATAAGGAAACAGGCCTAGTGACTACTGATGTTGAACTGTGAAAAATGTTTAATACAAAGAAGAAGCAAAAAACAAGACAGAAAAAATTAAAAAGTTCATACATCTATATATTAAGCAATGTGATACTGTGGCTTTCTTACTAGCAGTACATAAATGCAGTATAATGTAGTAGTAGGGTTGCACACTATATGGACATTTACTTTCGCCTCAAAATCATCGCCCTCACAGAGCCTTAAATCAAACTGTTTTGTTTCTAAATAAAAAGTCTTGATTTACATCTGGTTCATTTCTACCACTAAAAAGTGGTTCATTGGTCATTTCAACAATTTATTAACAGCATATCTACCATCTCATTTAGTCATCTTCTGTCTAATCAAATGACTGGCTAAACAATGACAAGCTGCAGCAGGTCAGAGGAAGTTATTGAGAACATCTCCTTTTGTGCAGAGTAATAACGTGCAGGAAATGTGTGTGTGCAGTGGTCATATGGAGACTATATTATCTTATCTCATTTAAGGTGGAAATGTCCAGTGAAACGGATATTATTGTCCACTTATCTTCATCATTCACAAACAATTATCTCTATCTCAGAGAGTAGAGTTACAGTCAACTGGCCTGAAGATGTGACCCCTGACGTTCCACAGGTCTAGTGCAGCATTTAATGACAACACATCATCTAGCCTTTAATTAAAGACAGTGCCTGTCGGCCACACTGAAGTAGTTCCCATGAGTAGCTTGGCAATGTTTTTACTCTGAATGCCCTTCCTGGCGCAACTTTGAGCTTCTTTAATTAAAGACAGTACAACTGAAAAAACAGGCCTAAATGGAATGCCAATCTTGCACCACCCTTAAATGCATGGTTCTATTAGTGCAATTTATGTTGGCCTTCCTTTAATAGTAGACTGTAGACAGACAGGAAACAAGTTATGAGAGAGGGGAATGACATTAGGCAAAGTACCCAAGCATGAATCGATCCCCAGTCTTCTGAGTATGTGGTATGCACGCTCTACAAGGTGAGCACCTGAGGCGCAAAATAAGTATAGTTTAAAACAAGAGAAAGCTTGGAGCTCAGATCTACTGATTCATAGACAGTGGTTTTTCTTATGTACATCGGTTAGAGCAGCCAAAGCCACAGTAAGTCATGCCACTGTACTCACACAAAGCAGAAGAATCCTGGCATGAGCAGACCCTGCAGGCTCTAAACCACCTCAACAGAATCAGATTTAATTGTAGTTTAAAACAAGGGCCTAATGATTTTCTACAAAGTGTAATTATAAAGTTATTGAACAGAAATCTCCTTGAGACCCTCACTCCCCGGAGGAGGCCCCGATGAAGAACACTTCTTCAATTCTTGGACAGGGGCAGCGGGCAATGTTTCCTCTAGAAAAACTAACTTTGATGACATTCAGACTTTGAATCTATCAATACGCTGTTCATCTGCAGCAAGGACAAAGGAATATCAATAAGTGCATTTTAAATTAATTAATGATTAGTCATTACTCAGACAAAGCCATAAATATGAGCCTTCTACTGTGACACTAACTTAATAAACTCAGGAAAATATCTTCAATCACAAATCGTGTTGTTTAGATATTTGACATGAAAATAACCACCTAATTAATCATAATCAATAACAATAATTACACTCAAATGCATAGACAGAAAGCTTCACACTCTTTCTCGCAGCCAGAAGGTTGTAAGTTTGATTCCTGGGCCGAAAGCCTCTCTGTCGCAAGGTTTGAACCTATGGTTCATTGTTTTTCTAGCTTGAACTTGAAATTATTGTCCATGCTCCAGCTTTACCACTGTCCCAAGGCTCTAATGCCGCTTCAAAGAGTGAAAAGACTTTTGTAGGAGAAATGAGCGAGGACACAATGGTGCTTCCTACGCAGAAGACAAACTCACAGCGGAGGAATAAAACCTGCTGACAATGTGCTGTTGAACAAGACGCACAACAAGCATCTGTCATGTTTTGTTTATGAACTTTAACAGAGACTTGAGAAGTTGCTCTTTTCCATAGTTTATCCTGGTCAATGTCAAAACAAGTCTTAATGTTTGTGAGCTTTGAATATGTATAAAGAAAACACTTCCTACCAACAGAAGATCCACAGACATGTGAAGGTAAATCTAAACTGCTCACAGTGAAGATTTGAGAGTAAATGGAACCTGCACCCTCCTTGCTGTAGGGCAAGAACTGATAACCCTTACACCTTATTTACACTGCCTGCGTTATGGATACGGAGCGGAATCAGTACGGTGTCCGTACAGACTGCCATTTACACCGGGTGCGGTGCGTGTGCTGTACGTGTCCGGAAATCTGCATCCGCAAGACCACAAAACCACAGGGATTCACGCTGAAGGGTTGAGTTCACGCAATAACATCCATGTAAAGAGAGAGGTGCTTGTAAACAAAAGCCACACTGCCTTGTCCCAGAGCTCCAGCTATTTCACTCCATGCCTTCTCTTTTGTGGTGTTGTCCTTATGAAAAGTATGTGAGGTATCATATAAAATTGGGTTGTTTTGGACTTCAGTGATGAATCTCTCGTCGTCCATGGTCTCAAATAACCCCCGCGACCCTCTGTCACTGCACTTGTGACCCCCGTGTCAGAGTAATACAGCATAGCGAGAGTTCACGGAACTTGTTTTATTTTGAAATATACTGGATCCACCTCGCTGGCCCGCGTCTGACTTCATGTCTGGCTTGTGTAATTTCTTCAACTTCATGAAAATCCGCATGCGGCGTCCGGAAAAAATAGACTCCTTGTGGAAACCTTCCGGAGCTCCGGATCTGGACACGTACCGCACCGCAGCTGGTGTAAATGCTCGCACTGACTACAACAGTTTCTTTTCCTTGCGGCGTTCCGTATCCGTTTCGCAGTCAGTGTAAATTAGGCCTTACTCACTGTTTGATTTTGCTGTTAAGATTATTGTGTTTTTACTGTTGTTTTTTTCTGTTATATTTATTTGTTACTGTATATATTTTTATTACAATGTTGAGCCTGTACAGCAGCTTTGGTAGCAGAGGCTTTTTAAATATGCTATAGAATTCAGCTTTGATCTTTGACCTTGCAGCTCTCACGCTACTAGGTTCAATGTATAAAATGCTGCCATTTACAAATGAGGTAAAAAAAAGGTAGAATTTAAATTCATGTAAAGCCCTTAGCTTTACTTTACTTTACTTCACTTCGTCTGTGCTGCAGAGCTGCTCCGCTCGGTCTTAGTGCTAGCTAACTTATATAGTATAATATGGACTACCTAATTTCTAAATCAATAGTTGCCGGAACAAAAAATGCTGTTTGAAACCAGGGTCTGTGAGGTCAAAACAGTTACTGGAATTACTCACGCAAATGCCCAAAAACCACGCTATTCTGCATCTACACCTCATTTTAAATTGCCTACTTTACATAATATTAACTTATAGTAGCCTACTTCATTATTATTACCGGCAGATTATCTCTTACGTTCTCTGGTTGTTTAATATTTTCCACATTGTCCTGCCACTCTTCCTTGTTTCAATCCAAATCTCGCTGGACGCTACTCGTCGTCCTCTGGACAATAACTCCTCCATAAACTGCTCAGAGACACTTAAGTCGGTAATAGCCCACGCTGAAATAACAACCGCTCCTTCTTTGTTTAACTTAAGAAAAACTGCCTAATCCCGCCACAAAAGACGGAATTTTACATGGTATTCACTTGCACGCGATATACAGCCAATCAGCAGGAGACCCCTCCAGTCAGAAACAACTTGCAGTAAACTGGAGTTTAGCTTAGAGCGGCCTAAGCTCAGCAGACCGAACAAGGGTCACTTCAAAATATGACAGTTTGCGCGGAGCCTAATCTGCCTGCATCTGGCATAGTTTTTGGTTGCTTTCCTCCGCAGGGAATTTCCTGGTGACAAATGTTGCAAACAGAGAGTTTAATGTCTTGCTGAGAAAACTAAAATTTTACATGGTATTCACTTGCATGAAATATACAGCCGAATCAGCAGGAGACACCTCCGAGCAACTCTCTGGCCGATCGATCGGTGGCCGACCCCTAACACAGGGCTGCCAACTCACACATTCGCCGTGAGACTCACGCATTTGATTGGCTTCACACGCTCTCACGCCACACCCCATATTTCACATTCGCTGATGTGTCAGTGACAAATGTTCATTATCAAATCCGTTCCACTTACTTATTTGGAAAATCCTATATTGGTGTTGTGTAATTAAGGGGTGGGCAATTATTTTTCTCCAAGGGCCACACCTGGGATTCTTGTGGAGGGCTGGGCCAACACGGTGAACTCATGCTCAATTGTATTAGTGACTCCAAAACCCAGCCTAGTCGCTAAAGAGGATGAGGATGGGCCATGTCTATTTGTGTGACGCGCTGTGGCCTGAACAGAAGCACACCAAGTCCCAGAATGCGTTTGTGACATTTAAAAAAATAGCAGCTTTGGTTACACATCGAGTTGAGACATGTACACGGTTGTAAAACAGCACGAACAAAGTATATGGTGGTGATGCAAGAAATCAAACGCACGTGGCCAACAAAAATTACGGCTGCCCAGCTGCCCTCTCTCCTCCAACCTGAGTAAAAGTGAGCGAGCTACCTTAGAAAACTATGCATGCCACTGCCCATAGCCACGTGAACCAAGCACCTGCGTATCACCATGGCAACCAGACAGACGCAATCAATACAAATTACTTCCTCAAATACAATAAAAATTCTGCCTCCTACATCAATAAAAATCCACCTTGGTTTAAAGTTTAAACTATAAGCAAAACTATGTGAAATATATGCCACTGTTACAGCAACAGTGTTTTAGATCCACTCTTTTAATTTAGTTCGAAAACCAGACCTGGCTCAACATGTGTATTGAAACCTGAGAAAATCACTCAAAAAACACTAAAGCTTCCAAACAAAGCCTGAACCAAGAAATGTATCCTCAACAATATTTACCAGGCATATGATACACTTTTAACAATAACAGTCTATTCCAGCTTTCCCTCACCACACAAAAATACCCGCCTAACCTCAGCTGACAGAACACATGCAGTTTATGAACAGAGTGAAACAGTGAGTGTTAAATTATTGTTGACACTAATTGGCAAAGAGTCTTTGAGTGCCTTCAAAATAAATAAATAATCACGTTTTTATTAAGTACTGTACATGGTCTACACTCTTGAATTAATTCCTTTTTTGACTCAATCCTCCTCAGGGGTGGGTCGAGGGGCTGATGGGGCTTGAAATGCCCAGGTCTGCGTTAGTTAATAATATTGAATTAAAAACTGCCGACTCTGATCAGATCGTCTCTCTGTCTGAGCATGCGCTCTCGGCCCCTCTCTTTTCTCACTCACAGCACCTCGCACTGACAGAGGCTCTGCTCGCGAGTGACTGTGCTTTGGTTTACTGCTTTAAAAGCTAGCAATCGTGAAATCTACATTTAATTTTTGTCTGCAGTCAGAATGAACTCAGGGTTTGTGAACCATAGACAGCAGGAGGGCATAAGGTAGAAAAAAAAATCTGTTTAGGGAAATTGGGAATTTGATTTAACTATTGATCTTATGTATGTCGGTTGAACGACACTTTAAAGGTACAACAGTTTAAAAGTTGTATTTTAGTTTCCCTGCCTGCAGTACTGGGCCAAGAACACCACAGCTGACCCACAGTACTCACTTGTAGAGGAGACTATAAAATATTCAATCTCAAATCTTTAAACCTCTTCAAACTCTCCACTGTGATCACAGCTGCTTTCTTTTTTTGTCTGCAGTCAGAATGAACTCAGGGTTTGTGAACCTTGTACAGCAGGAGGACATAAGGTTGAAAAAAAATCTATTTAGGGAAATTGGGAATTTGATTTAATTATTGATCTTATGTATTAAAATAATACAGACCCACTTCACATAGTACTATAAGCTATATGTTGGTGGAATAATGTTTTAAAAAATTTGCTACCAACAAGTAGTTTGTCTGTCCATTTATTGAAACTCAAGTTAGAGCAAAGGGTGGGTTTTAAGAAGAATATATGGCTGTGAATCTAGTGTGTGATTTGGGTCCAGTAAAATCACACATTTGTTACTCTCACCATAGCCAGCAAAAATATCATAACATCCTCTAAAATGCCCCAAAATACAGGAAATGACATATTATACAATAATATATATTTTGTTAATTATTTTAGACTACAATGAGTGCATGAGTGCATTAGCACTCTTAATTCTCTAACCCTACAATCGCCCCTGGTTCAAACTGAACTAAATGACCTGTAAGGTAAGCCTACACATGTAGAGTTAAAACATTTTAATTACTCAAAGACCCTGGACCCTACTTTGAGAAACAATATGATAAAAATTGTATTAAAATGTTTTTCACAATATGATACTCAATGGGGGAAAAACATTGAGCCCACAGACCCACCAAACCTCACTCCAAGGTTTTTTGAAAGGTTCACAGCCCTGCTAACCAGTACCTTAAAACACTCACTTTGTTGTTACTTCAGTAACAACAATCAGAGCCTGGAACAACTTTTAAATAAGGGGCCTCTTACAACAGACTTATAAGTGCTTTTAAATGGGATATGAATAAGTGGTAAAAAGTCTGTACCTCAGCAAAGCCCTATTGCTTTAAGGTAACAAAGATTTCGAGTGTGGGGACACCAAACTATAGAAGGTGCTGGAGGAGCAAAAAACAAAAAAACATTTAATATTAACATATACCAGTTATGTATTCACAAACCCTTTATCAAAGTCAAAGTAGTTTTGTCAACTTTATTTTGTCAGAACAAACAGGGGAATCCGTGTCTTTTTCTCTGGGGTAGGCATTAATAATATATCAGATATGAAGAACAAGCAGCAGACAGTGTAAGACCCTGTTCAGTGCATTGTGTATATAGTACATATGTTTTGGAGCTGGATGAGAGGCTTGCGGTAAAGTGAAGGGTAGATGGAATACGTGAAGCTCCACCAAACTGTCTACAGTCTTAAGTAAATAAACTTCCAATGGAAAAGACTCCTAATGTCACTCACTTAGCTCCGCCCTCTGTACAAATATGCAAATATGATTATAATAAAATTGTCAATGCGTGCTGCAAGAGACCACCGACCTGCAAAAAGAATGTGTTACCATGCAATGATCACACCAAAAAGCAGTGGTTACCATTATAGCTAGAAAGACTTAAAAGCATATCCACGTGTATGTCGGTTGAACGACACTTTGAAAGTACAACAGTTAGTTTCCCTGACTGCAGTACTGGGTCAAGAACACCACAGCTGACCCACAGTACTCACTTGTTCCTCAGGACCTGCCAGGCGGCCTCGATGTCCGCGTACAGGTTCTTCTCGGATGGCCTGCCGGTGCTCACTCCATAACCTGAGTAATCGTATGAGAACACGTTACAGTTGATCCTGGAGCCGAGGCCGATATAAAAACTGCACATCTGGCCCAAGTCTACAGCGTTTCCGTGAGAAAACAGCAGTGTGTAGCGGCTGTTAGGCGCACAGCGGACGAACATGCAGCTGACCCGGTTCCCCCTGCTGCTCCTGGTGCTCAGCACCTCCACAGCATCAAGCTCCCGCTGGGAGTACTGCCAGTCCGCCCGCTCCGTCAGGTGCAGGCTTGTCACCCCGTTAGCATCAGTGTGCACGGAGTAAGTGGGCTCAGGCGGAAGGAACGCCAGTTTGGCGGCGATGCGGCTGGGACAGGGCGGGCAACAGAAGAGCCAGCACAGCTCGCCCAAAGAAAAACCATTCATCCTGGGGCCTTGCTCGGGCATCTGGCCGCGGTTAGCCGGTGGAGTAGCTCTGCGTAAACAATGGCCGGTCTCCGAGAGCTGTTAGGACTGTAGCAGCAGTGACAGGTGTGTCTGTGCTAGCGGCTAAGGGCTAAGCCCGGAGGGTAGCACAACTTACTCCAGTGGCATCTTTACTCTTTGTACAGCATACATCATGCCAACAGCGTACACCACGTCCTGTAGGTCGTTAGTAAGAGAAGGCAAATCTAAATCCTTATTTCTTACAAGAATTATGTGACACTATGCTATGTTTGCATTGTCGGCTATTGCCAGACCCCAACCGCTTTTCCGGTACAACCGGAAGTTTAGTGGTCAGTGACTGAGACGTGTCTCCGTAAAGTTGTATGCCAAGTGATGGGTCATGGTTGAAATTGTATTTTATTTCACATGCATCTACAATTAGTAGTTCCAGAAGGCATTAGAGGAGAAAAAAAATCAGATTAAACCAGACCTATGCTTTACTGAAGTAAAATGTGCGTCACCACTCTCCACTTACAGATTACAAAAACACTGCTAAGATTATAGACATTACATAAATGTCTCGCATATCAGGTAATATCGGGTATCATGCAAAATTGTGCTTTTAACTTTGACCATATGAATTATTTTTGTTCAGTTGCCACAGTAGCTTAGTAGGGCTATTGTTTGTTAAAGGGTATCCTATATAATTTAAGAAATTAACACCACATGATACCATAGGTAAACTTTTACTAATGAGATATTGCAATACTTTAATATATCCTTTAAAATTCTACTCAATAAATGTAAAAAATAACTTTATAAACATTTTGTTCACTGCTGGAGTTGGACCTGAAGCTGACTCCTGACACTGGCCTCTCCGTTTACATGCTGTATTTCTTTCATACTCTTGACCTCTCCCGAGTCTCATCTCATTTTAATTTGCACTGTTGCTGATTTATGGATAAACAATTTACTTAAACAAACTATAAATTGATTTACCTCTTTGCTAACTTAAAACTAAACTTGACTAAGGTCAACCTGAAATAATAACCTTTCTCTCAGACAACAACCAGTTATGGATGTTTTTATATCCTAGTTTATGTACTCAAGTAGAGGAGACTATAAAATATTAAATCTCAAATCTTTAAACCTTTTCAAACTCTCCACTCTCCACTGTGATCACAGCTGCCTTCTGCCTTTCTGGGTCAAAATCTAGACACAGGAGCAAATTCCTTGTTACTGGAAAATACTTTACGTCACTTGCTCAGAACCATGCCAACATGTTGTTTGTGTTTTTGCAGCCTTTCCTTGTTTTTCTGGATTATTCAACATCCAGGCAGATGAAGCAGTATTGGTGTGCTTCTTTCAGTCCAAAGGCTGCTGGTGAACAGAGATTTGGAGCAGTTCATGTCAAGGTACAACAGACATGTTTTGTCGTTGTTTCACATGATCTTTGAAACAGTCAACAGGCCTGCTTTATCCACAGGATTTTTATTCTCCTGCACATCTCATGGGGAAGTTAGTTGATGGGGAAGAGAGAAAGACTGAATATGGATTTGTTTTTGATGAAGGGACAGAGCACAAGACACAGTGACCTGGCTCCCACTTTTCATCCATGTTCCAAACATCCTTGAACGGGTACCTTGCCATCACCTTCAAAGCTGATTTGATGTGCTGCTCATGCTCTTGACAATCTTTCCACTAAGTGCAGGCTTTGGTATGGACAACCAGAGATATGGACTTTAGTCTCATGACTTGGACTTGAGTCAGACTTGAGTCACAAATTTGTTGACTGACTTGACAAAATGTGAAAAGACTTGCAACTTGACTTGGACTTTAACACCAGTGACTTGAGACTTTAGTTGAGCCCTCTGACCTGAAAAGACTTGTTGCTTCTCCCCTTAAGAAGAACGTTATTTTAAAAGTGAAGCAGAAGATGAAATGAAGCTCATGTTTGTTGCTCGTCTCTCAGCAGAATTATGCTGCTGTCGGTTGGTTTCCTTATTTACTAACACCTAGAGAAAGAAACTGATAATCATTCACTCTGTCAGTCACTATTAGTGCATAGTCCTGATACCACTGCTGAAAAAAGCAATGGCTTCTATCAAAGACTGCAGTCATGTTTCAAAATCATCAATTATTGTTCACTGTGCAATCCATTCCGTATAAGCTACATCATACTATAAAACCTTTTTAACAAAAAAGCAACACGTGACACAAATGTTGCTTTAAACTTCTGTAGATGGCCATTTCTATGTTTGGATTGACTGTGTGCAGGGTCATCTCTTTTTCTTCCACAATCAGTTCTGTAACAGGATTTTTCTTTAATCACAACCAATTATCAGTGAGGGCTATGGAGGCTCAAACTGCTGCTATGGGTTTGTGACAGCTCAGTCAGCAGGCTGCTCTCTGTAATTACATAATTACCATCCGTCAGATTAAAAACTCTTCATCTGCCATCAGCGCAGGCCTGTTCTTCTAGACCACCATTTTCACTCAAGACTAAAGCTCCTGATGGTAACAAGAGATCCTTTGACAGGAACAACTGCTGTATGAAAGAAACAAAATGCAAATGGATTTTAGTTACTTATGCTCATTTTAATGTCTGAACCTTGAGAGTTCATGCTAACACGTGCCCCCCCTTTAAATTCAGTCACATTTTAAGTTAAGGCATAAGTACAATTACAGTTCAGTGTAGTCACTTTAATCCTGTTGAATCATGGTTTGAAGCAGGGTTTTTTAAAGTCACATCTGAACTCTGTGCTGTAAGTGAGAAATCCATCTAATCAGTTATAACAATAACAAATAAATGCCTATATGATTTATGTACTCTTTGTAGTTTTTGCAAACTGAGCATCAGTGGAACACAAATTAGATGTAAATTTACTTAATTACAACACTTTATTATTAAGTTATGTATAATTTATGCAAAAATAAACGTTTTGAAAAACTGGTAAGGCTAGCTCAACAATCGTTAGAAGTTTGGAGAATCTGGGTGAGGTTCTGGAGAGTAACATGTATACCTGTGTCTGTGATTTAAGGGCTTCATTGGATTTTCGGTCACATTTAAAATAAATCTGTCCATGTGGAGACACACAGACAGCAGATAAACATGCATGTTTATCTACTGCCTGTGTGGAGACACACAGACAGTAGATAAACATGCACCACGAACCACACACACCCTCTGTGGTTTATGCAAATGAGACAATATCTCTGACACACACTTCATGCAAAACAACAGCTCGTTGTGCTGATGGTTCCAGGCCTCCAGGCGCGGCAATGGATGGCAGCAGATGCTACTGCACTATTTTCTCCTCTCTATTTGAGCCTGCGTCAAATAAACCTGTTTCCCAGTTATCAGCTAATGATCATCAGTCAGGAGATGTGGAGCCAAATGGAGATGAAGACGTTCCATCAGAGCACATCAGAGCTGAGTGGCGGTACAGTGAGGGAATGAGGAGTGGGCTCTTTACAAATCACCTGGCAGTTAAAGGGGGGGTATGGTGGATGGGGTGGGGGGTTGTAAGTACGAGGAACTGCCAGCCTGAGAACATCTGAGCTTTTCATCCACCTGTGCTTTATAGGAGTATTTCTGGATCTCATGTTGACTGAGTGGGACAGAGTCAGCGCTGCTTTCAGGACATGTTTGACACTGCGCAGGAGCAAAAGTCACAGATTAATACCAGCAGTGACCTGTCTCTACATACTCCGCTGTGCCCTCATCTCATCTGTGTTTGTCTGTGAATGTCCTTTGCCTCAGGTGTGGTTTACCAGATGCTCATCTGTTTAATCTGCATGATACTGAATGTCCAAAAACGTGCGTGAGACACTGTCATACATGTTCAGTGCAGGTTTAATCGCCAGACACAATTATTTCAGATGTTTATTCTAAGCAGGACTATAAGAGAAATAACACGATTAAGTGAGTACATATGATTAAAACACTTACAATATAATACTGAGATTATATGGATCCTTGTTAAGTTCAAGTCAGATGCAGGGAAACACTTGCAATAAAGTAAATATGTTGTGAATGAAAATGTTGTTGCTTTTGTAATAAGGTCATAGAAGAGTAAAGACCTGAGTGTGTTTGTGTCTTCATTCTTTCCCTCGATTAAATATTGAGGTGAAGGGCACAGCACATTCATGCAACTAGAAATAAATATATATTACAGACATCTATAAACAGACATGAACAGCCTGGTACAAAACACACCTTATTCTTGAGAGATAAAACCTTTTTGGTGAACTGATGGGTCAACTTTAAATTTTTCTGTTTAAAGTAACAGTATTTTACATTTTACCTTCAGATAAGAGTTTCTAAATCATGGTAATGTTTCCTAACCTGACTCTACCAGATAGAACTGCTCCACAGATCATAGTCTATTGAAACTCCCAAATCTCGCAAGAATCCAGCTGCAGCGCAAGGTTAAATGTTTCCTAGAGGTGATACAGAAGGAACAGCTCCTCTTTTACTCTTCCTTCACTCTGCGGTGTAACTTTGGGCTGCTTCCTGACACCTAAAATTTCCCTACATGTGCTACGTCAAAATTTCTTAGCAGTGGCTGTTGTAAATAGCTTACTCTCACAATGGCAGTTTAGTGGTACCATTGCTGCCAAGGAAACGGTTATTTGTCATATCAGTGAGAATTTAAAATATAAATATTCTATAGCTGCGGAACTGAACCAGATCTTTTAGGGTCCGTTTACATGAGAACTCTGTGGAGCCAAGGAGCCACCCAAAACGATGTAGTACACATGCCAGACCAGGAGGGGGAGGGGTTTCTTTTGCGAGCCCTACTACACCCTCTTTAGTAGGCTGTAATTAAAAGTTTGCGTTTTCATGGTGTGAAAACACTGGTGTCGAGTAAACGAGAAGCCAATCCGCAACAGAGTCGATGCGGATTCAGCAAAACGTGTTGTCTAACTGTATCCAGGGACTACAATTTATCACCATTGTCAATTATCTGCCACCAATAGGCCTACATTCCATGTCAGTAAGCTTTCAGTTACTAATGTACTAAAAAAAAATTGTATTTGGCATATTTTCCCTCCCAGTCTTTTTATTAGTGAAGCTTTATAAAGGATCTTGATGCAACACTGCCATTACTGATAGTGACCTAGGCTATGACCAGTGAGAACAATGAGTGTATTCACTGCCGTGCTATTTTATCAAGTTCTTCCTCATGCAATTAGATTGTTTTGACCTTAGAGGCTTGGACCTTTTAGGTGAAGCCTGACTTTTCTATTTAAATCACTCCGCTTCTCTGTATGTTTTTCCACAATGTCTTGTCTAGTGATGTGAAAAAGTCAGATGTCCAAATAGGGTTTTCAGTTGAACACATTTCTCATTGGCTTTGAATTGAATCCTACATTGATCTGAAAAGAACCCACATTCATTCATCATTAAATGACTTGAATAGAAAAATGACTTAAATAGAAATATACATTCACGTTTACCCAGTGTGAAACAGAGTGTAAGAGGCGTAACAAATAAGAATTTATTGCCACAAGCACAGTCTGTTACATAAAAGAATGGGCCACGTTTACACTGTTGAAACAGGGCAAGAACCTACAATGAGCAGACTAACTAAATACCAATAGTTAAATATGTACTCACATTGCACACAATTTCATTAAATCCTACACAAAAACATGTATTGTGTGAAAGTAACACAAGTCGACATAAAAATCACTTTTATTTACAAAAAAACATCAAGTGGAGATTTTTAGCAAAAGGACTCAGGTGTGTGTCTGACTCTCCTTCAGCCTGTCAGACTTTATACAATCTATTCTGTAACAGCTCCGCCACTAAAAAGGATTACTGGGAGTGTGAGAGCTACAGAACACTGAATACACTGGCTATATACTGCACTGGTGCGGTGTGTGCTGTTCCCTTAAAGCAGCTGGTGGGATTAGCAGTTAGCTTCATGATAAGCACTTTAAGCCTTAGCGACCGTCTGTGATGACTTTCTATTCTTTTTTAATTCTTCATAGAATCCTTTGCCAATAACTCTAAAGTTATGGACCTCACTACAATATGTCTAAAAGAGAACAGCGGCTGCAGGTGCTGGCCAACAGTCACAGTAGAAAAAGCCAGTTGACAAGCGCTCACAGAGACCAGACTCGCTGTGTGTCAGTCAGAGGCTCGACTAACACTTATTGTTTAAGTGAATTATTCAACTTAGCTTGTAGACCCAAATATTACCATTACCACACTGGCCGGTCGAGGTCACATTGCATTAAATTGCAATATATTGTGATTGGGCAATTTAGAGTTTATTTTCTCATGTGTTAATGTAAAAGGATAAGCAATAATTAATTCTTGGGACTGATTTATTACTAATATGAACGCTAAGCTGTAGTGTGTGAAATAATCAAATCTAGGGCATTTTTTTTCAGCAGAGTGATTGTTGCCTGTTTTGTTTTGTTTTTCTGCAAGGAAGTAACTGAGTAACTGAGATCTGAAGAAAATAACTCACATTAAACTGCTCATATTTTGTTTTGTGTGTCATTGTTGTTGTGCATGGCAGTTTAACACCAGACAGTGTTCCAAGCTTCTCGTTGGTTTTTTAAGACCATAAATGTGTCTATGTATTGGAATGATGAACCAGGCCCAGTAGAAGGTAAGTTTGTGTAAAGTTCTTATTTTTTCTCAAGTTTACTCTGTGCTCTGACAGTGGCCTGGCTCTGTGCTGGTTATGGTTCTAGCTGAAGTTCTTTTTTGGAGACTTAGAACGTTAATGCATTTCTTAAAATAGAGTGAATTCTGAGTTTTAAGTGTATTTTTTACATGTATCTGTAGGCTATATAATATGTAAATATATATTTTTAACATAAATAGTATTTATAATTAAAGCCGAAAATAAAGGGCTTTGCCTCACCTTGCAACTGGCACCTGGCAAATGTCCTCAGGAGGACTGTATTTCGTGCTATAAAACGCAGACTTAGTAATATCAAATGTATCTCCAAAGCAATTACCCATGTCTTCACCCCAAATGATGGGAGTGTCATAGTCACACCTGAAAACTTATCCAAAAATAAATAGATAACTTTTGTTAAGACAGGCTATATATTATGTTGACAAAGTGTGAAATCACGCAGATAAAAAATGTAGGTGGAAATAGTCAAAAGATAGATAGATGAGGAAAAAACAGGGTGTCCTTATTACGAGCTCGCTGTGGCCAAACCCAATTGCATATTAAAAAAAAACACGCATAATTTCTGCACACACAGCTCTAGATGGTTCTGACCAAATTTAGAGCCTATTAGATGAAAACCTTAGGAGGAGATTCTGACATTCTGAATGATGAGTGTGATGTATGGGGTGGCACGTTCTACCCAAAATAAAATTTTCACCTCCCACTCACTTTTTTCACACATTTGGGGCATTCCCATGGCAACATGGTTGTAGATTGGGGGTTGTTGTCATTAGCTTGTTTGTTTGTCATCCCATACAAGATGTATGTACCAAAAATCATCTCTCTATGACAAACAAAATTTTTGGGTCCCATTATCAATTTGTAGGGTGCACTGGAGAGCCATTTTGGAAGGCGTCCTGTTGGGTTTGGAGTTGGGCCATAATAAATTATTTGTTTGCCTTGACATGACCTATGTCGTTACCAGGTTTAGTTTTTGTGTGTTTGAAAAATGTGCTTTCGTTTTCCATAGGCTGATTTTCCAGGGGCTGGTCTGAAATTTTGGGCCTAGTTTCCTGACTTTTCTTCCTATTTCAAGGTGCGTCAATTGCGGAAAGCGGAATAATAATAACGGACACTAACAATTTTAATAGGTCCTACCGGCCTATCAGTGGGCGAAATTTGCGCTCAAAAAGCAGAAAAAAAAATCGGAATAATAATGACGGACACAATTTTAAAAAGCTCTCCCGGGTTATCGCCGGCTCTGGCCTAATAACAAGCATTATTGTGCTTATTGTTTGCAAGGAAGAACCAGTTATTTTTAGTTTCATTTTTATGTGTAAATACACTAGAACCAGAACTGGCACAGAGCCATGTCAAAAAATAGCAAGAAATACACTTTTATGAGAAAAACTCAGCAATTGTATATCTTTTCCATTACAGCAAGAAACTGAACATTGTGATTAATTTATTTTTTTAGTCTTCAGACTATACCATTCTGCGTGGGACCCTTGAACATGTCCGCTCAGAGTAGTATTGTGCTCCACAGTGGAGCCTGGTGACAAGTGAGCCGTATGAGCCTTCAGTGCATTGTTGAGTGGAGATGAGGTACAGTATGTGAGAGGGACATGACACTGAAGATGAATGTGTCCCACAAATAGAGGGGTTACTCAGAGAAGGGCGGGAACATGCCCAGGTCCGCGAAGTCCTCGATGTTGTAGTTGGCCGTTCCCTGGGTTGGGTCTCCTGCCATCGGCAACATGTCCTGCAGAGGCATGGGGCAAAGCTTAGTCACTAAACTTACTTTACTACAGTACACACAGTACACAATGTAGACTAAGCTTACACTATACTCACACAGTTGGCTGAATGATAACCGAACAGAAAATAATTGAATTGTGATTTTTTTTCCAACCAATATTGCGAGTGTGATTATTTATGCGTTTTTTTCTTCAGCATTATTCCGTAACCTCAAGCAATAAATATGACCAACACAGTATTAGATAAACAAATACACTTCAACTTGTCTCCAGTGCCGCAGCACTGGTGTATGAATGTGTGTGATTGTACACTACAGTACAATACAGTACAGTACACTACAAACACTGGTGAGTTTGATGGTGGTTGGAGAAGGCTGTTGGCACTGTGTGCATGGCAGCCCATCTCTTCTTCAGTCTGCCCCAGTTGTGAATGGAAGCATGATGTAAAGCGCTTTGGGTGCCGAGAATGATACAAAAAACACTATATAAAAGCATGCCATTTAGTAATAGGCATGACAAAATAACAAAGCACATTAAAACAAATCTGTGTTAATAATAACATAAAGTCAAATTCAAATTCTTTAGGACTTTAGCCAGAGTCAGTAGAAGACAGTCAAGACTCTTAAACTGTCTGAATTATATTTTGAGGAAATGTTTTTAATTAGTTTTAATTTATTTTTGAAGTAATGTTGATAGGCTGCGGGGACCATGAAACATGTACTGGATTTGGCTGTGGGCCTTGAGTTCAAACCATGGGGTCTTTGTTCTGTCTTCACCTGGCTTACTTTATTTTTCTCTGACAGTGCTTAGCTTCAGTGAGAGCAGTTTAAACCTTCTGGTGGTCTTTACAGGGCCATAGTTTTGTTATGGTTTAGGGACAGTCATTGAGAGAAAGCTGCATTTTATTTCCAGGTAAAAAATAAGAAGTATATGTAGTCTCAAAGAAGTAATGTGATTGGGGCCCCCTTAGACTACCCCAAAATAGGGGGCCACCACCTTCCTTGTCCCGCCCTGCATAACGCTAAAATTCAGAAATAACTAAGAAGTTCACCTCCCAGACACATCTTGAGGCAAATTTAGCTGCTCTGCTAATTTTTGTCAAACAAATTGTTGTCTACACCCCCTTTAACTCTGCTGGGACACAATGTGGAGATTGCTCATGCCGAAATCCAATTATCTCCTCATAGGTTCCTCTACAATCTGTGGCCTTCTGAAAAATGACAATTACACAAAAATGACTTACAATGAATACTTTACAGTATTCCTCGTGAAGATCTCTGCTCATGATTGTACTAGAGAGGCACCAATATGTATTCCAGAAGATAATTTGTATCTAATTTGTGTGGAGTAGATAGAGATATACAGTTTTTATACAATTTCACGTTTTTCCTAGTTTTTATCTCGTTATGTCATGACCTTTTTTGTGTATTTTGTACTGGGACACTCTGAAGGCTCCAGAGACTCTCCTCTATGTTGTCTCGTTCCCTTCTTCCTGAACACTGTACCTAGAGGTCCTGAGTCTGGCTGGGATTGGGAAGAGAGTAATACCTGAAACACCTCGGTCTGGCTGGGGTTGGGGTGTGTGTGCTGCTCCCCCGTCTGCTGGGAGTGGTGCTGGTTCTGCCACTGGGACCACACCTCACTGGGACGTCCTTGGAACTGGGGCCCACTCTGACTGCTCTCCCCCGACACATCTGAACATACAGGACACAAGACACTTCAGAGTGATGGCCAATATGACAATGGAGATGAAATGAATTGGGATATTAATGACAGCGACAAATGTCAGCTGTGTATTCAACATTTATTTTAAGACACTGTTTGTCAAACCAGATACACATTCATCCATATCGGCTAGGAATATTTTTGTCTCCATACACCTATGTAAATGAATCATACATATACAACATACGTAAAATCACATCATCATCTTCCCTTCCCTCGCAGAGCTGATAAATGGTTACTGACATCATCTTACACCAAGTCAAAAGCAATGAAATGTATAAATCTAAATATAAAACGTGGAGGTGACACTACCTGTACATTTACAAGCTCCTGTCTAACCAGAGGATTTGTCAGATTGCTCCATGGGCTGTCCATGGCCTTTCTGTGTGGAGTCTGCAGGTCACCTACACATGCATGTCTTGACCAGAGAGGTACTCCTGCTCCCTCTCTCTGTCCAAACACATAGGTGTCTTCTGTGTCAGTGTATGTCTGTGTTACGTGTTGTCTGATTCTATGTAAGTGCTGACCCTGTGATTAACTTGAGATGGCACAGCACCTCATACACACAGCGACCAAGGAAAGCTCCAGCCTGCAAGACCCATAAAGGGGTAGAAAATAGATGAAACACAAATCACTTGACAACTGAAGCAGAGAAATACACATCTGTTCAAAAGTAGCCAAGTAGCCTCTGTCTGCTGGAGAAAGGTCAACAGAAGCTGCTGGACAATGAGCCACTAGTGAACACACTCCGCAGCAAAGTATATGGGACAGCTGCTCAGTGAGCAAGTAATGAGACACTCTCTCTGCAGTATCACTAAATTATCTCAACAGACTCCAAAAGGAATCAAAGGAGGCAAAAGCCAATTGTTCAAAATGTAACACCACCTTGATTTGCCTGTAGGACCAGCATGAAATAAAATGGACTGGACTCTTCCAGGAATGTAAAACTTTTTCCCAGTCAGATCACTAACCACAGATGCTATAGACTTTTTCAGCAGATGGAGAATGGTGGATTGGGAACTCTGCTGCTGCTGAATTTTTAAACCTAGAGATATTTTGCACTAGGCTGAGTCAAATGCAGATGAGAAAAAAGTAATGTCAAGATCTGGATAATTCACTAAAGTTGGTGGTTCAATTGCTGTTCCTCCTGTTTGTAGCCAACTGCCAAAGTGTCTAAAAGTAAGGTTCTGAGAATGTGATACTTGATGGAAAGCACCTAGGTGAAAATGGTTGATTTAAATGCACCTTTTCCCTTTACTGTCACTTCCCTGGAATTGGTTTGTAATTACACTGAATGGTATGTGTAACACAATAAAGCACACAACCTGGAGATTACCTCTTTAAATGCCTTTGTTTTGCTTTTAGTAAGGCTTTTCCCTCATGGTCCCTCATGGGCCATATAAGGCATTGTATCAGCAATTTTACTAAAAATTAAATAACCAATCTACTTCCTTACACACCTATGGCCCTCTGAAACACTGTGGAGTTGAAGTCTCCTTTGTTTATATGTTGGGGCCATTTTGAGTGTGTACCTCTCAGCCAATAACAAGAAAAGAAAAAACGCAAACTTTAATGACTGAAAAGATTCATTCAAAAGCCAGAATAAACCTAGTTTTCACTGATGACAACTAAAAAACAGAATAAACCTTAAGGATAGACTGCGTACAAATATGTGTCTAGAAGTTCTCCATAGTAAAATGTATCTATAAAATTATATCTGCTGTGAAAATATGATCTTACATCACACACAAGAATAAGGGTGCAGGTAATAAGAATATGTTTTCATCAGAGGCAGGACTCATGAAGACTTGGATCAGTTTATCTAAACTCCAATGTGATGAATGATGGACAGATCACTTTGGGACTACTAGACATGAGAAGAAGGGGCCCTTCACAGTGCAGAAGCGCACCAGTGACAACACAAACATTATTTTAATCAAAAGCTCAGCTCCATTTAAAGATGTCTCATTTATCATTACAAATCATAAACAATCAAATCCTCACCAAACGCTGTACTGCGGTTGGTAAGTCCTGAGTAGGCATTGCCGCTGGGGGAGGAGGTGGCAGGAGACGACAGGGGGCTGTACGAGGAGGGGTCCGTCTGGTAGCTGTGACCAGAGCCGAGCCCAAAAGGACTGGACTGGGTTTTACTGGACTGTGAGGACACACAGACACACCTGTTAGATATACTGCACAATTGCATCAGCTTCAGAGCAAACTAAACAACATGTTTGACCTGTCCAGAGAAGGGGGGCCGGGTGCCTGACCAGCCCACCTGTCCAGGGTTGAGCTGTCTTGAGATCTGAGCCAGGTTCTGATTGGACGAACCCGACGATTGGATGTCATTCACACCCGGGACATGGATCACCGAGGAACTATTGCAGAGAGACAAGGCAGAGGCCAGTAGAGTGAGAGGTCTTTTTTTGTGATTTGTATTGATTTAGTTTCTCTATAAGCACACACAAATACATATATTAAACATGGGCCGATATACTGTTAACTACAGGTGAACCTTTATTCTTTTAATAAAAACGTTACTCCTGTCTAGAAGTGCATACTTCTGTTCTAAGAACTTTAAACCACCCAAATATGCATACTCCATATTTACAAGTGTGTTTAAGTACATTTACAAACTTGCCCACATGCACACTGATGCTAGATCATGATCAAAAGATGGCTACTTCTGCATAGTAAATGACAAGACGAAGATTTCTGCATGCTCGTTCTGAAAATGTATAACAATGGGCAAAACAACACTCAATTTATTTAACGGGACATGCAACATTCTAGTCTAATTTAACAATATTAATATATAGCCCTTAAAAATAATTCTGTTTGTAGTTCACAGCTTATGCTTTATGTATTCATCAATTTGATTGCTAAGATGTACCTAAAACCCTTCCCAGAGTGCCCCTGCTGGAAGGGGGAGCTCTGTGAGTAGAGCTGCTGTCCTCCTGCCGTAGATGACGGAACCATCATCTTCTTATCGCTGGCTGCACACAGTAAAACAGGCGAGAGTCAGCAACAAGATATGTCACCTTATTTCAACACAGCAGTACTATACAGTTTGAAATAGAACGACTCATCTGGTCCATGTCTACACTGTGGGGGAGTGCATTATGGCGAGAACAGTAGAATTTCAGACCACACACATAATATTTTTGAGGGATATGTAAAAAGATCTTCAACTTCAAGTGAATTTAGTCTCCTGTATAGTGAGGTCAGAGGCGATGGAGGTGATACAGTGTCTAAGTGCCGCACCACTTATTTACATTTTAGGTACTTACTTACCCTATCAGTTCTTCTTGGGTTTAATTTAACCCTCATCAATGTTTTTAATTCAAGTGAAGTAAACAACCTAAAATAAGCTTTGAGAAAATTTTTGCTGTTTTAGCTTTTCCATTTTAGTTTCCACTTTTGCTGATTGCCCATCAACAGACTTTAAGTTTCACTGTGTTGGTCTACACAGTCAGGTGACCAAAGAGGGATGGTGGGGTATTGTTTTTGTACCTCTTGTGGTGAAAGAAACAGCTCAAAATTGTGGTGTACAGAACTAAACCAGAACACTAGATGGACACAAGTACTGTGAAACACAGGTCCATGGTGTGACATTGTGAATGTGTAGGGGGTGACGTACAGCTGGAGATGCCGCTGTACATCTCAGCGAAGCGCGGGTCTCTCTCCTGGGAAAAAAGCCCCTCAGACTTGTCAATGCTCTTCCCAGCCTCATGGACTCCACTGCTGACACTGGCCACCGGAACCTGAGAGCAAGCATTGGAAGTGGTAATCTCATCAGAACACAGCTGTGTAACAGATGCCTCAGAGAAGTATAATCTGTCCTAACTTTCAAAAACATACGCAGCTGTCACACGGCTTGAGGTTTTAGCCAGCGGCTTTAAATGCATGCAGAATTTCATCAACATGATAATGCCTTTTGATCAGGAGTGTGACAGCTATAAAAATGAGAAGCAGATGGCATTAGACAGCTCAGTACCAGACACAAGAATGAGGCAGTTTTCGCTGAATCAGAAGCAAAAGCAAACAAATACACATTACTTAATACAACACACAGGAGCCTGTTGATTTGTTGCATTGAACAACAGCTCCAAATTTAGCTTTTGGATATTTGGGACTTGTACTTTATTCCTGCTCTTATCCCTGCATTTGTTTTCTAGAACACAAGCAGTGTGGTGGTGAAAAGATTAAGGATGTACTTTATATTTTGTTATTCTTTTTGGCACTCTTTCAACCAGTGGAAACCCCAGATGCTGTTGTCTTACTGGACCTTGTTTACACCTGACCTGACAAACAGGAGGAAGGAGTTCTCTGTCTGTTATGTATGCACATGGTCCCACCAGCAGAAAAGATACTTTGTCTGCACATCTATTGTTGAGAAATACGAACATGCAGAATATTACCATAGCAAAGAAGAGCAATATTGTTATTGGGTTTAATGTGCCTGGAATTTTTTGGACAAATGTGGGCATGAGTTGATTCTGTTTGAGCAAAATGACTGTGGTAAATGAGTGTAAAGTGTGTGTTGTTACTAAGTAGGTACAGAAAAATATTTATCAATACTTAGTGGTACATATTTAGGACTACACCAGGGGTGGGCAAACTTTTTGGCTCAAGGGCCACACTGGGTTTTAAAATCTGACAGATGGGCCGGACCAGTAAAATATAAACTAGTATTAATTACATTAGAAAACCTGTACCATTTCTTGCACAGTTTATTGGCAAATAAGGCATACGGCTACTAACTGGACTTCAGTCAATAATCTCTGTCAAATATCTCTGCCCACATTAAAAACTTGTGTGAATGGAAGTTTTCTGTATGTAGATATGATGGTAGCTTTAGCAAAAGCACAAGGCATTTAAAGAAAATGGCCAAATATATGCTGTCTTATATTAAATTATAAATACTTTGTAAATGCTTGGCGGGCCGCATTACACAGCTCAACGGGCCGCATGTGGCCCCCGAGCCTTAGTTTGCCCACCACTGGACTACACCATCTAAAGGCAGTGGATGCTGATGTATTTATTATGCCTCCTACTCAAAGACCGTTCTCATCTGCTTGAACATAGACTCACAATTTGGTGAAACAAAGAGATAAAAAAGAAAAAGATTGATGTGATTATGATTTTTTTTACCACCTCAAAAATTTCAAATTTGGGGCCAGATCTGTGTGTGTTTCACCATCACAAAACAACTTTTTGACGCAAAAACAACCCACTCCATATTTTCTAACTGGGTTGTAGCGCAGTTTAGCACAGGGAAGTGGGCTCAGATGACTTTGTAACTGGCCTCATTGCCAGTGTATTTACATTTAAAAGGAGAGTATTTAAATGACGGGCAGCCTAATTTAGCACAGTTTGTGACTTGCAAAATTAATGAAATGCGTCAAAATTTTATGCCTAAGGAAAGACCATCTTAACTGTTTGCGTCTGTCAGGTTCAGGAGGAAATCACTGTAGACATTTATAAGGACACCACTAATGTGACAGTTTATTGTTTTTTATTGTTATTTTAACAGATTCCAAACATAAAAACTGAGAAAAAAAAGAGACCAGAGAGCTATGACTGAGTAAACTTCTATATATTTGGAGATATCAGACAAGTTTACTTATGTGGGCTATTTATTTTCTGTTCTTCTAATTCTTTCATAAAGCTCTTACCAGGAGTGTGACACACATCCATTATTCCAGTAACATCCACTTTAAGTTGCACATATGTCCAAACTCGGCTAAACTCAGTTAAACACTCTTTTTTAACACCACAACTACATCTTTTCTCTCTTTTCAGGTTTGTCAAAGAGGTAATGGCCATCTTGACTGATAATAGTTTTTTAAAGTTAAAGTCCTGCTGTGGATTCACTGAACTGTTTTGTGATTCTCCACTGTGCACATGCCGTGCGTGGATGTGTCCTGGTCCAATGCTGGAGACTATGCAGTGCATTACAAAGCCGCTTTCTCCTTCGATTAAAGCAGCAATGTAATTTTTTTGTGCAATTAGAGTTAGTGGTATAAAATGAGCTCAATGTCAGCTCAGCACCAAACTAAACCAAACATACTAATATATGATAAATAAGCCACTCCCTGCAGAGCAATCGCAAATGAGCACCAAGGTAAAATTGCACAGCTTGGTAGATCTGCTCTTTGGTGTTTCAACTTGCATGCTCAAATACATTCATCAAAACACTAACAGCTACATCTAAATTGAGAATATATCTTTTTAATGATGTTGCACATAAAATGATCTATAATCATATAATGATGTCTATGATTTACATTATTTTCACAAATATTAACAAAATGCCCTGAAAAGTGGTCCTTCAGAGGAGTGAAGTGAGGTGCTCTAGAGGCACTACCTGGGACAGATCGTAAGCACTGAGTCCATCTCTCTGGTGCACCTCCAGCTCGGCCTGTTGTTGCTGCTGTAGCTGCCTTGAAAACAGATTTTAAACAATTAAAGCTTTTTTGTTGGAAAGATAGACTTAAGGTGATGGTGATTTGAGTGAGTGACTTTCAGTGTTTGTCTGTAGTTGGATCTAAACAATAAAGACTTTGTGCACATATGAACTGTAAACTGCTAAAGCTGGATTTCTGTGACACTGCTCTGTGGTGCTCTCTGAAAGCGCTTCAGTTATTACTGTAATTGCTGGGGGCCTCACCTTCAGACTAAAATAGAGTAAGGGCTTTTACGGCTAATCCAATTACAGTAATAACACTTCTGGAACATTTTGTTCTTTTCTGAGGCAATAACTCCTTAATAATTGATAATAATGGATTGACGACTGTAAAAACATAAACAGATTCAGACACATAGCCTATTTTACATGGTATTGGCTAGAGATGCACCGATCCAGCTTTTTTAGTCCCGATACCGATACTAGGGCTTTAAGTATCTGCCGATACCTGATACCAACCGATACCACAACTAAAACTGAAAATAGACATTTCTTAAATCAAAATGAAAATATCACCAAACTGATATAAAGATATTATAAAATATTATTTATTATTAAAGTAACTATGCAACAAAGTAAAGTAACTAACATATTCAAATTAAACTTTCAAACACTTTAAACATGTAGTGCAGTCATCTGGAACTTAAATATGCAGTTGTATGGTTGTACTTTTTCCCTTTGTTTTACTTAGTTGCACAAACTTCGCATGTTCTTTTGCATGGTGCTTTTGAAGATACTTGATTAAGTTAGTTGTATTGTATCTGGTAACGTTACCACCACCTCTCGACACCTTGTTTTTACATATGTTACACAAAGCAGTTTGACTTGTTGGTGAAGGTGAAAAACCTCCACACAGCTGCTTCTTTGGCTCGCTCCATGTTGTTGCAGTTAGTGTTCGTCCACACGGTGGTGACACATTACGCACTGACGTGATGATGTTCTGCGTCAACAGCGCCCAGTGAATGCATGAAATAAATAGAACAGTGGATCGGTCGCTTGGATCGGGTCCTTTTCACGTTTTCCGATCCAGTAAAAATTACTGGATCAGACCCGACATCCGATACCAGTATTGGATCGGTGCATCCCTAGTATTGGCTCTATAGTGCACTATACTTCCCTAAAATGACTACACTAGTGAAATTCTACCACTTTTCCCCAAAAGTCAATTTTTTCAGACAGTTGGACACAAAGTGGGCAAATATTGACATAAAAGGAAATAACCCTGTTTCAACTAAAATACATTAGTAGAGAAGCACACTGAACATTTTCTATCACTTAGTCGATGTGGGTTGCTGAGTCTGGAGCTCAGTCTATCTCAGCTGCATGTGTGTGGTACATCCTGCACAATCACACCAGGTCTAATACTTCCATTTTACAGCGACAGAAAACCATTCACTAGCTTCACCCACACGTTTTTGGATGAGCATCGGCTGATGCCTTTACTTTACTGTAGCCACTTTTACTGCCATGTAAAATGCTTCTTTGATCAATAATAATTTACTCCGCAGAGGGCTGTCATGGCAGTCCCTCCCACAAATGGCATGGATACACTGAACTGTCAGTTTGTCACTTAAGCTGGACACATACTAAGTGTAAGTGTGTCAGTATATGAACATAAAAAGCATTTGTATTGCTTTGGCCCCGGGTGATGCTGGTATGTGAATGAACCTACTTCACATTGGTGTTAGTGCAGATGATATACTCGATCTCGTCAGAGTAGGGGTTCTGGAAGGTGAAGCTGCTGGTGCGGATCAACATCCACTCTCTGTTCTTCATCCGGAAACGGTACATCACTGATAGAACCTGGCCCTTTAGCTTCACCACCTGCACACATCATACTCAGCACATAAATTTTATACCTGAAAGAATGCCAGAGAACATCAATCATCTCTGTTTCTCATCACAAAACAATTACTGTAAAATTTTATCCTCAGTAATTTGTTCACTATATTACACTATATTCTCATATTTTTTTTGTTTCAACAACAGTAAATTAGATCACATACTTAACATTTATGAATCCACTTCCAAAATTTATTGGACAACTGATTGATTGATTGATTGATTAATAGAAATGAATAAATTAAATCATTGTTTCATTGTCACGTTTGAAATAACCTGGGCACAACAGTGAAAGCAAGTCACATGTGCAACTAAGTGCAGAAGTGCATTTGGAGCAAACATGAAAAAAACCCTCTAATAAATGACCAATAAAGACATATTGTGTAATTTCTATTACTTCATGTATATAGATTTTGGTATATTTAGCTCCACCCAAGGCTGGGCTTTGGTCAAACTGAGGGCTTAAGTTGGGATCACTTTAATCAGAATAATCTCTCTGTCATATGTGTTTGGAAATATTATCTAAGCTGTAAATAACAACAACAATAACAAAAAAATAATAATAATGCATGGCACAGTATTTAACATGATGTAAATATACTTTTATTATAAAAGGTCTATATTTTTATGATTGAAAAGATGCTTCAAGCTCAGATGTGGCTGGAGGATGGTGGTACCTGTTGGAAGCTCTCTCTAAGGTGGCTCTGGTCTTCAGGGTGACAGAACTCCAGGATGTCTTTACCCAGTAAGTCCTGCAGAAACAAACAGGAGTTCAAAATGACAATGATGCGCTTTATGACAGAGACCAGAGTAGTGCTGCATAATTTACAAAAAATGCAATGTGTGGCTCAGTACTCAATTGCACAAAACATAAGGTTAGACAATAGATTTATTTAGTCTTCTAACAAGACAGTGAAAACAGCAGCGTTTCTAGACATGGCAACAGGGGACATAGGAGAACAGGTTGGTACCCGGGCGGACTGGTGTGGGCTGGAGGAGAACAGCACACTATTTTAGACTTATTAGATTTTAAGAGAACCGTTACAAGCACCATTAATAGTACACGCATATAAAACAAAAAATAAATAAACTTACTCAGTACATTCAACACTTTGATCCAGAAATTGTTCACTTAAGAACACTCCCATATATATATAATGAAACAGCAACCCCTTTTGAACACCACACTTGGTGCACGTATCTGCCTGGTTAATCATTTTTATATAGCAGTTTGAATTGCATGTTAATTATTTGAATCAAGGAACATGATTTGAACCATTCATCCTCAGATATGTCTGCCTGTATGTCATTCTTCCTCGCTTGTAAGATATTCTACCATGAGTTATCTACAAATAAAATATAATACAGAAACCTGACCTCTTCCTTTGAGATGTTTTATGACTGTAGTTTCAGGAGTAGGGAGAGGGGGAAGTGTTAAACTGCTACCTTGTCTAGTCATAATAAAAAAAATAGCTGTAAAGGTCAGACAGTTATTTTATACCTTGACTAAACCAGAATCTGAAACCTGAGTCTGCCCTACCAGGGGAAAAATGGTCATTACCAAAAATCTATACCTAGTATACCTAGAAAGTTGTATTTTTTCTCCTATGTAATTATGTACAACATACCAAATCTTAATAGTGTTACACAGAATGGGATCTTGGTGCAAATAAAGGTACAAGTTTGAGGGAATATTAATAGATATGACTCCATCGAGACCCAAGCGGGCAGTTGCTCTTCGCACAGAATAAGCAGGAGCTCCAGCCACCAGCTGTATGGGTGGAGGGGGCCTTTTTAAGTGGGAACCAATGAAAATAATGAAATAATGGGTGTATTCACATAGAGTGCCGGAGCTTCAGCCTGACTGTAACTGGGTTATAAATAAACTTACTCAGTACATTCAACACTTCCTCTTCCTTTGAGATGTTTTATGACTGTAGTTTCAGGAGTGTGGGGGAAGTGTTAAACTGCTACCTTCATCGCCGTCATAATAAAAAAAAATAGCTGTAAAGGTCAGACAGTTATTTTATACCTTGACTAAACCAGAATCTGAAACCTGAGTCTGCCCTACCAGGGGAAAAATGGTCATTACCAAAAATCTATACCTAGTATACCTAGAAAGTTGTATTTTTTCTCCTATGTAATTATGTACAACATACCAAATCTTAATAGTGTTACGCAGAATGGGATCTTGGTGCAAATAAAGGTACAAGTGTGAGGGAATATTAATAGATATGATTCCATCGAGACCCAAGCGGGCAGTTGCTCTTCGCACAGAATAAGCAGGAGCTCCAGCCACCAGCTGTATGGGTGGAGGGGGCCTTTTTAAGTGGGAACCAATGAAAATAATGAAATAATGGGTGTATTCACATAGAGTGCCGGAGCTTCAGCCTGACTGTAACTGGGTTTATGACCCTGGCGAAAGGTGAAAGGATCAATAAACTGCAGGGCCATCTTCTGAGAGTGCACCTTGAGCGGAAGGTCCTTTGAAGGCAACCAGACCTTGTCACCAACCTTGTACTGTGGAGCTGGAGACCAGTGACAGAATACCTAGAAGAGGCACGAGGGACAGCAAAGTCAGCCCTGTTCCATGTCCTATCAACTCATGAAGGCCTGGACAGATGGAACATTGATCTCTAGCTCTTTTATCTATTTTAGACTTATTAGATAGAGAACCGTTACAAGCACCATTAATAGTACACGCATATAAAACAAAAAATAAATAAACTTACTCAGTACATTCAACACTTCCTCTTCCTTTGAGATGTTTTATGACTGTAGTTTCAGGAGTGTGGGGGAAGTGTTAAACTGCTACCTTCATCACCGTCATAATAAAAAAATAGCTGTAAAGGTCAGACAGTTATTTTATACCTTGACTAAACCAGAATCTGAAACCTGAGTCTGCCCTACCAGGGGAAAAATGGTCAATGGTCAAAAATCTATACCTAGTATACCTAGAAAGTTGTATTTTTTCTCCTATGTAATTATGGACAACATAACAAATCTTAATAGTGTTACGCAGAATGGGATCTTGGTGCAAATAAAGGCACAAGAGTGGGGGAATATTAATAGATATGATTCCATCGAGACCCAAGCGGGCAGTTGCTCTTCTATCAAATAAAACATTGCATTTCTGATTTGAGCAGACTAAAACTACCAAGATAAATTAGGAAGTTGTAATCCTCTCTATCATATGGGAGGTAGAGTAAAGACAGTCTATTCCTTGGTCATTTGCTATTCCAGACAAAATTACTAAACAATTTTTTCAAATAAAAAAAACTAACTGTGAGTTTGAGGAGAGGATTGACGAAAAGTTTGATAAAAAACAAACAAAACTAAATGTGTTTATAAGATGAAGGAAGTATTTTTATAAAAAAATCCATACTTGGCTACATTTTTAACCCGATATGTTTTTGTGAGTGTGTATTGCCCTTGCCAAAAGCTCAATTGCAAGGGAAAACAAGAGTGGAGAACAAAGGGCACCCTTGCTAGGTTCCTCTGTTAAGTGCAGGGTGTAGAAATAAGGCCATTAGTTATTATTTCAGCCTGGGGGTTTGAGTACAGCAACTGGATCCACTTTAACAAAAAAATTTTTTAACACCAAATTTTCCTCAAAACTTCAAACAAATATTGCCATTCGATCCTGTCGAAGGCTTTCTCTGCCTCCATCGACAGTAAAGCATTGTCTCCGCACCCATCTTTTTCATAAATGATGTTCAGTACCCTGCCTATATTGTGAGACCCTTGTCTGTGAGACCCTTGTCTGCCCTGAATAAAACCATTCTGGTCTGGATGGAAAATTGTTAGCAAATTATTAGCTAGGAGATTAGAACCGCTTTTACTAAGTATTTTATAATCATAATTTAACAATGAGATTGGTCTATATGAACTACATTGCCATTTGGTTTTAGTATTGAAGTAATTGTCGCAATATTAAGTGAATGTGGGAGGGTCCCACAATTAAATGATTCTTGATACTTGTCTAACAGTTGCTGAACCCATTTACCTTTAAAAATTTGGAATATTTCTATTGGAAGTGAGTCAGGCTCACGGGTTTTCCCCCCTTTCGGGCTCTCTATGGCCTTAATCACTTCTGCAGTAGTATTACTAAGCTCCAGGTTGGCTACAGAATTTTCATGCAGTGTGAGAAAGTCTAGATGCTCCAAAAAGTTGTTCTGATTTAGTGGGGCTAAGTTTGAGTATTCTGATTTGTATAAGTTTTCATAAAATTCTGAAAAAGTGTGATTTATTTCTTTGGGGTCTGTGGTAACACAACCTTTATCTGTGCCACATTTTACGTGCTTTTTCACATTGTTCAAAGAAAGACTGTGTCAGTCTTAGAAGGCTTCTTGTAGCCTCATTTACTGACAGAACATTATATATAGCCCTTAAGTTAAGTTTTGCAATCAGGGAGTTAGACGAATGCTTAAACAGCTCCTCTTTGGTTTCCTTAATTTATTTTTACAGCTGCTCCATCTCCATTCTAGAAGCTTTATGTTTGAAGTTCATATAGCTAATAATTTGTCCTCTCAGAAAAGCCTTCAAAGCTTCCCACCTTGTACTCGCAGATGATCGTAAAGTCAGGACACATACTCACGAGGAGGCATCTTTTCACTACTATGCCCCCCGACTGTTGAACAGCCTGTTGGAGGACCTTACGGCTGCAGAGAACATTCATGTTTTTAAGAACAGACTGAAAACCACCCACCTTTTTGTTGTTGTTTTTAACTTTGTAAAGCACTTTGTGTTGCATTTTAAATGTATGAAAAGCACTTCAGAAATAAAGATTGATTGATGTTTGTTTTGTATTATATTCAAAATAAAAATCAATTTGTTTTCCTATATGTTCTAAAAACTCTGGATCGTTAAGCCATATTGACATAAGACACCATCTAGTGGCGGAGGGAGGAATGTTGGGTATGTTTAAATGAAAAGAAATGGTGGAATGGTCTGATATTATAATGCTGTCATACCAAGAATTAGTAATCATAGGCATCAGAGCAGCAGAGATCAGAAAATAATAATTCTAGAGAAAGTCTGGAGGGTGCTAGAATAACAGGAAAATGTAATTTTACCAGAATTTAAATTTCTCCTATTAAATATAAATCACTTCATTGATATGTCAACCATTTCAGAATATCCCTTTGATCTTTGTCACCTTCCATTGTTAGAAGATGGTTCCCTGGAAATGTAAGTTTTCCATTGGTAAAAACCAGATTTCTCACATAAATCAGGTGAGATATGTCAACTCCAGACGATCTGTCACCTTCCATTGTTAGGTGTCCTGGAAGTGGAGCAAGTGATAAAAACAAATTTAAAAAAATCGAGGATTGTTACGTTACTTCCATATATAATAATATGGAAGTAACATAACTAAGTTTTACCTTTTAATAATAAGGTTTAGTCTAATTGAAGCTATCTCACATTCAATAACAAGGTATCTGCCTGATCGGTTGCTAGTTGTATTACTAAGTTTAAACAGTATTGAGTTATGTATGAGTGTAACTACACCCCTTGACTGAGAATTACATAGGGCATAAAACACATGACCAGGCCAACTTCTCCTCACTCTTCTTCAGCAGTCAGATGTGTCTTCTGTAAAAACACTATCTTGGCTTTTATTTGTCTAATCCTATTCATAATTTGTTTTACCTTGACTAGTTTATTTAATCCTCTGACATTCCAAGAGTTTAGTTGGAGTTCAGGTATGGGCATTTATGTTAGAATAGCACTGTGTGAAGTGTACCAGAGAAATTGGAGGGGGAAGAGACATAAGTAAGCAAACAAATGTAACACGATAAAAAACACTGATAAACAATTAGAACACTGTAACAAAGTAAAAAAAAAGGTGCATAAGTACAACCCACTAAACTGCACCTACCCCATCCCAACTGTATTCTTCCTAATGATTCTGGAAAAGGCCAAGCTATGAGGCTCAGCTGATCTACAGGCACTCTGGCCATATAGAGGAACCGCTTACAACTAACAGTCAGCAAACATTTTTCTATATAACACTAAAATCAAAAGAAAATAAATCAGGCCACAGAAGCATCTAAAATAAAAATAAAAAGTCTGTTACACTTTAAAATGTCATGCAACTATGGGCTGTAGTTGTTTTATTCCCGTTAGTCAGTAAACAAAATTTTAATCATGAGTGTTTACCAGTGAGTATGAGCCTCATGCATTGGCATCGGCATGTCCATTCGACTTTAGTTGTTGAGCATATGCACTTGACTCTAGAGCGTAATCAAAGATGCGTTGTTTTCCTGGGTAACCAGCAACCTGGCAGGGTGAAAGATGCCAAAGCGCAGATCTGGAATGGTGAGGGAAGCCAGCAGCCTTTTAGCCCCCAGGGTTAGCATATCTTCTCTGGCGCCACTAGTTTGCAGCTCAGAATTACATGCAAAGCCAAACTTTTGACCTTTAAGCGTTTGTTTTGAACTTTTAGGAAGCATTGTTGTGCGTATTTGTTCAGCGCTCACTGTACTCACAGAATTGGGAAGTTATTCAAAGTTACAGGCGGTTAAATCATTTAAAAGTTGGAGCAGCTCTGCAACACATCTGCTCAGCAGTGTACCATAACCGGAAGTCACCACTGTTTTCATCTCGTAAACAGTGGATGAATGGAACCCATAAGCAAACTGAAAAGGGGAGAGTCCCAAGGCAGTACTAGTGAGGGACACACTTCACCCACAGCAACTGGGGGGCCCATGTGGGTGGTGTGTGGGAGGCCAGTTATCTCAGAGCAATCCCCATGGAAAGAACAGAACTCCCTCCAGAATGTAGATGTGAACTGGGGACCCAGGTCAAAAACTACTCGAAGACCATTACTCTGGAAGATGTGTTGTAGAATCAGCTTAGCCATCTCCTTGGCAGGTGGCAATTTTAGCAAGACAACGAAGTGAGCTAACTGGTCTATGATGGAGAGGATGACAGTGTCCAGCAATATATGGGACCAGGGTCGTCAAGGAACAGGCAATGGCTGATGGAGGCCTGCTGGTGGCTGGTGGAAGGACATCTTTTGAGAACGGACTGCACAAGCTGTCACATACATGTTGACGTCCTTATAATTGGTCAGCCACCACAAACTCTGTTGCAGGAAGTCGAGGGTCTGCCATATGCTTGAGTGACAGGTCAGATGCGAAGAGTGCTGGGAGAAAACTGCGCAGACACAGACATCTGAAGCATCCACCTCAAAGATGAACTGTTTGGCAGTGTCTGGATTTGTTAGGACTGTAAAGTTAAATAAGTAAATAAGTATGTAAGACTTGTGGTCCAATGACTTGGGACTTGACTTGGACTCGCAGTTTGAGACTCAAACTTTGAGTTTCAAAGCCCCTCCCTCCAAGTGTTACCACTGAGCCCCACGGAGCAAACTGCTGTCTTTAGTCAGTAATATGATTTAAATGAGTGAGGTTTGACAAAAAGCTGCTGTTGTAAGATGCAATTTATTTCATTTTTTAATGTAAAAAACTGTAAAGCTACAGTGCCTAAAAATCCATCAGCATAACTTGTCTTCCTCCTTAGAATGGTTTCTCTTCCCTTTGGTTTGATCAGTGCTGACCTCTAGATTATAGTAGCCTACCACAAGAATCATAAAGAATGAAACATAAATAAAATAAATGACTCTTTTCTCAGTTGATATTGTATGTCTATACAATGGGGAAAGAGCTGGTATTTACTTTCTTTTTATAAGGACAAATCTATTCATTACGATAAAATGTAATAATAATGGGTCAAATAACAAATACAAGGGTCTTTATTCATGTGATGTATATTCAGTTACCAGTTGGCTTGGATCAGTATCTGATACCTGCATATACTCTAACCACCTGGATCAGGATCTGTAGTAAAAAAGCTGGATTGGTGCACAAATTTCAAAATACCACAATACCCAGCCACCATTAGGACTACATACAATATATACAACACTTCAGACTGTGGAATAACAAGACCCCCTAACCAACAGGCCAGCTCCCTGAATGCTCGTCTCCCCACCAGAGCAACCGGTGCACCAAGGAAACAGATTAGGAGGGAGAAGAGGGAGCCAAGGACCACGAAGACAAAGAGTGCTGGGCGCAAAGTTGTATGTGTGCATGTGTAGTACAAGGGGCAGGCCCGGGCAGAGACCTCTCTGGTGGGCCCAGGCCTCAGATTGTGGTCCGTGTACACCACGACTGGGGAACCACTGCCCACATACAAATCATAATGTTTTAAGGCCATTACAAGGGCAAGAGTCTCCTTTTTAATTATGGAATAGTTAAGCTGGCATTTATTAAATTTTTTTGAGAAGTTGCTCATGGGTCTGAGGATACCTAGGTCATGCTACTTTGTCAGTACTGCACCAGCGTCCACATGAAGTCGAAAGGACCAGTCAAAATGTGGAGCTGCCAGGACTGGGGCTGTGCACCTGCTCAAAAGTCTGTTGACAAACAGGAGACCATTCAAATTTAACATTTTTAGCGAGCCATTGGTCAACGGGGCCAACACAGACTTTTGTACAAAAGCATCTATAGAGACCAAACAGGCCGAGGAAGCGCATAAGCTCCTTCTTCGTAGGAGGAGTCGGAAACTGCTCTACCGCCTGTACTTTTGCAGCAAAGGGCGGACCTGACCCTGCTCTACCGCCCTGCCAAGATAGGTCACAGTAGCCTTTGCAAATTCACATTTTGCCAGGTTGACTGTGAGCCTTTCTCTCGCCAAATGAGTAAAAATCCTCTCCAGGTGAGTCTACCAAGTGTCATAATACACCACGGTGCCATTGTGCGCTACCTTTCTGGTGGTCAGCATTAATCAGGGCAACCCGTCTTCCCAGTCTTTACCAAACTCCACACAGTACGCACGCAAAAGTGACTTTAATGTTTGGTGGAAATAATATAAAGCTCCCTGGCTCTCAGCGTGATATGCTGTGGCTTTGTTGTGTTTTACCCTGAGCTGTTTCAACACCTGTGCAAATAAATGAGAAGTAAAATGTGTGGTTTGGTCTGACTGCATTATTTTGGGTATGCCAAAAACAGAGATAAATTGAGAAAGCGCACGCACCACAGATTTAGCTCTTATTGTCCGCAACGGATAGGCAGCAGGGAACCGGGTGCTTTGACACATACCAGTAAGTAAAAACATGACCCAGATTTAGATTTAGGTAAAGGTCCCACGTTGATTATTAAATGCTCAAATGGCTCAGAGACTGCAGGAATTGGAGACAATGGAAAGGGTTTTAATGTTTGATTAGGTTTAGCTGTTAGCTGACAAACATGACACGTCTTAATTTAAGAGGATATGTATCATAGCTTTATGTATTTAGCAGACGATCATAAGTTTTCCTGTTCTAAAACAACGAGTTCACACTGCTGCTCAAATGTCTTTACCCCCGCTGCAGAACACCAGTGTGTTTTCAGATCCCGTGCAAACTCTCTGTGGCTCTGCCCTGCAGCTTTTCTACAATTTCTAAAGCATTGTCTATAGGACTCTGTTACTAATTAAAAATCTTTTGGATAGTGCTGGCAATCCGAAGACGACAATGTCAAAGAGCCTCCTGAGCTTGGCCCGCTTGCACACATTGCAGCGGAATGGTGCATGCCAGATCTGTCCAGTTCCGCACATCGGCCACGCACTCAAAAATTAAGACAAAGGAATCAGGGTCATCTTCAGAGAACATAGGCAACAGGCGCAGGTTACTAACCACATCAAAAGTTTCATCTGAATTTTCATATGAACCATAAGATGAGCACCTGGTCTTATTATAAGTGTGAGCCGGGAAAAAAGCAACCAGGACTCCTCTACATCCACAGATATGCTCTCAAGACAAGGTGCTTTAACCACTGGCTTGCGCGGCAGCAGGGGGCTACACAGCTGATTGGAATGAAGAGGTGGAGAGGGTGGATGCTGGTGGAAACAGGGCTTTTAAACCGGATAGGACCACTGGGCCCAGATGGCTCCTATCAGTCCAACTCCAAAACAAAATATACATTGATAACAAGGGCAGGGGCCATCACAAGCCTCATCAGACCAACGAAAAGGGACCTTGGAGGAGGTGAGTGATGTCATTAGTGAAGCCAGGGCACTGTAGCCCCGAATGAAGCAACTGTAGAAGTTGGCAAAGCCGATTTAAACTAGAAGCAGATATTTCTAATTGGAGGGCATTGGCCAATCTTGAACAGCCTTGACCTTTGCAGGGTCCATTTGGATCTGATCTTGAAATACAATGTAGCTCAGGAACGAGACGGTTGAGGCATGAAAACAAACTTAGTGAGCATGTCACGTAGGACGTTGTTGACCAAGATCTGAAACATGGCAGGGGCATTGGTTAAACCAAAAAGCATCACCAGGTATTCATAATGGCCCGAAGGGGTATTGAATGCTATCTTCCACTCATCTCCCTCTCTAAGGCAGATCAGGTGACAGGCGTTACAAAAAATCCAGCTTAGTAAAAAAATGGTGCCCTCTTAAGCAGTTCAAAGGCTGAGCAAGCGGAGTGGTTTGGGTAACCCACCACCCTGGAGACACACCAGGAGTTACTCCACCCCAGGATTGCACCGGTGTTCCAGTCTACATGGATGTGGCGCCTGAGCCACGGGTAGCCCAGAATAAGTGGCATCTGCAGAGAGTTGATCAGATCAAAGTTGATCATTTCCTGATGGTCACCTGAGATGAGAAGGGTCAGTGAGTTGGTCTGGTGAGTCAATGTATCCAGGAGATGGCCATACAAGGCTCTGGTGGGGACCAGTTTAGGCAGAAGAATTTGTGGTAAACCCAAGTAAATGGCGAGAGCAATGTCCATGAAGCTAGCATTGGCTCAAAAGTCAATAAATGGGGCCAAAGTTGCGGGCCTCCAGGAAGGAGAAGCTTGATGTGGAAAAGAGGTCCACTTCTTTGGGAGGCTCCTACTGTGAGGCTCACCAGTACGCCCAATTTTACTGCTGAGCCCAGCGGAAGATAACAACTGCCAAGCTTGTCTTTCATACAGTATATTCCGCCAGCCCAAGGACAAAGGCTTGGTCTGGTGCTGGAGTGTGGAATCCACTTCTACTGGCAAGAGTGCAAAAGTCAACTGAATAGTCAACTATTGAGCGGCACCCCTGCGCTTGACTTCTGAGTCACCACTCTCAATCAAATACTTTTCATAGCTCGGCCAACAAAGATTGGAAGCTGGAGCAGGCTGAAATCTGCTTCTCCCACTCTATGGTTCCCCAGAGGCAAGCTGCAAAGGGAGCTTAGCAGCCTCCGTGGCAAACTTACCTAGTTGGAGAGCAAACAGGATGAAACAGTGTGTTAAAAACTGAGTCTTCTGGGTCACCCGCATAGTGCTTTGGAACCCCCACTTGTGGTTCTTGGAGGTGCTAAGCTACGGTTGGTTCGGTTGATTCATGGTTTAACAATTACTTTTTCACATAGGGCCATGTAGGTTCCGATAGCTTTTTTCTGTTAATAAATAAAATCATTACTTAAAAACTGCATTTTGTGTTAATAAATAAAATCATAATTTAAAAACTGCATTTTGTGTTTACTTGAGTAATCTTTGTCTAATATTTATATTTGATGATCTGAAAAATTTAAGTATGACAAATGTCAAAAAATGTTGGAATGGAGGAGAATAGTGCGTGGTGTTAAGTGTGATAAAAGAGAATCAGCAAGGGAAAAAAAAAGGTGTACAGGACAGTGGTGTGAGCAGAGAAGTACGGTTTAGAGATGGTGGCCAGTGTTGGGCAAGTTACTCAAAAATTGTAATACATTATATATTACTAGTTACTGTAAATAAAACATAATATATTTATATTACAATATTACTGTCTCTGAAATGTAATGAGTTACATTACTTTGAAGTTACTTTCACCAAAATGAAGACAGATTTTAGTGTAGCCTATGTTCTAGTGATAAAACATGACATTCTTTTTCTTGCTTGGAGTTTGCATGGCACCGCTCCAGGTGCTTTTTCAAGTTGCTTGTACTAACCCTTGATGTTGAGAGTTCCTTTGGTGAAGCGCAAAGTTTGCACTTGACTATTATATTATTGTCCAAATTCGAAATAGTGGGAATAGGTCCATCTCACAAATGTATAATTCACCTCAGCAGTAGTGATGGGAAGTTTGATTCTTTTTACTGACTCGAGTTTAAATGAATCACTCACCAAAAAGAATCGAGTTTTTGAGTCATTTGAGTCACTGAGTCAGTGACCTAGAGTGTGCAGAAACCCATATACGCACCCAATGTCCACCCACTCCCAGTCCCCACTGATTCATTGATATTGCTAAAACCACTCATTTGAAATGTGAAAATGAATGAAAATTTTATTGTGAGGAAAAAAAAGAGGACAGACAGCTCACAATTAAAATAAAACTACTAATACAGCTTTAACCATATATGTAACTTATTTATTTATCAACTATGAATTCATTTATTAACTTATTTAAGTGACTTGTTAATCTTATGAACTCATTTATGTCTTTAACCTAAAGACATCAAAGTAACCTAAGGCATATTTAAAAACAGTCAATAATCCACTATCATAAATCCTCTATTTAATATTCCTGCTATGCATCAAACAAACCGCACTTATAATTAAATAGCAATATTGTTGTTTTCTGTTTCTTTATTGCCGTTACTGTTTCAAACTGTAGTCAAACGAGTGGACTTTCGTCTCCCTGTGGTCAAATGAGCTGCACGTATTCACCCATACACAGTAGATTAGCTAGCTTACGTGACATTTACTGCGCGCCACTGATCTTCTCCTGCATTTGTTGGTCACTTGGATTTTTTTTCTCGTGGTGTAAATGTTGGCCATTTTAAGCTAAATTTATTTGGAGTGCACGTTACTGAGATTGTAACGGGTAATATACTATGTAACTTTTTATTTGTAATGCGTTATATTACTCCATTACACCAAAAAATAATATACTACTGTAACTCGTTACAAAAGTAACGCGTTACTCCCAACACTGATGGTGGCTGAAGATGAGGGGTTTTTTTTAGAATGATGAGGATGGATAGGATCAGGAATGAGGCCAGAGAAAGGCCAGACATGGACATGTTCAGAGGCAGGAGAGTGTCAGGATCCCTGTCTTTTCCCTGTGTTTCTCTGTCTTGTCTCCCCCTCCCTCCTGTGTATTTCTGTGTGTTTGTCTGGAGCTGGGCGGAGAGTTTTGTGTGCCTGGTCTGCCACTTCCACAAGCCCCACCTTCTCCTCACCTGCAGCCAATTCTTCAATCAACACCCACACCTTCAGCAGCATAAAGACCTGGTTCATTTCTCCACACACTGCCAGATCGTCAGTTTACCCTCAGTGGTACAGTACTGCTTGGCTCTCAAACTATTTTTTGCATCTTTTGGATCTGTGTACTAGTTTGTCATTTTGCCTCTTCAGACCCTGTTTGGATTCAGCTCAACTCCAGCCACCAGCTCAACTCCAGCCACCAGCTCAACTCCAGCCACCTGCTCTACTCCAGCCACCAGCTCTACTCCAGCCACCAACTCATCTCTGGCCGCCAGCCTCTATTAATCAATAAATCAGCTAAGACCATCTCTGTCTGCCTTTTTTGATCCACTAGCCCCAGTCATTACAACAGAACGATCTGGCCAACATGGATCAAGCAGACACTGAACCTGACACTTCAACGATCCAAAGAGCTGTGTCACACCAAGGAGCCCTCATTGGTCACCACGACCAAAGTATAAACCGTTTGTTTGAGGCTAACCAGGCTCTGTCTCAACAGGTTTCGGAGTTGGCTAACCAGGTTTCGGCCCTACTTTCCCTCCATGCTCCTCCCTCTGCTCCTGCTTCAGCTTCAGTTTCAGCTAACACTGCTTCTGCTTCGTCTTCTCATCCTCAAACAAGGGACTCTCACTGCACAGACCCGGAACCCTTTTCAGGTCAGCCTAGCCGCTGCCGTGGCTTTCTTTTCCAATGTTCTTCTGTGTTCCAACTACGCCCTGCTGCTTTTTCGACTGACTCTGCTAAGATTCTCTACATGTGCGGATTAATGAGAGGTAGAGCACTTCAGTGGGCGGAAGCCAGGTTTTCTGTTCACTCTATTGAAAATGTCAGTTTAGATGCTTTTGTGAGAGAGTTAAAGCATGTTTTTGATCATCCTGACTATCAAGCTGATGCCTCACTCCGCCTGCTAAGTCTCTCTCAAGGGGGGAGATCTGTTGCAGATTATACAATTGAGTTTTGGACCTTGGCAGCTGATGTAAATTGGACTGAGGAAGCACATTCAGCAGTGTTCATCAAAGGGCTAAGTGAACAATTAAAGGACGAATTGACTTCTCGTGATGAGCCCCCTAACCTTGAATCTTTAGTTTCCCTAGCTAACCGCATTGACAACCGTCTACCAGCTCGACGCCGTGAAAGACGCTCAACTCTTCCTCCTGTGGCTCCGCCTATTGCTCCACGGCCACGACCTAATCCTGTTCCACTTCCTGCATTGCCACCTGCTGCTCCACCTACAGAGGAGCCCATGCAGTTAGGACGAGCACAGCTAACCCCTGAAGAGAACCAACGCCGTCGGCTGGCGGGTGAGTGTCTTTACTGTGGGAAGAGAGGTCACTTTTTGGCAACCTGTCCTGTTCGCCCAAAAGACAGAGCTCATCAGTAAATCTGGGGCTACTGGTGGGCCAAAACGCATTCCCAGACAAAACTAATACTAGACTTCAAATCCCTGCCACACTGTGCTGTAAGACTGCAACTCTGCCAATACAAGCCCTAATTGACTCAGGTGCAGAGGATAATTTTTTGGATGAACAACTGGCTGAGCAGGCTGGAATTGTCTTAAGGCTACTGGACAGGCCACTAACTGCATTAGCCCTTGATGGGAGAGCCCTGGCTAAGGTAACACACATCACAGATCCCATCACCTTTGTTTTGTCAGGCAACCATCGTGAGGAGGCACAGTTTTTTGTTATCCCTGCTCTAACTACCCCTCTGATTCTGGGCCACCCATGGCTAGTGAAGCACAATCCTGTCATTGATTGGTCTAGAGGGAAAATTTCTGGGTGGAGTTCATTCTGTCATGCCCATTGTCTTCAGTCTGCTCTGTCCCCAGCAGGAATAAATATGCCTAAGCCGGAGCTGTCCCAAGACAAACCTGTTCTCTCTTCTCTGCCTGACGTGTATCATGATCTGGGGAATGTTTTCAGTAAAAGTCAAGCACTCTCCCTACCTCCCCACAGGCCCTATGATTGTGCTATTGACCTCCTGCCTGGTGCACCTCTACCTTCCAGCCGTCTCTATAACCTCTCCAAACCTGAGCAGGAGGCCATGGAGAACTACATCCATGAATCACTAGCCGCAGGTATAATCCGACCGTCCTCTTCACCACTGGGAGCAGGTTTCTTTTTTGTTGACAAAAAGGATAAGACACTTAGACCCTGCATCGACTACAGAGGCCTGAACAATATTACAGTCAAGAACAAATACCCCTTACCACTTTTAGATTCTGCTTTCACTCCACTCCATGGAGCCACAGTTTTCACAAAGTTGGACCTGCGAAATGCATACCACCTTGTACGTATTAAAGAGGGAGATGAGTGGAAGACTGCTTTCAATACTCCACTCGGCCACTTTGAATACTTGGTTATGCCTTTTGGTTTAACTAATGCACCCGCTGTATTCCAGGCTCTCATCAATGATGTGCTCCGTGATTTTCTTAACCATTTTGTTTTCGTCTATTTAGACGATATTCTTATTTTTTCCAAGGATTTACAGGAACACCAGAGACATGTCCGACAAGTACTCCAAAGGCTCCTAGAGAACAAACTTTATGTCAAAGCGGAGAAATGTGACTTCCACTCCAGCAAGGTCAGTTTCTTGGGTTTTGTCATTGAGAAGGGCCAGGTGCAGACAGATCCAGAGAAGGTTCGCGCTGTGGCTGAGTGGCCTCAGCCAGAAAGCCGGAAGCAGCTACAGAGATTCTTGGGCTTCGCAAATTTCTATAGAAGGTTTATCAAGAACTTTAGTCGTGTGGTGGCTCCTCTGACTAAACTTACCTCTCCTTCCAAGCAGTTTAGCTGGACGCCTGATGCGGAGTCTGCCTTTTCCCTTCTTAAACAGCTGTTCACATCTGCACCTGTACTACGACAGCCCGACCCCTCTCAGCAATTCATTGTGGAGGTAGACGCGTCTGACACCGGTGTGGGAGCAGTCCTATCGCAGAGGTTTGACCCTAACAATCGTTTGCATCCTTGTGCTTTTTTTTCTCGACGTTTATCTCCTGCAGAAAGGAATTATGATGTGGGGAATCGTGAACTGCTTGCTGTAAAACTGGCACTAGAGGAATGGAGACACTGGCTGGAGGGGTCTGAACTTCCGTTCTTGGTTTGGACTGACCACAAAAACCTGGCCTACATCCAATCCGCCAAGCGCCTTAACTCTCGCCAGGCCAGATGGGCACTTTTCTTTGGCAGGTTCAATTTTTGCCTTACATATCGCCCTGGTTCTCGGAATGTTAAGCCAGATGCTTTATCTCGCCAGTTTTCCCAGGAAGAGACCCCCCTTGCTCCTGAACCTATCATCCCACCAGCTCGCATAGTTGCACCAGTGACCTGGGAGATAGAGAATCTCATCCAGGAAGCTCAGTACTCTCAGCCTGACCCAGGTACAGGTCCTCCCAATTGTGTTTTTGTTCCTGACAGTGTCCGTTCTAAGGTACTGGAATGGGTCCACTGTTCCCGTTTCGCCTGTCACCCTGGGATCAACCGGACCCTATCCCTACTGAAACGTCACTTCTGGTGGCCCACCATGGACAAGGATACGCGGGCTTTTGTTCTCGCCTGCCAGACCTGTGCAAGGGGGAAGGCCTCCCACTCCATGCCTACGGGTCTTCTTCAGCCTCTGCCCATTCCTGAACGTCCTTGGTCCCACATAGCAGTGGACTTTGTGACTGGCCTCCCTCCGTCGCAAGGTAACACAGTCATACTAACCATTGTTGACCGGTTTTCTAAAGCTGCTCACTTTGTTGCTCTGCCCAAACTGCCCACTGCAAAGGAAACTGCCGAACTTGTCACTCAACATGTTTTCAGATTACATGGCATTCCTACTGATATTGTTTCTGACCGAGGCACGCAGTTCACCTCCCAGGTGTGGCGCGCCTTTTGTGACGCTCTGGGAGCCACAGTTAGCCTAACTTCTGGTTATCATCCCCAGACAAATGGACAAACGGAGCGCGCTAATCAGGATTTGGAAACTGCGCTGCGCTGCATGACGTCTTCTAACCCCTCTTCCTGGTCATCTTTCCTTCCGTGGACTGAATATTCTCATAACTCTCTGGTGTCCTCTGCTACTGGTTTGTCTCCCTTTGAGGCCTCTTTAGGCTACCAGCCACCACTTTTCCCAACTGAAGAACTGGATCTGGCTGTGCCCTCAGTCCAGCATCATCTCCAACGCTGCCAGAACATCTGGAAAAAGACCCGCGTTGCCCTCCTCCGATCCACAGCTAAGTCCAAAGCTGCTGCTGACAAGCACCGCTCGGTCAGGTCAGTGTGTTTGGCTTTCTTCCAAGAATATTCCACTAAAAACCGACTCCCGCAAACTGTCTCCACGGTTTCTTGGCCCGTTTAAGATTGACAGGGTCATCAGTCCTTCTGTAGTGCGCCTGAAATTGCCCTCCACTCTTCATATTCACCCCAGCTTCCATGTCTCCCAGTTGAAGCCTGTCCTTTCTAGTGACCTGTGCCCGCCTGCCGATCCCCCTCCTCCCGCCCGGATTGTGGACGGCCATCCTGCCTTTACTGTGCGTCGGCTCATTGATGTCCGCAGGAGAGGGAGAGGATTGCAGTATCTGGTAGATTGGGAGGGGTATGGCCCGGAAGAATGTTCGTGGGTTGCCCGTGCTCTGATTTTGGACTCTAATCTCTAATCTCTGTCTTGTCTCCCCCTCCCTCCTGTGTATTTCTGTGTGTTTGTCTGGAGCTGGGCGGAGAGTTTTGTGTGCCTGGTCTGCCACTTCCACAAGCCCCACCTTCTCCTCACCTGCAGCCAATTCTTCAATCAACACCCACACCTTCAGCAGCATAAAGACCTGGTTCATTTCTCCACACACTGCCAGATCGTCAGTTTACCCTCAGTGGTACAGTACTGCTTGGCTCTCAAACTATTTTTTGCATCTTTTGGATCTGTGTACTAGTTTGTCATTTTGCCTCTTCAGACCCTGTTTGGATTCAGCTCAACTCCAGCCACCTGCTCTACTCCAGCCACCAGCTCTACTCCAGCCACCAACTCATCTCTGGCCGCCAGCCTCTATTAATCAGTAAATCAGCTAAGACCATCTCTGTCTGCCTTTTTTGATCCACTAGCCCCAGTCATTACAACAGAGAGTAAATCTATCTTTGGAAGGATACCAGAGTTCCCAGACAGGAGGCCTAGAGGAAGAGCGCAAAGGAGTTTTATGGATGGAGTGAAAGAGGCCATAAATGTAGTTGGTTTGAGAGAAGAGGAATATGAGTATAGGTTCAGATGGAGGCAGAGGATTTGCTGTGGCGACCACTGAAGGAAACAACCCAAAGGAGAAGAATGGATGTCAGGATGGCAAAATACGGTGCTCCAGACAGTGCTATCCCAACACCTAGGCGACCTGAGCCGCTCGGCAAAATCCACCCTGGGAAACCTATAAGTTGTTTTTGATGAGGAAATGTCTCTGGAACATCACGCAAAACACCTTTTAAAGACATGCCTTTTTCACCTGCGCAACATCTCTAAACTCAAATCGATGGTGTCAAAAGATGAACTAGAGATGATAATACATTCTTTTGTCTCTTCACAACTAGACTACTGTAACAGTCTGTTCACATGTCTTAATATGAAACAGCTGACCCACCTGCAGCTGGTCCAAAACTCTGCTGCGAGACTCCTGACCCTCACAAACACAAGAGTGCATATTACCCCCATTCTAAAATCTCTGCATTGGCTCCCTATTACATATAGAATTAACTTTTAAATACTTGTCCTGACATTTAGAGCCCTACATGGGCAGGCTTCTCCTTATATCGCTGACCTGATCAAACCCTACAGCTCTGCTCGCAGTCTGAGATCTGTGGGGCACAATCTGTTGATGGTTCCTCGCACTCAATTCAAGACCCACGGAGACAGATGTTCTTAAGCTGTTGCTGCAGGACTCTGGAACAAACTCCATTGGATTGTGTAGATGCTTTTAAAAGGCAACTTAAGACTCTCTTTTTTTAAACAAGCTTTCCAGCAAGAATAGGCCCAGGGTTGTTATGACTTAGTGTACTTTGTTATGATATGTATTTCATAATGTTTCTGTATTTTACTGTGTATTCTATTATATTTTTAATATGTAAAGCACCTAGTGACTTCTGTCTGAGAAAGGTGCTATATAAATACATTTTACGTACTTACTTACATTTCAAATTACTTATTACTTATTTTACTTTGTGTGTTAGAGAGTTTAAGATTTTGTCACGGCAACAGAAATATTTTAACATAAAGGCACTCTTCTCTTTTGTAGCTGTAGACTCACCAGTATTTTACGATTTTTCATCAAGTTACAAAATGATCTGCTTTAAATCACACTTTCAGACTCCATATAAATGCAGCAATAAATGAACAATGCTTCAGCATTTCACAGATAGCTACATGAAGTAGCATACCCATTATAGAGAATGATAAGTATGGATTAGATGATTCCTGGTACAAGAATGCATAGACCTTCAGCTCACATGCTTGTGTCATGTCAACAAAGAAAACCTCTGCCAGAGCAGATAAAGACACAGATCACGGTCTTTATGGAATGTGTGAAGGACATATGGACTTCATCAAGAACGCAAAGAATTTTGCAGTAAATTATGTAAGGATCAAAGGTCATGAAAACACTCCAAACGTATTTCAGCTGAGTGTAGAGAACAATGGAAAAGCAGATGCTCATCCACTATTATCAAAAATACCTAAAAATATCTGCAAAAAGAAACAGAAGTATGAATGTGAGACTTTTACCTGAGGCTGGTAACCAATGACGTTGATGCACCGGGGGTCGACAAACGTAATGATACCGTCAGAGTTGTGGCGCGACAAGAACTCAGTGGGCACTGACAGACCATTCATGTCCATGGAAACTGGAGAACTGGTCACCTGTGAAACACATCCACACATCAGACACACATCATGCATCAGACACACATCATGCATCAGACGACTCACTCCTCTATAAAATGGTATTGTCACAAGTCGCTTCAGCAAAAACAGATTTTACTGGCACTTTAAAGTATTATTTCTTAAAATTATTGTAAAAACTTGCAAAGGTTCTATGGGTATAAAGATATATTAAGAGAATCCAGTGTAATACACCATGTATTACTTTCTTTTGTAACATTCTCTTAAATGTGGTGTTGATGGGCAGGTAATTGTAGTTTAAAACCTAAAAGATGTGGAATAAACACATACTAACAAGGGGGTGCCCCTGGCAGCTCAGGTAAAGCATATGCCCGTGTGGTAGACTCAGGCTCGAGCCTCGGTCATGTCATTTGAACCTTTTCATTTCATTCCCCACTCTCTCCCACCCTGCCTCCAGTCCAGCTACTGTCAACTATCAATCTTCCATCAATCTTTTTCTCCAGCTGGGTTTTTTTGAGTTTTTCCTTACCCTGATGGAGGGTCTAAGGACACAGGATGTTCCTGCTCAACCTGTTTGCATATTTACTGTCTGTTTTGTGAAGCCCTTTGAGGCAATTGTTGTTGTGATAATGGGTTATACAAATAAAATTTAGTGAGCCTTTTGGAACTGTTTTTTAATGAGCCTATTGGAACTGTAAAAGTGTGCAAAGCGCGCTTATTAACTAAATGCACAAAACACAATTATACTAAGTAAATCCTCTATGATTGCATTTTTAGGTTGCTTCCTATAAATGAAAACCAGTCAGAATTTGGCACGTACCGCTGGCCTGGTAAAAAAAATTCAATATTTCAGCCATCAAACTTTAACAAAAGTTTCAGTGTTAAAACTCACAAGTACTTTGTTCGATTTGTCTCAAATTTAAATCATTTCATCAGTCCCCAGTCCTGAACAAATTTATATGGGAAAATTGAGGATGGGCATGATAGTGCCCCATGCAAAGCAAAAAAATGTTTGAATGGGACGCCAAAATTTTGTACACTTACTTTGGATTTGGATTCACTAGGCCCAACACTATAGTATAAGAAACATCCCCATATCATGATGCTTGCAACCCCAAACACACCAGAAAGAGAGCAGCATCTTGGTTCCAGACCAACAAGTTTGAAGTTATGTAGTGTCCAGCACAATCCCCTTAATCCAATAGAAAACTTGTGAGTGACATCAAAAATGGTGTCCCTGATTCAAAACCAAGCATTTTTCAGTTTATGCAGTAAATGTTTGAGCTTGAAAGACAAATTTAGACACTGCTATCTTTTTGAACAGCCTAATATTCCTGTTTTCTTCACTTTCTACAAGGAATAACAAATTTGATTTTTTTTTATTTTTTTTTATTTGATTCGGTTTTGATTTGGAATAGAATGTGTTCCCAATGCTTTTGCGTGTATGAAAATAAAAGCTATTATAAGGACTTTGAGCTTTACTTCTTACCACGACTTTTTTAAACACACTGCTATTATTATGAATACAACTGTATATAAATCAGTATTTTCCATGAAGTTAGGCTAATTACTGCTCTGGGCAGTTTTATACATTCAAGGCTGAAGTATTTTCTGTTATGTCTGCTACATTTTGGGCCTCAGCAGCACTCTGGGTGTAGTTCTAAATGTATTTGAATATATGTTATCTTTACAGGAACCTACCAGAAATTAAGAAAAGCTGTGGTGGAACTTCTACAAAGGGTGATGTTTTTCTAACATTTACTTCACTAGCACCAACTCACAGCACTAGGAATCTTTGTGGTATGGCCCCAGATCTGTATCTGCTTCAGGACCAGATGTGAAAACAGTACATCAGGCGTAGCTGTAGCTCTGATGCTGTAACTGCTCCACTGCGCCATTCCAGACTTTAACTCGGAGTCCTTCCACATTAAAAAACTGCTGATGCTGCTGTAGTGGTTTGTATTACATACAGACAGGATGAGCAAAATAGACTTCTGGGGTCACCAAGACCAAAGAGATGGACTGACTGATAGTGTACATCTCTTACCTCCTTTTTAAACAGTGATAATTACTCATCACAGTGGCAGATGAGGTTTTTAAGGAATCTTTTACCCAATACCCTATGGCAAATAAAAAAAAATCTGGGTCCACTCCAATCTGCTCAGCTATAACTCTGAAAGGACATCATAATTTTTAACAAAAAATACTGTCTTTAATGTGTACATGACAACACTGCAGAAGGGGTTAGTGGAGTGAAAAAATATTGAAATATTTATCTGTGTAAATGGTTGATGGTGACCTGGGCCAAATTCATCTGCAGTGTGAATGTAGCTGTTGCATTAATGGCTGTGAAAAGGAAACTAAAAGAGCATGAACACACCTGCAGTCGGCCAATGGCCACCAGGCAGTATTTTCCACCCTGTCCTGCCTCGGTGTCCTCGTCTGGTATGGTCATACCTGGAAATAGAGAGCAGCAAAAAGGGCACTTTTAAACAAGTGTCATTAAAACAGGCATTACTTGTCAAGTACAACAGTGGCCAGGGAAATCATCAGCTCTTGTGGATGTTGCTTTTAGAGAGTAATTATAAGTCAACAGAGTTGTCATGTCATTTACAGCAAATATTCAATGATCGAAAGAGGAGCAGAGCTCAAAGGAATTGAAAATATATTCCTTAGTTATGACACTTCCACACTAAATGTGTTAGACAGACAGAACGATACCTAGTAAACCGAAAGTCTATGTTTTAATGTCTCTTTTTCATTGTGTGGCCTTCAGAGACCAACACTGCATTTATTGTTCATTTCAGAAGCATGGTCACACTGTAGCTGACACTGATGACCCACAGTGGAAACACACACATCAGATCAGGGGGTGCTGTTTGCTAAACCAAACCCTACCACTTAGGGTTGTAGACAAGTGGACAGGTAAACACTCAAATAATCAGTGTCTACGCCATGCTGATGTTGCTCTCTTTTATCAAACATCATTAATACAGACTCCGAAAACCTGACAAAAGATCTCAAAAATCAACTTGGTAATGGAATGTTTTGTTTGATAACTTGTATTTGAACATTTTAATTAAGGCTGTTGTGTCTCTGTCAGGCTTGTGAGATTCATGAGCTTTAGCATCTTGTACTGTTCACGACCTTCCCGCAGAACTTTGGAATAGACATTAAGTAATCTAAGCGATACCAAAATCATGAAGGATGATATGAGAGCACTTAAATGACTACATTTATATAATGTTTTTTCCTCTGAAAATCCAACTCAAATTATTTTCTTCTCACATTCACACAAACACAAACACAAACACGCATACGCACACGCACACACACACACACACACACACACATTGACACCAGTGAATGTCAGACACAGAAGGCATGGTAGGGTTTTTTCTATCTTGCCCAAGGACACTTGTGGCAGGGATCAAACCTTTCCATTATTGGATAACCAGCTCTACCTCCTGAGACACTGTTACCACATTTGGTTCTTTAGTACCTCATCTATCCCAAAATCAGCAGTGACATGGATATGTGACATCCCTTGGTTACTTGCTTTTCAGCAGTTCAGAAGAATGCAATAATTTACTGGTCAAAGGATGACATCCCATTGAACTGTGCTTTTGTCCCACTCCAGAGCCTCCCCACAGCTGCTCCCTCTAAATCCAGAGGTAAAAGGGCGGGTCCTGGAGCTGGGGTGAGGCTGATTCAGACATGGCACAGAAACAGCAGGTGGAGGATGTGCATCGTTTGTTTACCTGCAGGAGGCCAGGCTTTGATGTAGCCAGTGCAGTGCACCACAGAGTACTGCGCCTCGCCTTCTTTGGATGGTCCCAGGCCGTTCCTGAAGCAGAAGTAGAAGTTTAGCCCTCACACAAGCCTTGTGGCAGCAACAGGAGCCATTCTTCACAACAACTGATACTGAGCTAAACCCCATGACTCTGACTTGACAGTAATTTGACTTGAGATGCTTTGTCTACAATTTTTGTTTTACAGAAATTATTTATCCTAGTAGATATCTTGTTTTTTATGTGTTACATATAGGGCTAATCATAATCACACTAACACACAGTGTGCTTTGTTTCATATTGTTTGATATTAGTACAATAAAAAAATACAATATGACAATTCATAGTTTTCACGTGATGTCACATTCTCTGTGATGTCTTTAGGTGAAAGACATTAACTATTTCATGAGATGAATAGAATAAGTTACTTTCATAAGTTTATTATTTTTATAGTAAATATGTTTATTTAATTGTAAAATTGGTTACAAAGCATTAATTCTGGGAAAAAATCAGAGTTAGACAGATAGTGAGATATTTGTATTATTAAGGACCTTTTTACCACTAGTGTGGAGAGTCGCATGCAGGGTAAGCACTCTTTGTAATAGAGTATCTTTGACGTATTTCGCTCCTGCGGTTAATACGTTAGTCTCACGGCAACAGAACTCCGCAGTAACTCAGAGAGACTCCGTATGTGGCTCTTCACGCTTGTGACTCGGAAAACTTTTGTCTTTTTATAAAATGAAAAATAAGATAATTTAATCATAAGAAACCTCCATTAAAACAAGAAAAGGAAGCCTTGTGTCACCAAGATTTCTTAAATTATTCGCTGGCTGTCTAAAAACATACAGTAACATGTTGTGAAGACAGCACATTCTCTGCAAAGCTCGCCTAGAGAGCAAAAAACACATGGGCCTAACTACTGTGTCCCGCTGCCTGTCAACGTACAAAGCGGATATATATATATATATATATATATATATATATATATATATATATATATATATATATATATATATACACCCACAACCAATTCACATGTTGAACAATCAACAGTGACAATAATGTGTTAAAGGGAAATATTGTACCATGTGTAAAAAAAAAAATACATGACAGTTATTACATGCATTATTTGGTCTTTTTTATTTGTCTTATAAATCCACAGTTTCCATAGAAGCTGAACACTTCCTTGCCCCAGGTCTACTGGCTCATGTGAAATCACACAGAGTTAGTGTCAGGAATCTGAACAAACATCACAACTTTTTCACCACTGACTGGAACATAACTTGACTGAGTATATTGTGAAAATCCCTCTGCAGATTTACGAGAAGCAGAGGGGTGTTCAAAGTTCACATCTAGGGCAAAGATGACGCAGCACAGAAAGGTTGATGTTTAAAGGAGCAGTGCTGTACCTGTATCTTTTCCTCATGTTGGACAAACGATTCAGAGATATGTGGTCCAGTGGAGCACTGCCACACCTGCACAGACACACACAAAATACCAGCATTACACTTAGCAATAAACAAACTTCAGTGCAAAAAGACATAACAAAATAACTCACATCAGTATCAGGTCAGTATTTGTTGTGTCTCATAAACATAGCAACCTGTGGATAAAGTTTGAGGAGTAGCAATAGCAGCAGTAACTGTAGCAGCACTTGGTCTCAGCTGGAGGTCAATATTTTAAACTGTTGATGTTAATGTTGCTGGTCCAGGACAGAAGCCTCAGAGTCAAAAGTATGTAAAAACAGTTTTTCTGTGTTTTTAATGCTACGGGCCTGTCTTGGATGAACATTACATAAGCCTGCATGTTTCTAATAATGCTTCCCCAAAAAACCTTTGATTCGTTTACGGAAGTGTCACACCACTGCTGGAGCTCCACTCTTTCAGACTGACCATGTTGTTTGAATTATGCAAAGTCTGAAATAAGAGAACAGAACAGACGGACGCAGTGCTCCAGCAGATTCCTAACAGCTTAACATATTCGACTTCTTGTGCAACTCGCAGCCTTTTGTGACAGCTCCAGACAAAACAGAGCTGAGCATGACTCTCCAAGATCTGGCTCCAGCACAATGGAGAGTGGCCAAAAAAATGGATTGTTGTGATTATTTTTATTATTAGGCCCGTGCCAAAGCCGGTGGCCGGGGCTCTATTGTAACTGCTTGGATTATTTTAGGAAAATTTTTTTGGTGTTGAGACACGAAATTTGGTACTCATATTCCTTATATCCATAGTTTTTTGATATCTTAATGGTTTGGCCGCAGCGAGCTTGTAACGAGGAGGCCATTTTGGGAAAAATAAAATCTCGTGTAACTTTCACAAACATTGTCAGATCTAGTTGAACCTAAAGATGAGTTTGTGCACATTAATGACCTGAACAGAATGATACGCAAATGATAGGGCTTGAAAAATGGCTCTCCAGCGCCCCCTTCAAATTTATAATGGGAACCAAAAATTTAGTTTGTTGTAGAGAGATGAAATTTGGTACATCCATCCTGTATGGCAAATGTGTCAAACTCAAGGCCCATGGGCCAAATGTGGCCCAACATGTCATTTTTGTGGTCCGCGAGAGGTTAAAAGCTCTGATTGTCTTATAATAAATAAGTCAAAAGGGTGCTTTGACCATAAACTACATTTCCCATAATGCACGCTGATTATGTTACCCGCGAAGTGACGGCATCCCGCCACTAGATGGCAGTGTTTCCACATCAATTGATTTTCCGAACAAGTGGAATTGAGAAATGCAAACAAGGATCCCAAAATGTCCAGGAAGAGAAAATTTTATGCAGATCGAAGGCTGTTTCAAGAAAGATGGGTAGGCGAATACATGTTTGTGCTTTTGTGTTATGAGGCAGTGGTGGTTGTCAAAGAGTACAATCTACGTCAGCATTTTGACACCAAACACAGAGCTAAATATGCCACAGTCAGCTTTCAAGAAAAACAACAAATTGTGCAAGAATTAAAAGGCAAACTGCAATCACAGCAAGATGTGTTCAAGAAAGCCTCAACTAAAATCAGTTCAGCAGTGAAAGCTAGCTTTATTGTGGCTAAGAAATTGCCCGTGCTGCAAAGTCTTTTTCAGAGGGTGCATTTTTGAAGCAGTGCATGCTGAAGGTCTGTGAGCAATCAGTTTATCAAGAAACACCATCGCGGACCGAGTTAAGGAACTGGCAGGAAACCTAGCAACACAGCTGGCCAAAGAGACATGCAGCCACATAGCTTTTTCATTAGCTCATGATGAAAGCACAGACAACACGGATACAGTGCAGCTATCTATTTTTATTTCTATTGCGTGAAGTCAGACCTTTCTGTCACTGAGGAACTGTTGGATGTGGCTGCCATGCATGGGACCACAATGGGACGGGACAGTTGATGCAGTGGAGAAGTCAATGAGTAAAAATGCATTGCCCTGGGAAAAGTTGGTGGGATTAACTACAGACGGTGCACCTGCAATGTGTGGAGGAAAAGCAGGCTTGGTTGGACTAATGAAGGAAAAAATGCAAAAAAGTAACATCACAGGAGATGGGCACGTAGCACGGAGACGTGCCTTACCATACAGAAGTATAGTGGCTGAGTAGGAGCAAAGTCCTCAAACGATTTTTTGAGCTTAGGGAAGACATTTCTCTTGTCATGCAGAGTAAAAGAAAACCCTTGTCTGAACTGTCAGATCCAAATTGGCTGTGTGACTTTGCTATGTTGTGTGACATAACTGAGCATCTTGCCCAACTGAATCAGAAGCTGCAAGGACGTAAACAAGTCATCACGCAGATGTCCGACATGATCACAGCTTTCCAGCGTAAACCTGATGGATGTACTAAGTGAAACAGGACAATCTTGCCCACTTTCCTGTTTGTCAGAGCATCTCAGCCTCGTTCTGTCTATGTTTGGGAGCACCTATCTGTGCGAGCAGATGTTTTCAATAATGAATCTAAACAAAAACAAGCACAGATCACGCATCACTGATGACAACCCCCATGCTGTTCTATGGACTGCCTCAGCACAAGACCTAAAACCAGACATTGACACTGGCCATGGAAAAAAGGTGTCAGACATCTGGTCAGAAAACGCATTTTTAAAAACCTAATTAAAATATAATAAAATGTATTTGAACCAAGAAGAAGAATAGTTAAACTGTGTGCACTTTAATGATTCTGCTTGTATTTTGTTTTGTGTTTGTTATTTTCAGAACATGATCACTGGATGAGGATGGTGGAGAGGGGATTAACTTGGTGTGTTCAAGGACAGGCAGCATCTCCTCATCAATTTCACCTAAAAACTTGACCAATATAGTTGTGAACTGAGACAACCCATATATTGTTATTTTGAGTTTATTACATATACAGTGGTTTATTGCGGGGGTTACGTTCTAAAAATAACCCGCAATAGGCGAAATCCGCGAAGTAGTCAGCTTTATTTTTTACAATTATTAGATATGTTTTAAGGCTGTAAAACCCCTCACCACACACTTTATACACTTTTCTTAGACAGGCATTAACATTTTCTCACATTTCTCTCTTGTTTAAACACTCTCAAAGTTCAAACCTTAGCATCTTCCTCTGCCTTTTGGGTGCTACCGCAGGTGCCTTTGTCGGTGCAGAACGTTTCGTCGACATTGTGGGTTTTGTCGGGGAGAAAACTTGCAAACAGACAGCACTTCAGAGTCACACTACTAGCAATCGAACATTTATGTAAATTTGGCAAGCTGAACGCATTCTGTACTGTACAGGAGACACAGCACAGAGGAGATTGATTGACAATGGTCTACAGTCCCTTAGCCAATCAGGACGTAGAACACAATGCGCGAGTTCTCCCTTAGCCAATCAGGACGCAGAACACAATGTGCGTTCATATGCTGTAAAAATAAAAAAGCTTGCAAAATTGCACAAATAAAAAAAAATCCGCGAAACAGCGAGGCGAAAGGTGAACCGCGTTATAGCGAGGGACCACTGTACTACGTTATATGTGTAGCCATGTATTTAGCGTTGCAGGTTTATGTGTTTATGCAGACAAATGTTTGTAATCAAAGCATCTCTCTTTAGTTGGATGTATGCCCCTTGCAAGGCTGTGTGCTGCCATTAGTTTTTTGTAAAATGCTACACCTGTCATGCATTTTCTTAGCAGCTCACAATTGTTGGTTGGACTGTTATTCTGCCCCTCTCAACTATGACAAAAAAGTTTTGAACAAAGTTAATGCCATAACTTGTTATTTTTCCTTATTCACTTGGATTGTTTGATCGTTGATTGATGGAGTAATGTGGGTTTCATAACCTGACAAATTAAAAGGATTTATGTTGTAATAACAAGCAACAAGCAAACTTGTTTTTACATCTATGCAAATATATATGTAATATTTGTAAGATGAATAAGTAAAAAATTATTTAACATTAAGGAGTAGTTGCATTTATTTTACATTACATTTAGTTACATTTATCTACATTTATACTGTCTTTCAGTTACATCTGGCCCTTTGAGGGCAACCATTATACTGATGTGGCCCTCAGTGAAAATGAGTTTGGGATGACGATCAAAAACGCCAATGACAACCACCCCCTATCTAAAACCGTGTTGCCATGAAAACACCCAAAATATGTCATGTAAATGAATGGGACGCGAGAATTGAACGTTAATTTGACCTCCTAAATGTAACTGAAAGTGCACCAAATTTCACCCAAAATTCAAGACCATTGAATAATAATTTTTTTGTGACCTGCCATACAAATCCATACAGAGGGGGCTCAATAACGCACCCTGGAAAATACATTACGCCAATGGGAAGTGAAAGTACATTTCTTTGGCGTAGAGTCATGAAATCTGGTACACACATTCCTTACATGGAGCCAAACAAAAAATATTATTATGGCTTTGCCCCCTGACAAACAGGAAGTCCGCCATTTTGGGTGAAACATACGACACCCCTCATTCAAAATCTTATTTCTCCTTGGGTTGTTTGTGGAGGTTCTCAGTCATCAATGACATTTTCAAGAAAAGTTTTCTGACAAGGCATTTGGACTTAAGTTTTAGGTGAAGACGTTTCATCCCTTATTCAAGGGACTTTGTCAATTCTGAGTTCAACTGAGAGAGAGCTGGGATATTTATCCCTCAGAGGGAGGGATTTAACCTGACACAGTAATCTCAGGTATATTATATATTTAAAAGTGGCTCTCCAGCGCACCCTAGAAATGTGTGTTTTTTGTTCATTTTGCTCTTTTTCAACCTCCCCTAGATCTCTCAAACACCGGCAGATTTAGTCAGACCCGAAGAAGAAGTTGTACACGATGACACCCTGAATACAATGACATGCCAATATAATGGCTAACATTTGAGGCCACTTGAAGCTTTAATTTTATTTTGTTACATCAAATAATAGCTCTTCCAGCACCTCAAATCTGTCCGTTTTGATGCAGCCCAAGTATGACCAGGGTCATCTCTGAGATAATCTGACACAGAATGGATGGTAAATTTAGCACAAAACAGTATTCAATGGCAGGTACCAAGTAAATTGTTCTGATCAGAACTGGATTTGGACAAACCCTAAAGTGAATCTGCTTTGTGAAGATGAGCATTTGCTTTAGCTGGGGCCCAGTGTTTGGACAATGCGTATAACATCCTTTCTCTTCAAATCCCATCATGCATTGGTCTTGGGCTTGGATTTGACTTGGATTGGGAATGGCTTGGTTTTGGTTAGTTCTTAAATAACTCTTAGTGATGTACAGTCCTAATAGAGCTATTCACTCTCCAAATGCTGTATTACTGGTGGAATGAAACACCAGACAAAACTTAAAATTATCTTGTGGAATCAGCTCCAAGGCCAGCTCTGGTAGACAGACCCACTCTTTGGGCCGTTTCTTGCGGCAGCACAGGTGTGGCGGAGATCAAGATGGTGGTGTATATGCAATCTTGTGCATGGTGAAGCCATCTTGTTCCCATCTCCATCTCTCCCAGCGCCACGAGGCTTGGTGGTTTATGAAACATGGCGTGGCATGGTGCAGGCAGGTAAGCTGGTCTCAAAGCATGTGGTTGGTCTTTTAAGCCCATTGCAAGTGAATACACAGCGGTAGTGGGCAGGTGCAATGCAAAGAATGAGAATGTGAAATTATTGAGCACATGCTCTGGAAAAACAGTATATTCCATTTTATATCAGATTTTGTTTTCTTGTCTAAATATTTTTTTGCCATTTTAATAAAGAAAAATCCTTTACAAATGACATAAAAATCACAAATTCACACGTATTTGCGACCCTACAAAGCTCCATAGAAAAAAGCCAGCAGAAAATCTCTTTAAAAAACCTCAGATACAGTTCCAAGACTGTCCATATTATTGATATTACTAATGCTTTGAAGTAATATATAGAAGACCTACAGGGGACAGTGCAACATTAAAAGCAGAAACTCAACGCACCACAAGATGAAGCCTAGTCCCACTGTTTCCTGACATCCAGGAGTTTTCTCATACACGTGCTCCAAGGAAAAACAGTGTGTTTTCTGAGCTGACCGTTAAGAGATACACTGATCAACCGGGAAATAGAAACGAAGACGGCTTTAAATGATGTGAGCACACAAACCTCTTCATGCAGAGGGATTCTGAAGAAGCTCTTCCAACAATATCCTGATCTTCCCAATATTAAAATAAAATAAATAAATTAACAATTTTTTATATTCACTGAAAGCTCAATGTATAGTACTCCACATTAGCATGGATACTTTCAAAAATGAACAGTGTACTACAGACACTGTACAAACCACTGATGATGCAAGCACCAGTGTGTTCTGGTCATCTTTCTTTTTTTTTCCCCATAATCTGTGGTGCGTCTTAGCTTGCACTAACATGATTTCTAAAACACATTAGCGAATTTATTATACAATAATGTATAAAAGTGGGGTGCACGGTGGCAGAGTGGTTAGCTCTCCAGCAAAAAGGTTGTGGGCTGAATCCCCGGGCCAGCCAGCCGACCTGCATGTTCCCCCCAGTCACCACCCAGAGACATGCATATGTAGCTCAATTGGTGAAGTGACTGAATGTCAGAGTGAATGGTGTCTAAACGTCAGCCCAGCAACTAACTGGCCATTGTCCAAGGTGTACCCCGTCTCAGGGCCAAAGTTGCTGGGATAGGCTCCAATCACCCAGCAACCCCTAAACGGACTAAGAGGTTGGAGATGAATTAGGGTTGCCACCTTCAATACAGAAAAATAAGGAATACCTGGCTGCCCCTGGGACATTTTAGATTACATTATAGGTTGTGCAGTGAGTAAAATTTGTGATTTTAACTTGAGGTTTTATTAAATGGAACTACTTGGGAGCATATTGTTTAAAACATCATTTCTCCAACACTGTGTGGTGGCTCTAATGTGAGCATGTGTTGCTGCTGAAAGCTCACTGTCACAGATCATCTCTCCCTCTGATCCTCTGACCGACACTCTTACTGCTCCACTCAGTCTTTCTCCAATAAGTCTTACATTTTTGATGTAAATGGCTGGAAAGATCTGGCTTCATTGTAACTGAGTTATGCATATTTATTTTATTCATATAGGCACTACTTTTTTTTATTTTTTATAAAACTAATGATTATGTCTGACTGTATCCCACAGCCTTAATAAGAAACTCAAACCATACTCAATCAGAAAATTACAGACGTTTTTTACACTATCTTCCTCAGTAGATGACTGAGGTACAGGGGTAGATAGGACGAGTCTTCACAGAATTGGGGTGGGATTAGTTGCGATGGATGGTGCACTGAAAACTTTGAAATGCAGTACAGGGTTCAAAATAGGATGTGCTATTTAACCGCCAGATAGAGGACAATTCTATATTTTAAGGGATGGGTGGCAACCCTAAGATGAATGCATAAATGAACACTGTATGAAAATAGTCTATGAACACAGTATTTACTCTGACATCACCTGTAAGGCTGTGCCCCTGTCCTCAGGCTCAGAGCTCCTCACAGTGCTTTATTTGATAAAACATGGCCATAACAGGCAGAACACGAGCACATTATGTATAAAATGTAATAGACAAGGGTCTGTGAGGCTAATTACAAGTTGTTCTGCAGGACTCTATAAATTCAGAGCGTAGGCAGCAGCAGAAACAATATGCCTGTCATTCAAGTCTCTTTAAACGTCTAATGGCTGTCACTTAGCCAAGCCCACACTGAGAGGCTATCCCATTACAGCCACTCCTGCTGTTCCCTCAGCACCATTTACGTCTGGTCTTATGTACAGTTATTCAAATCCCTGTGTTCTCCTGCCACAGTCAGAGCTGTCACAAAGACTTTGGGCAGTGGGGAGAGAGGCACTGATCTGTACAATTCCACTTTCTGCTCACTGCATGTATGAGATGGTCTACGATGTGTAGCAGATAATCCATCCTGCTACATGTACAGCTCAATTTCCTCACCTGGATTCACTTTACAAGTTGCCTCCTGTCCCTTTTGTTGGATTACCCCTCACAAATTGCTGCTGTGACAGGCAATAACTGTACGGTAAACATAATCACAACATTTTTATATTATATAGTATAAGTGTTGCTGGTTATGTACACAGAGTGGGTTGAGGAGAAGCCAAAAGAATTCACATATATTCATAATATAATCTCTCTGCAAGCGCCACCAAGATAAAGTAATTGCTAATCTAATTCTCTGAGTAAATCTTTTAGAGGATCTTGTCAGAGCGGACTCATACAGACCTCATACGGCAGATGAATGAGCGGCGTGAACCCATGCACATCCTCATGGAGGACTGCTGCCCCTCCTTCTTAACTGTGCCCGTCTTCAGGTCCAGAATACGTCCTGTCAACACAACAACAACACCATTACATACATTCATTCATTAATGACAAATATTAGAAAAGACTCACCCAAAAAAAGTTTTTCATATTTTTACAAACTGAGACTATGTTGACTCTGTATGTGATGTAAGTTGGAATATACACTTTAATATACTACATTACTACTGTTATGAAATATAGCTGATCATCTTCCTATTCAGTTACAGCAACGCACTTTTTTCACTATGTTCCAAATGTCATATATTCCAAAGTCAAAAATATATGGTCCTAATGCGGGGCATCATTTACCGGCGCCCTGAGGTTAAAAGTTCATATTCAGACTACAGGGGGTGCATTTGTCCATCAATGAGATACAGTCCATAGTTTTACCTGTGACCTTGCTTATAATTTTGACAAATTTGTTCAGTTTGTTTTGTAAAGACAATGCACTGCCCCCACTTCTGAGTACAAAACTTTATATAGGTATGTTTGCAAACTGTTTTCTATCAGTGAGGAAGTTTTAAATTTGCCTGATTAGAATGTGGTTTACACTCAACCTGCACGAATTTGAATGCATCCATATTACAGTCTTACATTATTAGAGCTGTGAGGCATTCCAGATAAACAACTATGGGTCTGCAGAATCAGGCTGACTGCCACTTTACATGCACAAAACCCCATCCTATCGGCTCATTTTTTAATTACCTTTCAGTTCACGCTTAAAGGACTACACTCTTCCTTTAGACAGACCCCAGTGTAGAAGAATACTATCTGATCAAACAGTTTCTCAGTTTAAAAAAGTAATTCCGCCAATATTAGCCAGTATTTCTCCAGCTAATCCAGAGAGCAGCCCCAGTCCCAACAAAGTAGATCAGTTTTGATACAGCCATGTGTTCAATGCAGACAGCTCTTGATAGTGTGGCTCCACTAAAACAGAGGGTCATTAGAAATAGTAGAGTATCACCCTGGTTTAATACAGAAACCCAGCTCCTTAAACAAGCCACGTGTAAATTAGAAAAGCAATGGCGTCACTCCAACTCCGAGGATTCACTCAGGGCTTTTAATTTACAAGTATTACGACCTGGCTCTAGTAGCCGTAACAACAAGGAGACACGGTCTGGAAGTACGAAAATAAGTGATTTATTAAACGGAAAATAAACTCAAAGCAATCACAAATGCATGTAAATGGACAATCAATAGAGTCAGTAGTGTAGAGGGTGCATGGATGTGTGAGTGTAGGGTGTGAGATGTTGAACGGTGCGGAACATAAATACGAAAAACAGGACAGCCGCCACTGATGTGGAGCCGTCAGCGCGGGTCGAGAGAGAGGGGGCCAGGTAGCAGAGGGGAGGGCTTTATACTGCACCATGGGACGCACGCACAGGTGTCCCCCATCCAATCCTCTGCGGTCTCCGCCTTGTAACAAGCACAGCACACTAAGGTCAGGAGACCGTCCCAACAAGCAAGCCCTGCGTAACGCTAGAACTAGGTATTATTCGACTCTTATAGAAGAAAACAAAAATAATCCTACATTTTTGTTTTTTAAAGAGGTCTTTTCCTTAAGTAATAAAACTATTTTGGAAATATTAAACACTTCTTTGGAAATAGGCTACATCCCACAGTCTTTTAAATCAGCAGTGATTAAACCTTAGTTGAAAAAACCAACCGTTGATCCAGGCGCATTAGAAAATTATAGACCTACATCCAATCCTCGAGAGAATTGTAGCTAAACAGCTATGCAATCAGCACAGAAACAGCTTTAGTCAAAGTCACCAATGATCTGTTAGTGGCTTCAGATAATGGACTGGTCTCTGTACTCGTGCAGCCTTCGATACAATAGACCACAGACTCCTGTTACAGAGGTTAGAGTCTGACATTGGAATTAGAGGATCAGCTCTCAGCTGGTTTAAATCTTATCTAAGAGACAGATACCAGTTTGTTAGAGTTAATGAGCAATCATCAGCGTGCACACTAGTAAGCCAAGGAGTACCACAGGGCTCTGTATTAGGCCCTATACTTATTACATTATACATGTTCCCATTAGGCAATATAATCAGAAAACAGGGAATTAACTGGCTGCTATGCCAATAACATCCGGTTATATTTATTAGTTAAACCCAATGAAAAAAATCCAATGGCCAAATTAGAAGCGTGTGTGAAAGACATAAGGTCCTGGATGACGGTAAACTATCTTCTCCTAAACCCAGAAAAAACAGAGGTGATTAAACTAGGCCTAAGAGACACATTATCAAACCAAATAGTTAATTTAGATGGTGTTAGTGTAGCTTTGAGTTCAAATGTTAGGAATCTTGGTGTAATATTAGACCAAGATTTATCGTTTAAAATACACATTAACCAAGCTTGCAAAACTGCATTTTTTCACCTGCGCAACATAGCTAACCTTGCCTCCTCTTTGTTATTAACATGGCTACGCCGAAAGACGTTAGCGCTGATGCTGCTAAGGAAACAGTTTTATCAGAAATAAAGAGTATTTCTTCTTTGAAAGAAGCGCAAAGAGTGGCACGTCATATTGTTGCTATGATTGGCTAAAGAAACCTCATGGTAGGCGGATACTAGTCGGTGCTTCATCCAATCAACTACCATGTTTTTGACAGAAGGCGCCTCCCGTTTGCAAACGCTTTCAACGGGAGCCTTCCCAGATAATACTGCAATATAGACTATGATCTGTGGAGCAGTTCTGTGGAGTCAGGTTACAACAAAGCCAAAATTAGGAATATCTTATCTAAAAGTGATGCTGAAAAACGAATCCATGCATTTATTACATCGAAGTTAGATTACTGTAATTCTCTGCTGGCAGGATGCCCAAATAACTCCATAAAAAGTTTTCAGCTCGTCCAAAACGCGGCAGCTAGAATTCTAACAGGAACAAACAGACGAGAGCACATTACCCAAGTGTTAACCTACCTTCACTGGCTTCCAATTTAATTCAGAATTAAGTTAAAAATCCTTCTCCTCACTTATAAGGCCCTCAGTGGGAAGGCCCCGTTTACAAAAGTACAATGGGAGGAAGAGCCTTTAATTACCAAGCTCCTGTTTTATGAAATCAGCTCCCAGCTCTCGTTAAAGAGGCAGACACAGTCTCAACATTTAAGGTTAGACTTAAGACTTTCCTTTTTGACAGGGCATATACAGTAGATGAGACAAGGGCCTATGGTCAGGACATATACAGTAGATGAGATAAGGGCTTATGGTCAGGATTTATACAGTAGATTAGATAAGCTGCTCAGACGCTGGGGGAGGTATGACACACTGAGCTTCTGTCCTCTGGCTCCATCCTCACTCTTGTCACATTATAGTTTATTTATCTTCTTAGTTCTTTGCTATTCACAAGTTGTCCCTCTGTCCCACTCTCCTCTGGGGGAGTGGATACTGTTGCAGATGTCTGCTGTTAGACGTCCCAGTGATGACTGGACCTTAGCTGTGGCCCATCTGTGATCCTGTCCCAACCCATGGACCCCACCTGACCCAGGTTCCTCTCACTCAGTTGAACTGTTCCTGACATTATCATGGACTATATTCATATACATTCTTGTTCACTTGTACATTTGATAGACTATTTGTCAGTGACTGGAGACATCTATTGCACGGCCTTCTCTTCCTGGGAATGGATCCCTCCTTCCCTGAGGTTTCTCTTTTTATCCAGCTGGGTTTTTTAAGGACAGGGGATGTTGTCTTGTTCTGCCTGTTTGCATTTTACTGTCTGTTTTGTGAAGCCCTTTGAGGCAATTGTTGTTGTGATACTGGGCTATACAAATAAAATTGAATTGAACATATCACAAAGATGGGTTTCTCACACAGAGTGATTATTCAACAACTGTGGGCACATTCACAGGTCATATAAGACAGGTGACTCTTCTGCCACTAAGCTATTCACATGCTATTCATATGACCTTAACTTTTAATGAGAATATATAAAACAAAAAACTGTTCAGATAAAACTGCAAATTCAGATGAAACAGATACATTTTTCCTATTTTAATGTACTACTGTTTTGTATTATATAATATTAAAACAAACAAATCTGTGTTTTGGATTAAATAAAAGTAGTTCAGAATATAGTTAGAAAAGACTATAATGCAATCATACTAATTTGACAAATAAAATCATTAGCAGATCTGATCAATTATCTTGACTGACCCAAGACTTTACTAAGTTTCATACCTGAATGACATGAGACTTAATCAAACATCACATGCGTTTATATCTGTCATGATATCATGTCTTTAAATGTCCCAGCTGGCTCCCTTTGGTTTGGAGGAGGTCAGCTCCAAATCTCAGGCTTGGCCTCATTGAGAGGAGCTGTTGAGGTGACAGTTCATCTGCTCTGCAGCATTTAACTTCACCCCAGCCTCCCACAGACTCACTCATCAGCTGACCAGTGTTCTGAGTGGGGAAATGTTTTTCACAGATGGAATGTGCAGATTTTAGTTTTTCTCAGCCACATTGATGTAAAACAGCTTTGAAACTGCAGCAAAGGAATTTTAGCGTGATATGAGACAGTTAGCAATTGGGATCTGACAATAAACAGAGCAAAAATAGTATCACCCCATTCTTCCACATTCTTCTAATCGCCTGGTAAACACTCTGTTTGAATGAACTTTCACAAATGCCTTCCATGTGTGAATCACTAACACACACACACACACACACACACACACACACACACACACACACACACACACACACACACACACACACACACACACACACACACACACACACACACACACACACACACACGCTAAAGAGAGAAGAGCACAAAGTTCAACAATGTAACTACCCTACATAATAATACATAAAAGACAACCTCTGTTAAAGGTATATAACTATTAATGATCAGAGTAGGATTTATTTTGTCAGATTCTCTATAGACTCTGTTTCAGCAGCAGAGGCTCATTCACCAGTAGAAATGCAAAGTGTTAATACAAACTTCCTCTTCATTCAGTCCCTCTGGGATTTCGCTGCCATTTTTTGTGATAGTTGCGGTCTTAAAAACCTGATTTTGGCAGGGCATTTTTTCAAAAGTTGCAATGAAAATAGGGTTGAGCCAGTGGCTGACAACCATTACAATGCCAGCTAAACATCATGATGACAGCCATGCTCCTCCCCGGACCATGACCACGACTGACCGACTCACGCCGCTCTCTCAAATGAATTAACACTTGGGAGTATTTCATAGTTGCCAATGTGTTCCTGTCTACTTGGTTTCCATCAGTCAAACACCTCAGGTTCGAACTGTACAAACATCTTACTTCACTGCAATGTTAAATTACCAATGATTGATAGCCTTTTGAATATGATTTTTTTGTTTTTGTTTTTGTTTTTTTTTGCTTTACATCACATAGAAATCACCCTATCAATACAGGCTGTATGTCCATTTATCATCTCCAATCAATGGCTTCATCCAGTCTTTAGATTCAGGGTTTGATTCCCACTCCTTTCTGTATTTTTGAGTGTAGCTACATGGCTAGATGTTTATGTAACATCTCCTACTCTGAGTGGTGAGGTGAGAGGGACTGCTACATTTGTCACCAGTTGCTTTTTTGAAAAAGAGTCGCTAGAAGGGTCTGAATAGTCGCTAAATGTAGCTACAAATTCGCTGGAAGCAGGATATGACGTGGACTCATTCTTCTTCGTGGGTTTTTGGCAGACAGTCCTTTGTGGACTCCGAGCTGTTGTGAGAAAGTTGTGGCGTTTGGACAAAGTTGCAAAGTCACACTGATTTCGCGGAGATTGGTTGATTTTGTGTTAATAGTTGCGGTCGCAGCATCGCTAAATCGTGGAGGGACTGTTCATTTGATGTTTTCCACTTCCATATGAATCATTCAACTTCCTCCTGATCTCCACACTTTACCCAAAAGATAAATACATGAGCTCTTGGAGAGGACCCCAGAATAATTATGAAATCAAGGTTTATCTAAAGTCTGTCTGAATGTCTTGATGATATGAAGTTTAAAGTTAAAGTTTCAAGGTCTATTGTCCCACTGGGTGATAACAGTGTTACCTGTTCCTCCTGCTCTTAAACCCACATCATGATTTGCCCCAGCCAAAGTAACAGAAAGACATGCTGCAGAGGTCACAAAAGACATAGCTGATGGAAAACAGACTGTTGACCTGTCTGATGTAAGGAAACAGCAGTTTGCTATTTTTGTAATGTGACTGGATGTGTCTGGTTAAGAAAATAGTAATCTGCTTCTTGCAATACAATACTGCCCTCGTGTGCAAAAGGAGAGTATGGGTCATGTTATCACAGAGATCTACAGAGCTTGTTAGATTGTTCTGTGATATATTCATATCTCAAAAATGGCAGAATAGGTCAACTTTAAAGACATCCGTTAGAGGAGAAACACTATAACTGATACAGCACATACGTACATTGTTGGTGAAAGTATACTGGTTTTGTTGCTGTGATAGTTTAAAACAGATTAATTTCATCAGCATTGGTCCCTCTTCCCACCAGCACACCTCCAAAAGTGGGACTGCTGATTATGTGAACAGTTATCTTCTAAAGAATCTATTTTAAATCCCTGAGGCAGTGGTTCTTAAACTTTTTCTGCCATAACCCACTTTGCAAACAAAACCTATAAAACATATTGAAATATCAAGTTTTATATCAATATCATCAAAGACCAATAAAAGCAAAAAAAGCATTTTATCTGAAAATCAATACAAAATATGAATTAACAATTCTCTATTTGAGAAAGATAAAACTGGCTAAGCACAAAGTAATTGGTAGGAACTGTACAGGCAACAACAACAAGCAGAGGCAGCAGCGCAGATAAATGTGAAACCTAAACATTAAAATGAAGTGATTTAATGGTTTGTCCTGTCAGAGATATGATGTAATACAGGCTTTATCTAAATGTTAATGATAATTACAGTCCGTAATGACATAGAGAACAGTAAAAGCTGTTATTTTGAACTGCACTGTATTGAGTAGATACAACCAGCTGCAGTTATGAAAAGGCAGCAGTGTGGCTGGACATATCTGACAAACGCGACAGAAGCTCATGTTCACGCACAAACTGCACAACACATGAAACTGTGGAAATAACCTTTGCATTGTTTTTACTGTGTATGAAGCCATTCTAAACATTTGGTTAGTACCCCTAAGTGTCATCGTTTCAACACTGTCAACAGTATATAGTAGATGTATCTGTGAGGTTGAAAGATTGCGTGCGTGACGAACTCAACAAAGAAATAGAGGAGGACTTACCGCTGGGATGTTAACGAAGAGTTTGTCAGACGAGGTAGGGGAGAGTTACTAACTAAATAAGGCTATAAAGGCCCCCACACCCTGTCATATGTGCAGCAGTTATTACTTTTCCTGTTCACCATGTTTATCACATGAATGTGAATCCTACTCCAAGTATACTGTGGCGCTCTCACGAAGCCGCAGCATTAATCCTGCGTGGTTCTGTTTCATCGTGAATCTGACTCAAACAATGCAACACTGCACTATAAAAATGAACAGAGTAGCTATAAGATATGATGATACCTGTCATGGAGTTTTCTGAAGTGCTGAGCTGTTCCCTCAGTTTGTCTACATCATCGGGGTGGACCTGCTCATACAGAGTGCTGCCAAACCACTCGGACTGGGGATGGTTCAGGACAGGGGTCACTGAGTCCGACACGTAAATGACTCTGCCCGTCTCTGCTGCCACCACGAACAGAAAACCATCAGCCGCCTCCAGAATCAAATGCTTCAGCTCCTGCACAAGTGTACATAAGTAATAATATAATCATATGATTATATATAGAGATAGATAGAGAGAGAGAGAGAGAGAGAGAGAGAGAGAGAGAGAGAATATTCTCTCCATTTAACTTTTTACATTCGTTACTTAAAAAGTTATAACTTTTTTGTTTTTGTTTTCCCATGCTCTGATGAGCGAACTACTGCTTGTTCGTCTGACTGGATGACATGTCAGGGCATAATCTAGTAGTTGTATATGGCAGTGCACCTGTTCAGTGAGAAAGGATGGTTTGTAGGCTCCGTCCGTGGACGTGTTGCCCGTGCCCCTCATAGACTTCATGTGGGACACAGCCATACGGAGGATGGTCAGCTTGTCAGGTTTCCGAGCCAGAGCGCTGCAGGTGGGAACCATGTCTGACAGCTCCGTGATGTACTGGGTCATTTTGTTTCGCCGACGCCGCTCAATCTCACTGTGGTTCTCTCTACAACAAAAAGAAAACAGACTAGAGTAATCGGTAAGACAGTACTAACCAGTTTCACCCTACTTCTAATCAATTATAATAAGTAAACTTTTTAAAAATGATTGTAATATATTCATATCAAAGTTGTACAATTGTAGTAGGTGGAATCATAAAGCCACACAGTTGTTTTGTTTGAACTAGTGATAGTTACAAAACAAATTTGTTAAGCAGAAAATCTGCTGTTTAAGGCTGTTTAAAGTAGCTACCATCTTCACTAGAAACAGTATAAGCTACCTATAACTGAAAACATTTGTCTGATATGACTTATACCTATTCAGGTATTTTTGAGTAAATGACAAAGCACATATGAATTAGCTGTGAATACCTTATTTTTGAGTCGAGTTAAGACATTTGTGGCATTTTCTACTGCAGCAAAACATCTAGAGTTTTACTTTTAGCTGTTATGGTGTCATTGTGTAATAGTGAAAATGTGAATCATATCACTATTAATATAAATTACTCACTTCTTTACTGTAAAATACACACATTATCAAATCACTTCATATGTTTTTAATATAAACGTGTAAAATAGCTATCACATACAATAACATTTTTGCAGATCCAACACTCTTTCCTTCACAACTTTAATCTATACACATTGCTGATGTTGCACTCTATATAGGAGCCCTGGTGTGGACAGGCTTGGATCTGTTAATAGTTTCTTCTTTTACACATACTTTATGTATAAATGTTGTCTCTACTCATGATCATCCATACTTCATGTGTAAATGCTGCTTTGACAGGTGGTTGAGTACAGGCCTGTTCTTTGTGGGTCTTTGACTGAATGCATCCTCTGTGGCCACAGCTGGCTAACCCTACCTGGCATATCTCTCCTTATCCCCACCAGGCACCTGATCATCATCATACCTGCAAAAGAGAGTGTACAGCCTATCACACACAGGGAACACACACATAGAGAGTCATATTAATACATATTCATACGTACGAAAACATGGCCGGGGGTTGGATGGACAGAAATGGGTAAAACTCAAAGTTAAAAAACAGTGGTCAGTGGCATGTTTCCAATGGAAATGGTTACTTCTATAAACCCCCTATAATTTTGATTTCCCAAATTCCTAAAGCGCTAGTAATACAAGACAGAAACAACAAAACAAGTTTACCAAGTTGCAACTGACTAAATCCTACAGTTTCAAGAAATCCCTTCATGTTCTATATAATTACAAGGAAAAGAATGTAAAACAAAGATTTACAGACTTTCCACCTAAGCCCTTGGATTGTGAGTAACAATAAAACAGCCATAATCAAAGGCACAGAATGAATGCTTGCCTAGTTGTTTGGTTGGACTGAAAATAATAAATTGTAAGTTTTAGGTTCCTACAAAATGCTGTGGTCTGAGTCTAAGTTAATGAATCAGGTACTGCAGTTATCCCCGTGACCAGCAGAGGCAGCATACCTCTTCTCAACTGCCTCCTCTCATGAACCCACTCACCCTCTGCCTTAAGCCTAAACCCTCAAAGAGAAAGATCAGAAACACACTGAGGTAAATAAATAAATGGGGACGGCTGCTGCTGTGGACAAAGAAATGGATGTGGAATGGAGTCAAATCAAAAGGAGTCATGAGCGTTTGGTCAAAAACAGGGTATCTGCAGGTTTGACAGTGCTCTAAAGTTTTGTTTCACAGGAATTCCACTGTGGGCCAAATGTGAGAAAGCCATATTATTGAGTGAAGCTCTGGACAGAACCCATGGATACCCTGAAAGGTCTTTAAAAATATTTTGTAAATGTTCTGTGATGTGATGAATGATGAACACTGTTCCCTTTGCCTTTTCTCACCTTGAAAATTTGCTTGGTCCCTCTCCATCCTCGTCATCGAAGTCCATTCTAAACAACAACCAAAGGAAAACAGGTTTCAGACAGATCTTTCCAACAAGGCTGAATGGATTTCAGGTCAGACCTCTTTCTTCCCATCAACATTACATTAATCAATCAGTCAGAGGGGTCAACTTATTTCAAACGTATTATCGTTGGTCAGTGTTTTGTTTGTTCTTGTTGTACATCATGAAGGTAGTGAGAGCCTTTTGGTTAAAATAAACAGTAATGAGAAGTCACACTAAAACACAGACATATTAACAGCAAAGAGTGATTAAGAAACAAATTTAAAATATTTTTTTAAATAATAACCCATTGTAATTTCACAATTAATAAGAGGGATCTGTGAGTTTTTTCTCTATTGTAGAACTCATGTCCACAGTAATTCAGTGCTGTATCATGCAACACAAGAGAACTGTATTTCTAATTTATAAGCTACACTCTCTGACACTGGATAAAAAAATGTCACAAGTCACGTTAAGGTAGTGGTTCCCTCACTGTTAGTGTAGCTGTGTGTTCGCGCTTTAGAGTTTATTAGCAGTTTCAACACCTCAACTGTGCCATCACATTCTGAACCAAACCCACAAGAAAGAGCTTGTATAGGGCATACAGACCACATACAGAGACCTAAAACTGAGAGCCTTTACCTTTGACTTGATGCTTCATGTAAATGTAGACCTTTTAATAAGGGTTTCAGTTTTAATCTCATAGGCTGCTGCAGGATAACTCCAGCTGCTAATGTCTCAGATGTGCACTAAAGACATGAGTGGCAGCTGCAGAATCACACACACCAGCACTGCACTACCTGCTGCTCACAGCCCGCTCTCCTCCAGCGGGGAGCTAATGTGACGCAGAGCACAGCCCACAGATACTTGTGTTGTGTCTGAGTTTGCTCGATTCAGTTTGGTCTTTTACACTGTGTTAGGTGGTGAGAGAGCGCAGGATGGAAGGACTGACTGACTGACTGAACAAATTTGAAAAAGTGCAATTGTTGTTGCTGCATTGGTCTCTACTATAATAACAAAGTGGCCATAAACAAAGCGGCCATAAACAAAGTCGCGAGGCTGTACTGAACTAAGAAGGATTTGTTCAATTCCCTGACGGCCTTGTCAAATTAACATTACTGTGGAGCAGCCCAACAACCAGCCCAGCCCATGGGCCGGAAATGTCTTGGTTCTCCCCCACAAAAAAAGCAAGAATGTGATACAAAGGAAAATAACCCATACGTTTGTGTGTGGTTGCTGTGAGTGAAATTTATTATAATAAAGAAAAGCGTTAATGAAGATAGGATTAAGGCCTTGAATTTAGCATACATGCTGTTGATGTGTTTGGTCACCACCAGAGGCCTCCACATCAAAAAGGCCCAATCCCAATTCTCTAACTTACTCCTACCCCTTCTCCTTAAACCTACCCCTTGGCCCTCCAAATGAAGGGCTAAAGGGTAGGGTTATGATTATACCCCTAAGAAATGTGACACCACTACCTGTAGATGCATGGATATATAATAATATCTATAATAATATGAGCTCTATAAAATACATAATAAAATATAAATTCCCTAACACAACAAGTTTTTATAATATAGTCTCATATAGTCTATAATAGCCCCTCCTTGAACTGTCACCTTACCGTGGTGGAGGGGTTTGAACGAGAGCGTCGCCTCCCTGCGCCAGTGCAGAGCACCCCTTCTTGGAGTCCCTCGAAGGGGTGCTGGAAGGTGCTTCAACTGGGGACTCTGTTGTTCTACTGGGGGACTTCAATGCCCACTTGAGTATCAACAGTGACAGCTGGAGGGGCGTGATTGGGAGAAACAGCCCCCCTGAACTGGACCTGAGTGGTGTTCTGTTATTGGACTTCTGTGGTCACAGTTTGTCCATAACGAACACCATGTTCAAGCATAAGGGTGTCCATCAGTGCATGTGGAACCAGGACACCCTAGGCTGGAGGTCGATGATCGACTTTGTAGTTGTTTCATCTGACCTTCTGCCATATATTTTGGACACTCTGGTGAAGAGAGGGGCGGCGCTGTCAACTGATCACCACATGGCGATCCAATGGTCGGGGAGGAAGCCGGACAGACTTGGCAAACCCAAACATACTGTGGGGGTCTGCTGGGAACGCTGGGTTGAGTCCCCTATCAGAAGGGTCTCCCTGCCACCTCCGGCAGAACTTCGATTGGATCCCGAGGGAAGCTGGAGACATTAAGTCTGAGTGCTCAGAGCTGTGGCTGTAAGGTCTCCGGTGCCTGTCGCGCTGGCATTCCCCGAACCAGGTGGTGGACAACGGAAGTTGGGGATGACATCAAGCTGAAGAAGGAGTCCTATCGGGCTTGATTAGCCAGTGAGACTCTTGACGCAGCTGATAGGTACCGGCAGGCCAAGCCCTACAGCCCGGGTGGTTGTGCAGGCAAAAACTCGGGTCTGGGAGGAGTTTGGTGAGGCCATGGAGAAGGTTGGCCTTGAAGAAATTCTGGCAAACCGTTCGGCCCCCTTAGGAGGGCAGCCACTGTTCCACTAACACTGTTTACAGTGGAGGTGGCAGTTGTTGACCTTGGCTGGGGACATAGTCAGACGGCGGAAGGAATCTTTCAAGGATCTACTCAATCCCACCGACATGCCCTCCAACGAGGAAGCAGAGGCTGGGGGCTCAGAGGTGGACTCTTCCATCACCCCAGATGAAGTCACCGAGGTAATTAAGAAGGTTCTTGGTGGCAAGGCACTGGGGGTGGATGAGATGTGCCCTGAGTTTCTCAAGTCTGGATGTTGTAGGGCTGTCTTGGCTGACACGCATCTGCAACATCACTGGCTGACCGGGGTGGTGGTCCCTCTTTTTAAGAAGGGGGACCGGAGGGTGTGTTCCAACTACAGGGGGATCCCCGAGAAAGACTATGCCAGGGTACTGGAAAGGAGAAGAGAGGCATCCTGTGGGAGGGTGCTCTGGGAGTATGAGGTCCAGGGCCCTAAGCTGAGGGCTGTACGGTCCCTGTATGACCGGTTCTCAGCCAGAAAAGGGTGGCTTGTCTCCTTCAGGTTGGTGGTTGCCTCAAGTGGAGGAGTTTAAGGGCGCACTCACACCAGGGCCATTTGAACCGTTCTGTGCCTGAGTACGATTGACCCTGGGCCTGGGCCCAGTAACGTCATCATGTCAGGTGTCGTGGGACTCCTATGTCATCGCTATGTGCCATTTGTTTACAAGAAGCAAGGAATCGCTCAATGGCTCAACAGACGTTGCTCAAACAGTAAAATGGAGAACGTAAACCTAGCGATATTCATTTTGAGTTTGATTTTGAGTCATATTAGGTCCATCAGATCTCCGTGAAACTTTCACCGCCATTGTTTAAATGGACTGTGAGACAACTTGCCGCACATATGTCATGCACGCAGCACTTAGCAGCACTAGTGCTCATGCTTGAGCAACATAAAAACACACACACACACACACACACACACACACACACACACACTAGACAAACATACTTGTGACAGCTGCTCCTCTGCTGCACTTCTCCACTGCCTGTATGGAGTCAAACTCAAATGATTTTTACCACAGTTAAAGTCCTCAGCTAAGAGATATTTTATCAGTACTTGAAGCATTCACCTTGAAAAATTAAAAGTTGAGTTTAACAGAACTAGGACTAATGTTCTCAGAGTAAGTGCTTTTTATACAGCATTAAAACCCATTGCAGAGAGACCTTGATAAGGCTCTCAGAGTGTGCATGTGGCACTGACTCACCCGGCTGATCGCCTCTTGCCGCCCCGTCCTGGCACAGCTCCTCCCATCCGTACCTGACTGGCCCCCACAGCTCCAGGCATGGCCACTGCACCCGGCAGCTCACTGGCCATCTCTGAAAAGAAATAAATAAATAGCAACATGGGTAAATGAGTACAAATACTTAAGAGATTTAAATCATACATGTAGGCCCAGTTCAAGGCTCACTTTAGAACAGGGGTCCCCAACCCCCAGTCCCCAGACTTGCAGTGGTCCATGACTCATTTTCTGTTGGTCCGCGAAGAAAAAGACTTTTATTAGATTTTTTTATTTTACAGACTATTAAAATCTTTTGGGTATCTTATTTTGAAACTGTCTGCTTCCGCCAGAACCTCTTTCCCACATTTCACTCACACTTGACTAACTCACTCACGCTTCTGCAACATTAAGACAAACTCTGCCTCGGCTTTCTGGCTTCCTTACTTGGGTCAGTGTACTCACTGGGTCATTCATAGAGAAATGCTGGTAATCCAAAAAATAAACCTAACAGAGTTTTAAATGTTTTAAATAAATTAGACAAGTATTAACATGAAAGTGTATGACCTTCTAACTCGGGTATATCTGAGCAGCTACGGGATAAGACGAATATGAAGCACCGAGTTGGAAGTGAAATGGGTCTCTCGTGGAATCACTGGCCAGAGTTTTTGAGTTATGGTAGTTGCTTCATTTGTTTTTTTACAAAAACAGTCAACACTTGCAACATATTAAGAAAGCTACCACAGAGTGGGTTGAAAAACGTGCTTAGATATGTGACATATTTAACCTGCTCAACAAACTCAAACTGTCACTTCAAGGAAAACAACCACAGTTTTGAAAGTCAGCAGGTAAAGTCGCTGCATTCAAAGGTGAACTGGAAAAGAGGGGACAGCTTTTCTCAGTAGTATTTCAACCTCAAACTGGGAAGGAATGGATCCAAGACCCATTTATGCTTGACTGTTGGTGGCCGTAAATGAATGACAATTTTAAATCTCACAACATTGTGTACACAGGACACACGAGTGCAGACTCATCTAGATTTTAATAAACAAAGGTCACAAGATGGTGATAATTGCAGGATGGCATCTGTCCAAGTTTAAGGTGGTTTAATAAAAAAACACAAGCAGGTTGTTTTTTGTGTATGTTCACACACTGAGATCAGATGAGAGGAAAGCTTCAGTGTGTGAGTGGCATGAGTTCTACCTTAGAACAATATTTTACCAAAAGATTTAATTTATAATACCCTGAACATCTCAATAATTTGACCTTAAGTGCATGAGGTGTAGATAATTTTTAGAAAAGTGCAGATTCTTCCAGCCAGAGGCATGTGCAGGTTTTCATTTCAAGTGAAACCTGAGCTCTGGTCCACATGGACTTGAAAGGACAGCCAAGACACATGTAAATACCAGCATGATTAGAACAGGTGGACCTGGACACTTGTGATGATATGATGTAATCATATTAGGTGTAGAGTGTGGAGCCTTTTCCAAGGCCCACTCTCTGTTAGTGTTGAGACAAGAGCCCATTAGGAGTATTAGCCGTGTACTGTTTTCCCTTGTCTCATCTCCCATCTCTTCCACTCCACTGTCTCCTTCTCCAGCCTGTCTCAGTTTGCGGTGTTCATTCATTCAGCCAGATGAAACAGATAGTCCAAGCAAACACCTGTACGCCCCACTGCATCGAGGAGCACAGTTAATATTTGATACAGTCTGCATTCCCCCACGGCGCTCTTTCCAAATACACACACATTACTCATTCATGAAGGAGCTACAACAGCACATGGCTCTGAAACGAACATTATCAAATGTACCTCCTTCAGGGTTCATTCAGCAGCTGTTATTCACTACGACACTGCAAAAACTCACATAGCCTTTTTATTGATATGTTACATGTAACAACTGCACACAAGCTTTTGTTTCCACAGCTTACAATGATCATGGCCCTACTACTGAGAGTCCCAGAGAGATATATACAAAAATTCAGCCCTCAGGCGATTTGTGTTTGAGTGTCAGGGAAATAGCCCTGTCAAAATTGAGAGGCCGTTTACACAATGCCAGTGTTTTCACACCACGAAAATGCAAACTTTTGAATCCGGCCGAGGAGGTGTTTTTGTTGTGGCTGCAGCTCCGCTCTCATGTAAACCATGAAGGCGGCATCCCCAGCAACTAACGCACAACTAATAACCCTACAAAAGAGGGAGTAACAGAAGTAGCAAAAGAAAACCCACCCCTACTCTCTAGCATATGTACTACATCGTTTTTGGGTGGCTCCGTGTGAAAAGTGGATTGTGTTGTAACATTGTCATGTCAATGCAAATCGGGGATGGCATCACTGTTCCGTATTCCTAAGCAGAGTTCTCGTGTAAACGGCCCCATCTTCAACAATTTTGACACAAAATAAAATTAAATAAATGAGATCTAGAATTGTGAGTAAATTGAGGCATGTTTTACAGTAATATTATAAACAGACATATTTAATGATATTTAGAGAAGTGTGCCTGTAAAGATGGGTTACCTCTATCTACTAAATTCTGTCAGCTTTGTTGAGAAGTTGGGTCTTCTCACATACGAAAATACAAAATAAATGTGCAGCGAAATAGATAAAAACGTGAGCGGCCAGAAGTACAGCAGGTAACAAACACCAGACATCAAGAACATCTGTGGCAGTATGGCAACAGCTGTTTATTTTTTAAATGAATGAGATTTTTTAATTTTTCGCCCTCGTCCAGTTCTGGTCCCATCTTGATTTAGATGACTGACCCCTCCCCTGATGGTGTAGAGGGGAGGAGAAGTAAGTCCAGTCCCTGGTTCCCACTCACTGGTTGAATCAGGAAAGCTGGTCTCTAGGTCACTGTATAAGATAATATATTTATTTATGTTAATGTTCAACTTCAAGTAAAACTCTTTAGTGAACACACAGGCACAGGTCTTGTCAGTCAGAGTCATGCGTTCAGACAGCCGGAGAATAAAGGCCCCTCAGGAAGAAAGCATGAAGGATATTTATGGCGTCAGAATAACAGCAAAAGTGGTGAGGGGCATACAACCACACGCAAATTATTTTAATTCACATGAGCAGTTATTAACTCACTCACACAGAAATTCAACAACCGTGAGCTCTATACAGAGCCTAAAAACAAAACATGTGCAAACAAACACTCCCTGCTTGGTGTGCGGGCTGTGGTGATATTTCCCCCACGCAAGGACAAATTCTATGCACTCGTAGAAAGACTTTTGGCAGATTGGGGTGGGACCTACTGGAGGCACTGTGCCTTCTGTCCTGTTGGTCACCTTTTCAGGTAAGAACGCCCCGTGACCTGTTGGCCCACACAGATTTACAATAAATCAATTTTGCTTCAGATCGTCAAAGAAGTGGGAGATTAAAGAATTAGACTGAAGAGTGGTGAGTGAATTAATCCTTAAAAACACATAAATAGTCTGGCTACATATGCATGTATATTAGTGGAAGGCGCCTAAAAATCACAAGTAGCTGACAGGCTATCGAATAAACATAATGTAAACATACTTCAAGTCCATTTAGTAAGTTAGCTTTAGTACCAGTTTAAGTACTTTAAGTACCAGTTTGTGTAGCATAAAATGAAACGCTAGCAAATCCTTCATACTAGCGCTGTAATCTTAGTGTATTTAAGTGTGTGTCATATTTTGCCCAAGGCTATACTATTTATTATTTTAACTGACATTATTGTTGTAACATTCTTTCTAGTTTTTATTCTGAAAAGACGGGTTTAAATAATAAGCTAATTACACGATAATAACCTCACATTAAGAACATTTTCACACTGTTTTGGTTCATTTAAATTTTAATTCTCAGACCAGTTATGCTAACCTGACTCCACCAGATAGAACTGCTCCACAGAAGATAGTCTATTTTGCAGTACCAGTACCAAAGCGTTTGCAAAAGGGAGGCGCCTTCTGTCGAAACTTGGTGATTGGATGAAGCACCGACTAGTATCCGCTTACCATGAGGTTTCTTTAGCCAATCATAGCAACAATATGACGTGCCACTCTTTGTGCTTCTTTCAAAGAAGAAATACTCTCTACTTCTGATAAAACCATATATGTATAATAAGAACTGGATAAGGCCCCGCCCCCTTTCCCCTGCCGCCAATTTGATTAGTGGCCGCTCGAGGTATTGCAATGAAAAACTCCTCTATGGCCCAAAAGGGATTTTCCCCATAGACCGCAATGTAAAAACAAACGCCTGGTATTTGGCTGACAGGACACTGACAATTGCCAAAATGGTCGGATTTTGAAGGGTTTATTGTCTATTTTCATATCCTGGACTTTTTCTCTGTTAAAAATCCTTAAATTTGCTAAAAAATAACTTTTATTGTTCATGACGCCACTGTTCTAGCGCGCCTTCGCGCCCATTGGTCAGAACAGATCACGTGGCGAGTGAAACACAAGACCGCATGCGCGAGTGACATAGTGCTCCTACTCTATGGGCCGCGTAATGCGGAAGCAATGCAGAAGCCAAAAACTTTTTTGGCGTGCTGCGCCAATGATGATGATTGAAAATAATGGCCGGCCATGTTTTTTTTTTTACTCATTCAGTATCCTGTTCTACAATACATCCATGGATAAAACTGATTTGATAGCACCATCAACGCTAACGCCTTTCCGGGTAGCCATGTTGATAACAAAGAGAAGAAGAGGGCGCTAGTTGCTTTCGTCAAATTAATTACCCGCCTCATCCTGTTCGTGCTGCAACATCATTGGTCACAAGACTCGATACGCGATACAAGATGGATTTACAAGATTTACACGGGTTTAGAAACTCCCAAATCTCGCAAGAATCCAGCTGCAGCGCAAGGTTACAGTTAATGCAGCATGGCTGTGAATTTGCTGAATATCCTGCAATGTGCAAGTGACCTCGGTGGTATGTATTTTGAGCTAAATGTTTATTATTCAGAATAACCTGCCAGCACTATTTGAAACGGGTTTTGGGTTTATATAAAGCGTGTTACTGCCGTTACACAGCTATTATGGCAATTGAAAGTGTAACTTTCTGTAAGTAAATGAAACTTCAATTTCAGTAGATGTTTACTAATACTGAATGTATTTTAAAATGAAGTTCAGGAACAGAGTACTGCACAGGCAACGAATGGAACCAGGCAGAAGACAAAGCAGCAGAGGCACCCTCATGCTCTGCAACTCCCACTCAGCAAAACATGGCCAGGAATGGTTTGATAAAATTGTAAAGTTCCTTTTCACTCCTTGTGGATGTTTCCCCATTTTTTTTAAACAAAAATCAAATCTTGATTTTCAAATCTTGAATTTTTGTCACAGAAAAGGCCAGGTGTCAAAAGATGTGCTCACCTGTACAGTTTTTTTTCATGGACAAATCCTTGGATAAAACCCCCAAACTCTTGGAGGAGCTAACCCTTTTGCAGACTGGGTTAGGAAGAAAAACTGTACAAGTTTCAGATGACGTGGACCACAAAGAGTTATCACCAGATGTGTTATGTGTCTTCTTGTGTATTTTCTTTGTATTAAACTGAACATCTGTGGGCTCATGTGACTACATTGATAATTTAGAAATTAGTTTTACATTAAGCTTAGCGAGTTTTTTCTACTTTCATTAAAAGACAATTGTTAAATTCAAATCACTTCATTAATCACACAGAGGAAATTCAGTCATTGTCTCAAATAATTTCCTCATAGTCTAATCGATTTTACAGTTTTGTGGCAGTCAGGAAGGAGGAGTTCTGGCTGATCTGTTAAAAGACAAACTGAAAGTGTTTTCTCATTGTTCAAAATAAAAATATATATACACACTTTTGTGATCTTTTATTCCAATAACACTTTTAACCGAACAAGACAAAATTAACATATTCTCTACACATTTGTTTGTGCCTCTTAAATTTAGAGCAAAAAATAGCTCTAGTACAACATGCTGCTCTTCATTCAGGGGACTGTCAAATTCCAAGACCACAATTATTCCTTCTGCATCCAGTCTGTAGTCAGCAGAAAACTCACAGTCTGGCTCTTGGATATCCTAACAATAAAAAACAAACAGTACTAGGATCAACGCTGTATTTCACAGCCTGTTGCAAGCTCTAAAATATAACTGTAATATGAAGTTTTATTTAATGAATTCATAAATTGTGTTATGGACTGGACAATATTATGTAGCTTATATTTCTGAGTGCATAAAGACAAGCATAATTTAATTGTTTCACCTGAAGATTATCTGGCTGGTTTGTTGCATTTGACATCATTCCCAAGTACCACATCTGCTCTGGAGTTTTATTCCTTTCTGTCCTCAGAGGGTGGTTGTTCCAACCTTCCAAAAATAAACAAAAAAAAAAAACATATGAAGATTTCTGTTAGGTTTTAGAAGGAATATTTGTTGGACAGCAAAAAGATCTTCTGTTTCAGAAAGAAGTATGAGGAAGTCAGTATCACCACAGGCAGGATGCATAATTATTATTTTTTAAATGCAATGTAATCATTAACTCATAAAAAGATGTTTGTAATTTGTTAATGTTGCTTCTTTTTGTACTTTGGGAGTACACATCAAGAAGAAGACGCATCTCTAAGCTGTCAAGTGTATTGTGATGTTGTGAAACGTTCAATTCTATATTATAAAATAATATTTTTTATAATAAAAATTTAATCGTGGCACAAAAAGACAAAATGTTGGCTATTCAACTTAAAAAAAATTTTCACCTCTGATTATAGAAGCTTTTTCCACATATAGGGCATTGTATCACTTCCACGTACAGTGAACATATAACAAGCAATGTCCACGTTCTCCACTCCTTGATCACCTCTGACTCTGGGCAGCACACAGGACATTGATCAGCTCGTCATTTCATCATGTGTACTTACTGAATCTTTTATTAAATGTTTGGGCAATAAAAAATGTTTTGCTACTTACCTTGAGGGTATGCCATGTTCCTCAGTGGCTTTTCTGAAGGCAGCAAATGCAGCTGAAGCATGATTGTTAGTTGCAGCTTCCAAACACATCACCTGTCTAACAATATGTACACTGTCATGTTATCACATTACAGACTTTAGCTGAAGACTCGTCAAGAGTATTCAGCACTGTTTTATGCACCTTTACCTTCCCATCCACTGCACCAAAAATAACTATATTGTACCTTTTAGGCAGATGATAAAACAAAATCTAAAACACATGCACATTATAATTATTATTATCAACTCAAGTATAGTATCGACCTGATGGGTTTGTGGTTTGTGTGCACATGCCACAGTGAAAAAGGGGCTCTGTTCGTTCGTCGCACAGTATAGCCCAAACATTATTGTGCAGCATCAAGCTCCTCTTCGGTAACAGCACTGTGCCTCTGTCTAGCAGAGAGCCCAAACTCGCTCATCTGTCTTTGAACAGTTTTGGCTGAAGCACTGAGTAACTTTGTAGTGCAATTTGAAGAGAAATTCATGTCCAATAACTCAACCAGTCTTTCTTTTTCAATGCTGTAACCAGGACAGCCCGTCTCTCCAGCTACTGTGTCCACAGTGCTTAAAACTTCATAATTTCCAGCATGCTCCATAACCTAAATGTCTTGACAATGTTTCCCAGAGGTACAGCTCCTGACAACATGCAAAAGTCCATGTTGACAGGAGTTATTTCAAGGCCTAATATATCTTTATGTTTTTTCTTGACTTTTACAAGGCATTTGATACAGTAGAATACAGTTGACCACCCCTTTGTCTTTGACAGCTGTGACTTGGGACGTATTTACGCAATGGGCTGAAAACCCTCAAGCTTGTAAGCTATCAAAGACATTACCTATTCATAACAGTAAATTTGTATAAACATACAATTTGATTCACTTTTGATGATTTATCTGTGCTAAGTATTATCTTAATATTACTACTTGCCAAATACCATACGCATAAATCTGTATTTGGAGATAAAAAAAAAAAAATTATACAAAAATTCATTAATTTAAAAATCATTGAAAGCAGATCACATAAAATAAGATAACACAGAAAATAATCAAGCTTTGGCTAAGCTTACTTACAAAATAGACTTACAACATGTTCATTACATTTATAACATTTATTCAATAGCCTGTCAGCTACTTGTGATGTTAGGCACCTTCTGCTCATATATATGCATATATAGCCCGACTATAGCTAAAATAAAAAAACGTATTTACATGTTTTCAAGGATTATTTCACTCACCACACTCCAGGTTAATTCTTCCATCTCCGACTTCTTTGATGATCTGAAGCAAAATTTATTGCCGTAACTCTGTGTAGGCCAACAGGTCACGGGTCGGTGTTACTGGAAAAGGTGACCAATCACAGTAGGGACAGTGCCTGCAGTGGGGCCCGCCCCCAATCTGACAAAAGTCTTTCTACGAGCGCATAGAATCTGTTAACCCGACTCTGCCAGATAGAACTGCTCCACAGAATAGTCTATTTCGCAGTACCATCTGGGAAGGCTCCCGTTAATGGTCACAAGCGGCTCAAGCAGTTTGGTTGGCGCAGTAAAAGATGGATTAACGCGAGTTTGGAAACTCCCAAATCTCGCAAGAATCCAGCTGCAGCGCAAGGTTAAGAATCTTTCCACAAGCATTTGTATGCGTGTGTGTTTCATTTTTACGCATTTAGCTCTGTGTAGAGTTCGCGGTTGTTGAATTTCTGTGCGAATAACTACTCATGTGAATTAAAATCATTTGCATGTGGTTGTATTTATTGCCCCACTCCACTTTTGTTATTTTTTATTCTCCTTGTCAGATGCTCATAACACGTTAGGGATGTACAGTTAATCGAATTTTCAATTTCGGCTCCCAATGATCACAAAACCTATGTAATCGAGAAAAAATGATTATTTATTACTTTTATTTTATTTACTACTTGTTACTTGTTTTCCACAAGATTGTGGAAGTGCACTACATTGTTGATCTAATTTATTTATATTAATTATTATTGTTTATTTTTTAAGCTATTTATTTTACGTTTGAATATATAATAATTATTATTTTAAGGAGAATTCACTGTTTTGTTCAATAAATCCAATACATTTCCAAAGTCAATGAGTGTAAAATAATCGTGATTTAAATAATAACCAAAATAATTGTGATTGTGATTTTTTACATAATCGAGCAGCCCTCCCCACAGATTCCCGCACTGTTCCATCAGACAACATTAAGAATGTAAAACACAAAGTTTGTACATTATTCTCCTCTTGTCTTGGCCTAAAACATCATATTGTGATTATTGGACCGTAAAGCATCTTTAATGCTCTAGGACTACAGTTACAGAGATGGGACAAATTAGTCATGTTGTAGAACTTGAGTCCAATGGCAGAATATTGTTTTTGTTAAAGACAAGTCAAAACAGCTTTATTGCCTCTTCCAAGTTTCTAGTGTTGTCTTGAATGTGCTTTGCTCACTGAAATTATTGGAAAAGACCACTGCATCTCTTGCCAGTCAGTAAACTCCTTTAGATTTCAGTAATGTTGAGACTTCAGTAGATGTTTCTGACACCAGTTATGTCTGACTAAACACTGTCCTGATCATGAGTGCATGTCATGTTCTCACTGCTCTTATTGGATTTGGTTAAATCCTTGAGTGACACAGCAGATCTGCTCTGATCTCCTCTCACCTGAGCACACACAGCAGAACCGAACACATGAGCTGCATGCCACAACCACAAGCAGCATCAGTATTTGGCACGATTCAATAGGACTGTGAGCATCTGCAGATACAGCTCCGGACCTCTGTCCTTATGGGCTCATTGTTGATTCTCCCAGCACTGTGCCAACACTCTGTATGCAGCCAAAGTGCTAATAACCAGCCAGTTCTTTATTTATATTCCCGTTTCATTTACATCCACAATGAAGTGACACGGAGCGTGAGGAAGGCCATGCTTGACCTGTTTTCATACAGAGGTCTTCCACACAGGATTAATTACTGAGAAGGCTGTGAGCCCAGCCGCTGCATTTACCTCCCTCATCTCTTCACCTAATGAAATACGCCAAATCCATTTTACATGCTAACATTGTGTTTCACACTGATTTCAGCTTTAAGACCATTTATGGTTAAATGTTACATCTAAAAATGACTTTGTCTTGTCTTGGAATCAAACACATTTCTCTTGGTTTAGGTGGTGGTCTTATGATGATGTATTAGTACCACATCATAGGAAGTACATCGGGCTAGATCTTAATGATCTAAAACCAAAGTGAGTGCCATAAAGTGCATTCACTTTAAGTGCATGTCCACATGCTGGTGCACAGCATTAGGAGGCTGGAATAATGCAAGGAGGATTAACTTGATTGTAAATTATGCATAGTGTCAAAGTATCAACACTTATGACATTTTTATGCTTGCTAAATTGTCCTTGTTTAGTTTTAACCATAACTGCTTGCAATCATAAACATTGGCTTGTTTCTTGTGGGTATGTTTCTAAAGAGAATTGCAGCAGAAAACACATTTTTAATAGGAATTTTCCCTGGGTCCCTCAAGTGAGCAATGTAACCACACCCTTAATCAAATTAAAAACAAATGGTAAATGACATACATCTATATCACACTTTTTGTACCTTTCTTCGGCACCCAAAGTTTTTTACAGCATGATTTCCTTCACCCATTCACACACACAAGCAATCATACATTCCCACTCTGGTGGTGGTGGTGGTGGTAAGCTACAACTGCCCTACGGCAGACTGATGGAAAAATGGGCTTTGCCCACCATCAAACACACTGCCACAATCACACACATTCATACACCAGTGCTGTGGCACTGAAGGCAAGGTGGGTGAAGTGTCTTGCCCGAGGACACAACAACAGTATGAACTGGCAGGATCTAATCTCCTTCTGGTTGGATGCCCTTCTCTACCTCCTGAGTCACTGCAGCCTAATGTGATACAAGCATACTTTTTAGAAAGCTCTCTACTGTCCAGCTGTGATGAGGTAGGAGAATGTGTACTGCTGTCTGTGCACTCCCTAATGATTTTGAGGTCACAGGAGAAGAGGCCAGTCTCTGTGGGCAACAATCTGGAGCCACTGAATTTTCTCTCACTTGTGTTTAACATGTTGTAGATATGTCTTAGCTCAAATAGATGCTCTGCATTTTGATGACTGCATGTGATTGAGACAGATGCAGCAATTACTTTAAAAAGTCACAATTGTCTCCACGGACAAAAGATTTAAAAGTGGTGGAACTCCTAAACAAACAGCTATGTTCAGTGACATTGAAACTCATTAAAATGAATGTCAAATATAAATAGTTTCATATTAAAATTTACTGGAAAACACTATGTGTTTGCATGTGTGTGTAATGTGGCTGAAGGCTGATGTGTTTTGAGCCATGAATGAGTCTGGGACTGTTCACTGTGGATATTGTTGTTGAATGAGCTGTTTTCATATGAATAACCTTCTACATTTTTCAATTGAGAGCCATACCCTTCAGGGGCTAATAACCGGTGACTAACTGACACTCAAATCCTTCAATGTCTGATTGAAAATGACAAGAAAGAGGCATGGATTTTTACAGATTCTTATACAAGACACAGCTCAAAAGACAAACACATCCCAGTACTGTAACTGCTTAGTAAGAGGGTTTAAAAGGCATTGTAGAATGTTAGACTGTTGTAAGCCCCTTGCTTTGCTCTCTGTGCTTGTGAAGAGCCAGTGTTTGGAACAATGTCGACACAGCACTGTCCTTTCGTTTGGATCAACAGGCTACGATTTAATTCCAATCATTGTCAAAAGAAATAGCCTCCCACAGCAGACACATTAAGTAAAAGATTATATGGTTGAGTATCCGTGAGCTACAGAACCTTTGTTTCGCTGGGACACATGACTAAATCAACACATTAGAGCACACTGTCCCAACAATAACAGCCACAAATGCGATAAAAAGGCGCGTACATATAAATATGTACAAAAACAACGCTACTCCTTGTGTATATGATCATAGAACTTGTGTTGTGGTCGCCTGTGGAGAATAGCCGCCTGTCTCCTAAGTGAAGTGGGGGAAGGGGCTGGATGCAGCGCCTGGCTTCGGCGGCCTCACGCCAGCCTCAGCCCTCCGCACAAGCTGCTTTACCGAGCTGCGCACGCCTTTGTTCGTTTGCAGTACCGTGGATTCTCCCAAACACAAACCCGCTCCAAGTAAACTCACCTGAAGGGTTGACTGCAGCGGGAGTCGCCATGTTTCCTTCAGCGGAGACGAAGAAGCAAATGTTGGCGATGGCGCACAATGACGCACAAAGCACGGCAGGCTGCGAGCTCCGCGACGGAGGCTGTTAACTCCACGGGCTTGTCACGATATCAACTCCTCACATTCGTTCAGCCTAGGCTCGGAGCTGAAACCAGAGAGAGAACCTGTTAGAGACGACACACAGCACTGTCAGCTTCTTTTTGAGGAAAATGTTGGCCGGGGCCAGACTAAACCAGTGCAAGATGTCTGAATGGAAGCAACGCGAGATTTTAGTGTTACTTGAATAAATTAATGTAACAGTGAAGCACTGAAAACGCTGAGGGGAGTGAGGGCCGCACTGAGGATGCACCATGGTTTATTGTTGTTATTAGAGTATTATGAACACATGTGTTTTCACATTGAAAAATAGATCATTATGGAGCAGAAAGCTCGAGTTGAAAGCAGCAGTGTAAAGCACAGGTGCATGCCTGCACAGGCTGCCGTATTCATTATAAAAAAAAGACATGATAGCCTACTAATAAACAGTAATAAATAATATAGTCGATATAGAAATGATCATATAGAAGAGGATAGAGTCCAGACTGGACAGACTGAGTCCAGAGAGGACAGACTGAATCCAGAGAGGAACACTTTATGAACTAAAATGATTTAAATATATATAAATATATTAAAGTCAACTCATCACCGGTTTCCTTCATGTTTGTTCACAGACATCAGTATGCTCTTAGAGGGCTACTGTAAGTGCTCCCTGCTTTCTGACTTTAGCTGGTAAAACTATTGTTCAGCCAGAGTTTTTGTGTCTCCAGTGAAGCGTGAGGAAATTACTTTAGTACCTGTATCTCTATATCTTTTGAATACAATCAAAAGGCTATTGCTGTGTAAATTAAACAAACATTTTGGATATAATATGTCCAGCCGAATAAAATGGAAGAAAGTTACAATTTTCGGAAGAATGGTTACTGGACAACTATTTCACCAAATCTGATTGGATAGTATTAGACTTTTAGTGTTGTGTAGAGTCTTTTTTGCTTATTTACAAAGTTGTTATAATGAAAGGGAATGTCCTGTTTAACATTTCAAAAGAAGATGCTGGACTGGAGCAGAGGCATGAGGGGGCTGAGCTGTTCTCGGGTCTCACTGTGAGAGAGATGCAACAGCCAGCACTCAGCCTCTCTCCTCTGTGTAGCTGTGTGTCTGACTCCTGCTGCAGTCTCCTCTCAGCCTGTCCCCATCCAGCTCTGGGTCCAGCTCTGGTCCTGGTCCTGTCAGGGAGCAGTCAGAGCAGACCAGAAAAGCCTCCGTTCAGCTGCTGCAGGATGTGAGGTGACAGGTAAGAAGCTCTCTCTTTCCCTCTGCTGTTGACAACAGTTTTGCTCATCAGTGCTTGGCATTCTTATGTTATTAGTCATCTCCTCAGCTGTGTGCACATATGAGTCCATGTCCACATACATGTGTTACTCATGTAGAACTGAAATAGGTGCATGTACTGTGTAGAATTTGGTGATCACACTCTGATCACATCCTGTCATATATTAATGTACAGTGAACTGAGGCTGCTGGTTCCTCTGGAACATCTGGCCAAATGGTCCAGCCACAGTTTTTTTTTTTTTTTTTTTATGGAAGTCAATATGAAGCATCAGGCAAGTTTTGATTGCCTTGTTCCTTGATCAAGGGATTGTTGACAGGGATACTATTATGCTGACAAACACAGAAATATCTGAAAATACACTACAACTACTACAACTAATGAATTAAGTAGCATGTGTGATGATATCACATTCCTACACAACCAGAAGAGATTGTAGTAATAGACTACAGCATACACTAGACATAAAAACTCTTTTATTGTATGTAGTTACTCAAAATCAAGTGACAGTTGCAAAGGTCTATAAAATATGAACATTATCTATGGTTCAGTATCCTAGCTTATCTTTTTCAAATGGTTGTATAAATTTATAAATGTGATTTTGAGCCTTCAAAATTGTCTGATTATCACTTTTTTTTGGAAAATGCTTGATAAACATAACAAACTTTAATGGATGAACTTTTAATCAATGAAAATTGTACAGTTTAAATACAATGACTAAAGCTAATTTAATTCAGAACAAACATAATGAAGTGTCTTTTATTCATTAAAATCATTCCTCTGTTTTTATTAAACATGAAAATTAACATAAGACTGAATGTGTGTACTGTAGCCTTTGACTGACAAATACCTCCCATAAAACATATATATATATAGGGGTGCTCTGGTCTTTCTGTGAGGAGTCTGCATGTCCTCCCCGTGTCACCGTGGGTTCTCTCCGGGATCTCCGGCTTCCTCCCACCGTCCAAAGACATGCATGTATAGGTGAATTGGTGACTCTAAAGTGCCCCTAGTGGATGAATGTGAGAGTGAATGGTTGTCTGTCTATGTACGTCTAAGTGTCAGCCCTGCGACGAACTGGCCACTGTCCAGGGTGTACCCCGCCTAAGGCCCAAAGCTGCTGGGATAGGCTCCAGCCACCCGCGACCCCACAAAGTGGGATAAGCGGTAGAAGATGAAATGAAATGAAATATATATATATATATAGTACATAGAGCACAGGAGGTGGTGGACTGCATGAATATGACTTTACAAGAACAGTGGCTCACTGGGAGTCTCTGTCATGGTCCCCAGGCATCTGTCTATTGAATCACACATTCAAATCTATTATCAATCTATCTAATCATATTTATTACTATTACTAATTATAAACGTAGGGAGTGGGCCAGAGTAAAACACATTACACTGCACTTTTGTATACAGTATTTTAATTTCATATGACATACAACTGAGGCTCACTAGGACATATTTGTACAGTTTTTATTTTATCTTGATTAAGGTATGTCAAGTTATCACATGCATTTACTCACAATGACACCTGATGTGGTGACTGGTGCTGTTCCAGTGCAGGGGTGCCCTGATCCTGGTATGGCCTGGTTTGATCTGGTCTGGGTCTGAAATGGAGCACTCCTGAGCAGCTGCACTGCAGGGTTTATTTTAGACTGGAGCCAGTGTGGATCTAGAGCTATTCTGTTGTAGCTGTAGGAAATAATGAGTTCATTCAATGTAAAACAGAACCGAGCATTTTTTGGGTCAACAGGTGGACTGAAGTGAACTTTATAGTAACTGAAATTAAAATGACATCCTAATGTTGAGCAGGAAGTGAAAAAGTCAGTACTGAGTGTAGTCTGGAACAGATGTGGGAGCCATGGGAGAATGAGTGTGGATAATATTGGATGCAATAATATAAGACTTTAGTAAATAGTAACCAGTACATTCTTTTTGTCAGAACATTATTTTAACAGCTTTGTGTCCTGTGTGAACAAGATATCTGTGTAATGTGCCCGAGAGCCATACAGTGTAGAATATTAGGGAATAACTAAATGCATGTCATTTACCAATAACTTAATATATACCAACACTGTTTGTGCAGTACTGAAGTTGCACTTTGAGACTTTAGAGACATTATTCATTATGTTTTCACTTCCTTCATCAGTCTTTCCATAAATAGTTGAACTGGTACATTTAACTTGGATCTGTGCTCATACTCATCAGGTGTAGACATGTCTCCATGGCCTTTGTCAAACCACCCCAGTCAAACCATCTCAGGGAGCAGGTCAGGGAGTACAGCAGCAGAGGCCTGTTCTCATGTGTACTGCAGGAGTCGGAGCTGTTGTCTGCTTTGTTCGTCCAAATCAAAGCTGCCTTTGTCTTCTCCTCATCTGCGCTCCCTTCAGGAAGTTAGGACTGAGGCCCAGTGAATGGTGGCTCAGAACATCCTTTGAGTGTAAAGCAAACATGTGCCAGAGGAGATGTAGGGGGTGGAGGGGATGGAGGGGATAGAGGGAGTGGAAGGGTGGAGGGTGTGGAAGGGCAGAGGGTGGGACAAAGAGAGCAGTCCTACTCCAGCTCTATCTTTCCGTCCATCTGGCCCTACTCAGTACAATGAGGTCTCAACAAGTGTTTGTAATCCAGCAGATGCAAGCTCCATCTCTCAGCAAACTTCTTCTTCCACTTCCATACCCCCAAAACCTGGCCAAGGTTTGTTTTCAGCTAACACCATCTGGCAAAGGCTGGAGTTTAATGAAAGGCAAGAGCAAACTTCTGAACTGTACTTCTACTGACATGTGCTACAGGAGAGGAATGTGCACTTTTTCCTCGAGAATGGCAAGCATTGTATTGCTTTAAAGGTGCACCATGTAAATGTAAACTGTACATTTTTCTTCTGCTGCTTGGTCCCTGTTGGGGATTGCGGTTGGCTGGAGGACCTGGAGAGAGCCCACGCTTCCACAGCTTCTTGCTACCATGCACCCCACTGGATGATTTACATTGATCAAAAGAAAACCTATCAGTCAAAACAAAATTTATAGTATATAAAATAAAGTGAACTAAGAAGAATGACATAAAAAAAGAAAAATAAAACTCTATAAAAAATGTACATTTAAAATCATAAGCTCATCAGACCTGTTTCCACTGTTTGCTGTAGGACTACTGTAGGTACACACAGGCTGTAATGAGGTAGGATTGCAATTTCTCAACTAGAAGATGGCAAAAACTACACAATCAACCTTGTGTTGTTCTCTGTTTTAGCTTCATAATCTTTTTTCTTCTTTGAGCCAAAGTAAGAATTGTCATGTAACAAAAAAAAGAGGAAATGGTGAGATACAGATGTTAGATAGATGTTTTCACACTAACCTCCACTTTGTTCTAGAACAGAAGGACATAATGATGGGGATATCTACTGTGTGAGACTTAATCAAAATATTTGTATAAATCTGGTGCATTCTACCTTAACATCATACATTTTCAAGATTAATGGGATGAAAGATGGCAGCGCCCATAGACGCAGCGGTTCAGTGCTCTCCTTTTCGGGTGTTGAACTGCTGCCTTCAGGCAGAAGATACAGAACAATTAAAACAAGGACAAACAGATTAAAAAACTGTTTTTACCCAAGAACCATTATCACCTTAAATGCTGCTTTGTCTTTTTAAGTGCAATATCTTTTACTTTCTTGTGCAATTTTAGGGAGCTGTGAAATAGCTGAATGTGATGGATGTGTGTGTTTTTAACTTATAGCCTTAATCTTTTTACCTTTTTAACAGTACTTTTATTTATTTATTTATTTATTTATTTATTTATTTATTTATTTATTTATTTATATATTTAGTTTTATCTGCACCGATGGTTTGCTTTTCAATTTCGTTGTACAGTGTTCAATGACAATAAAGTTATTCTATTCTATTAAACACAGCCAAAAGAGGTTTTAGCTTCATGTCTTTTAAACCCTAATCAGAAAGTGCGCTGAGATGACATTCAATGAAAAACAAGACAGTGCAAACATTAGCCAGTGTTGCGCCTTGTTATGCTAATGATGAAATCTGGAAAACAGAGTCTGGCTTAAGAAAGATGTGACCAGTGTCCACAAGAGCAAAGATGGAGTCAACATTTAAAGCTCACAGGGTACCATAGAGCTAACCTGATGCATTTGTGTCATTTTCAACAGGTCTATCCACCTTGCGCTGGTAAAATTATGAAGTGATTTTCATGGCTACTCATGCCTGACATGGCATTGTTTAATTTAGAACTTGCAGAAAACTCAGCCACAGTTGCAGCGATAAAATTGTAATATTTCAACAATTATCTGAGTCTAAGCAAACTGCAGTCTCACTAGTTTATAAAAACTATATAATAAAAACGATAATTGTAAAGGTAAAAAAGAAAAAAGTGTATAAATAATATTGTTTGAAGTAAAACCTAGAGATGCATAACATTATCAGAGATTCTAAAACTGTAACTATAACGGAGTTCTAGTTTTGTGCAAGTGGACGTGGGCAGTCATTCTGAAGCAGAGACACTGGAGCCACTCCTTCCTCCAGCCCAGCAGATGGGCCATTACCAAAAGAAGTCACAAATCACCCGTCATGGATCACACCAGAGCCTCAGGGAGGGGGCAGGAGATACATGCACGGAACCAGTATTTAACATCAGTACATCTTTATTCTGCGCAGCTAGCCGAGAGTCAGATTGAAGTATAAGGACTGTTTACAGCACAGCGCTGCTCTGTCCCAGTAAAATTATACTCCATAAAACCAGCTCTCTGTGGAATGTGTTAGGGGTAGGGCCAGGCCGAGCTGCAGAGCCCAACATGGGCTGATTATGAAAAAGCTGACTTTTTTCCCCCCCCCCCCTGGGGGGGGGGGGGTTGGGGGTTACAAAAAATTTGGGGGGGGTTTTGTGGGGTGGGGGGGGGGGGGGGGTGGGGGGGGGGGGGGGGGGGGGGCCGGCGACCTTTGTTTTTTTTTTGGCTGCTTAAAATCTTTCCCCCCCCGGTGGTGTTGGGGGGGGCGAGGGAAAAAATGTTTTCTCATTTTTTATTTTTCACATAAATCAGTGGGGCTTACATGTTCTTTGCAATAAATCACCAAATTACTACCGATTAATTTTTGATGTCTCCTCAAGACCCTTTTTTATTCATGGATGGCGTGGATTTAAATTTTTTTTTTTTTTAATCTCATCATACACACCCTTACACTTATCCTGTAAATGTAATAATAATAATAATAATACATTTTATTTGTAGTGCACTTTACATTTGGTGAACAAATCACAAAGTGCTACATAAAAACAAGCATACATAAAAGAAGAAAGAGAATGATAAAAATATAAATAAAACAGCCTAACTCGGCCTATGGAAGGGCTAAGAGTAGGCTTTTTTAAACAGAAATGTCTTTAGTTCTTTTTTAAAAGCTATTTCAGTCTGTGGGGCCCTAAGGTGGTCTGGGAGGGCATTCCACAGACGAGGAGCTGCAGACTCAAAGGCCCTATCACCCATGGTTTTGAGCCTTGTCCTGGGAGGGAGCAGACGGTGCATGTGGCCTGACCGGGTTCTGGTGCTGGTGTGAGGAGTGAGGAGTTCTGTGAGGTAGGTGGGGGCGTCACCGTGCAGACAGTGATGGGTGTGAAGGAGGACCTTGTATTCTATACGGAGGTGTATGGGGAGCCAGTGAAGTGTGCAGAGGATAGGGGTGATGTGGTCGTATTTCCGCACCCTCATCAGGATCCTGGCAGCGCTGTTCTGAATGTACTGGAGCTTTTGGACGCTCCTGCCAGGAATCCCGATGAGGAGTGCGTTGCAGTAGTCCAGCCTGGAGGAGACAAAGGCATGGACGAGCTTCTCTGCAGCAGAAACGGAGAGGGATGGGCGAAGTTTGGCAATGTTACGGAGGTGAAAAAAGGAAGTTTTGCAAATGTGGTTTATGATGTCTTGGCATCCACATGGATGTACAAACATACATATACATAAAATCGTCCTCTTGTCCTCCAAGGGTGGTCTCATCCTTTCAAGCTCAGGTCCTCCACCAGAGGCCTGGGAACTTGAGGGTTCTGCGCAGTATCTTTGGCGTTCCTAGGAGTGCGCTCTTCTGGACTGAGACGTCGGATGTTAATACTGATATCTGTTGTAGCCACTCCTCCAGTTTGGGAGTTACTGCCCCATGTGCTCCGATGACCACAGGCACCACTGTTGCCTTCACTTTCCAGGCCTTCTCAAGTTCTTCTTGGTACTTCTCTAGCTTCTCATGTTCCTTTTTCCTGATGTTGCAATCGCTAAATACTGCAATGCCCACCACAACTGCTTTCCTTTGTGGCTTGTCCACCACCACAATGTCCGGTTGGTTCGCCATTACCATTTTATCAGTCTGTATCTGGAAGTCCCACAGGATCTTGGCTTGGTTGTTCTCTATCACCGAGGCAGTGCACAGATTGTTTGGCCTGGTTTTGCAGTCACGAGCAACTGTTCTGTCTACCAGCAGCTGGTGTTTTGCTCCTCTGGTATTTCTACAAATGCCCTTCTGTGCTGTGTTCATGTATTGATCCATATGTCCACTTATCTTAGCTGCTATGATGCCTGACATGAGCTTCCATGTTGTGGAGAGACAGGTAATTGGCCTGTAGTTGGATGGGACTGTTCCCTTCAGGGGGTCGTTCAGGATCAGGATTGTCTGGCCTTCAGTTAGCCATTCAGGGTGAATCCCATCCTTTAGCAGCTGGTTCATTTGTGCTGACAGACACTCATGGAGTGCAGTGAGCTTCTTTAGCCAGTAGGCATGAATCATGTCAGGGCCTGGTGCTGTCAGGGCCTGGTTGCTGTGGTCTTTTCTTAGATCCACTAGCCACTGTGCATCACTGTGTATGATGCATCCTTCTCCCATATACCTTTCCAGTACTGTTCGGTTTCCAGCCTTGGTGGGTCTGCTCTGGTGTTTTTTTACCCTGCCATTGAGAGTACACTTTAGCTGGTTGTGTAGAGAACAGCTGGTTTATTCGCCTGGCTTCAGTTTCTCTTGTGTACCTCTTTGGGTGGCTGGCCAAGGCTTGGAGCCTTTGTTTGGCAGGTTCCAATGCTTCAGGTATGGGCACCTGGCTGTACTTCTTGAGTACTTGGTATTTCATTGCAACTTTCTGGAGCTCTGACAGTTGGCTCACTTTTGTCCGTGCTACCTCGATTTTAGCCTCCAACCTTCTCTTCAATGGAGGATACTGCTCCTTATGGTTGCCCTTTGGTCAATAGCCAAGCATCTCAAGGATCACTGCTGCTAAAGTGTATATCAGCTCATTGGTTTCGGTAATGGTCAACCTAAGAATTCTTCTTAATGCTGCAATCATATCCTCTGGGAGAATTTCTGATGGTACTTCACTAAGCCTCTGTAATCGGTGTCGGGGTTGCCAGTGTCATCCATGATCTTATCTCTCAGGTCAGTTGCTTAGGTCAGTAGTCACTCTGTTTGATGGTGATTGGGGCTTTGTACCCAACATCTGGATGGGGAGTTAATGTTAACTCCCCCTCTGACCTTGCCTTTTGGCTCCCCCTTTACCCCAATAAATAAGTTTTATACAGTTTTTTTTCCCTTTACACCAATGCTAAAGCAAACTAGCAGCTAGCAATGACATGAAATAAAAGTAGAAATAAAGGCACTAGATAACCTAACCTCCATGTTACTGTAGAGGGCCCTCTGTGTGTAATATGAAAATCTTGCTCATTAAGTCTTTCTTATTTGTATCTCTGAAAGTATCTCAATAGTGGCAATGACAAATCATAAAAAGGGAATTCAGTAATATTTTATAATAGGATTAATTATGAGAATTTGAAGAACAATTTGAAGATTTTGTTTTCTTTAGCAAGTGGTGGAATACTCCACTGTGTTCTACTGTCACTGGTTTCCACTTTATTAAATTTGAAGATAAAAATCCATATAACATTTGCAAAGAAAATCCCATAGTCAACATCTGAAAGTCAACTTTATTCTATCAGACAGTTAACATCTTTTACATCTTTCTTATTCATGGTTTTATGTTGCTTTATTACAAAAATTCACAGTTCATGTGGATACAGAAAATACAACATAAATAGTTTGATTCAAAAACATAATGTAATTTGTGGTGCACATAAAAAAAACAAAAAAAAAACAAAGAGTCACTCACCAAAACATGTGCAAATATATCTCAAATATAACCAAAACTTTTATAGGAATAATTATGTGTTTCATAAATTTACACCGCAATAAATACATATTTTCGTGATATACCATGGTTATGAGGTTCAATTTAATAACTATAAAAATAACTATGTGCTGTACAATCAATATGTCAAAACAATATGTGCTTCAGACAAATAAACAATACATATTTGTTGGTTAAATTCTTCATTGTGATGCCAAAAACATGAGTTAACAAATCTGTTCATGTTTCTGATATTTTTGAAACAAGATATAAGAAATCTGTGTGTATGAACCATGAATTTCATGGTTCATTTTGTACAATATTGTAAAAAGTTTAAAAATGCACTGCAAGATCATTGTGGAGCAAATAATGGCAAAATGGCAAAGTTAAAACGGCCATAACTTCTCAACCATTCAGAATATCTGCATAAGGGAGAGGAGAGAACCCTTTGTACTTTCACTTCAAACTGTCACATAAAATCTAAGTAAATTGTGATATAAGCAATGCACATTTAAAATAAGAAAAAATACAGTTATTTTGGTCTGTTATTTTGCTCTGTTCATGTCGTAAAAAGTTTAGAACCAGCTCAGTCTACCATAGCTTATGATATGTTCAAGTGCTGTCAAACAGCATCGTTGCAGAGTAATCAACATGCTGTTCTTATTCTTATGCTGTGGTCATGTATTTTTAACTCGTAAAGTCAAAGTGTTACCGTTGATTTTTGTTCATGTCTCAATGACTGTTGAGTAAATCAGCCAGGCATATTAGGATTAAACTTGACAAACAAGTCAGGTTTAACATTACCTCTCTTTTTTTACACAGTCTTAATGCTGTTAAATACAAGACCACATGAATGCAGCATTTTTTATGTTGATCAGCCGTAATGCCAAAGTTACTCTACCATCACAGCCCTGTTTTCTCTAACAATGCCTTGTCAGTCCCTGCTTGGGGTTTTGCAGAGACTGGGCTTTGAAAACCAGCTCCCTCCAGCTCGGGTGAAAGAGGAGAATTAAGAGAGACTGCTCCGTCACAAAGATACTTGTGCCAATCTGACATCTCTCAGTCACTGTGGGTCTCAGGTACATGCCCCCTGCCCAGCCGGCTCCCCCCACTTCTTCTGGGTTTTTCAAATTTTGTCTGTGGCTGGAGTTAAGATCTGACCAGGGATTGAGTTAAAGTCTGACCTTAAATGTAGAGACTGTGTCTGCCTCTTTAACGAGAGCTGGGAGTTGATTCCATAAAACAGGAGCTTGGCTCTACCTCCCATTGTACTTTTGGAAACTCTAGGAACAACTAGTAACCCTGCATTGTGAGAACGGAGTGCTCTGCTAGGACGGTACGGCACTGTGAGGTCTCTGAGATAGGACAGGGCCTTCCCAATGAGGGCCTTATAAGCAATGAGAAGTATTTTAATTCTGAATTCAACTGGAAGCCAGTGAAGGGAGGCTAACACTAGGGTAATGTGCTCTCGTCTGTTTGTTCCTGTTAGTATTCTAGCTGCTGGGTTTTGGACGAGCTGAAAACATTTAAAGGAGTTATTTGGGCATCCTGCCAGCAGAGAATTACAATAGTCTAACCTTGATATAACAAATGCATGGATTTGATTTTCAGCATCACTTTTAGATAAGCTATTCCTAATTTTTGGCTATGTTGTGCAGATGAAAAAGTGCAGTTTTATAAGCTTGGTTAATGTGTGTTTTAATCAATAGATCTTGGTCAAGTATTACTCCAAGATTCCTGACAGTTGAACTTGAAGCTACACTAACACCATCTAATTGACTATTTGGTTTCATGGTGTCTCTCTTAGATTCCTGGGGCCTGGTATGATCACCTCCATTTTTTCTGGGTTTAGTAGAGGATAGTTTAACATCATCCAAGTCCTTATGTCTTTCACACACGCTTCTAATTTGTCTATAGGATTGTTTTTATCGGGTTTCATCAATAGATACAACTGGGTGTTGTCAGCGTAGCAGTGGAATTAATTCCATGTTTTCTGATTATATTGCCTAAGGGGAACATGTATAATGTAAAAAATATAGGCCCTTAATACAGAGCCCTGCGGTACTCCTTGGCTAACTAGTGTGCACACTGATGATTGCTCATTAACTCCAACAAACGGTATCTGTCTGTTAGATAAGACTTAAACCAGAACAGAGCTGATCCTCTAATTCCAATGTCAGACTCTAACCTCTGTAACAGGAGACTGTGGTCTATCATGTCAGAGGGTAACCTGACTCTGCCAGATAGAACTGCTCCACAGATCATAGTCTATTTCGCAGTACCATCTGGGAAGGCTCCCATTGAAAGCGTTTGCAAAAGGGAGGCGCCTTCTGTCAAAAACTTGGTGTTGATTGGATGAAGCACCGACTAGTATCTGCCTACCGTGAGGTTTCTTTAATCAATCATAGCAACAATATGACATGCCACTCTTTGCGGTTCTTTCAAAGCAGCGTCAATGCTAACGTCTTTTGGTATAGCCATGTTGATAACAAAGAAGAGAAGAGAGCGCTTGTTGCTTTCTTCAAATTAAAACCCGCCCCTACCTGTTAGTGCTGCAACATCATTGGTCACAAGAGTCCGGTGAGCCCATGGTTCGCCGACTCAAGCAGTTTCCTTGGCGCAATACAAGATGGATTTACAAGAGTTTTGGAGGTCCGGAGGAGGGCTAAAACTCATCCGAGAAGTCCCTCTCAGCCTCCTCCATCTCAAGCTCCCCTGCGGACGGCCCCTCTTCCTCTTCTATCTCAGAGGATGCCTCGGAGGAGGAGGAGGACCGAGTGACGCCCCCATCAGCAGTGGAGCCCCTGGAGGGCTGATCAGGGTGGCAGCGATGAAACTCCGGGACAAGCTGAGCATCCAGGATGTGACGAGCGGGGACCCACGACCTCTCCTCCGGACCGTATCCTTCCCAGTCGACTAGGTATTGAGACCCCTCCCACGGCACCGAGAGCGCAGCAGGCAGTGGACCGTGAAGGCGGGGGCCCCGTTGATGATCCGAGGAGGAGGTGGTGGTCAAGAGGCAGGCATGAGCAGGCTCTCCCGAAAAGGCTTGACCTTCGAGACGTGGAAGGTCAGGTGGATCCGCATGGAATGGGGCAGCTGGAGCCTGACCGCCACAGGGTTGATAATCTTCACGATGGGAAATGGTCCAATGAACTTGGGGGCCAGTTTCCTGGACTCCACCCTCAGTGGCAGGTCCTGGGTTGACAACCACACCTTCTGGCCCACCTGGTAAGGAGGAGGCTGGGAGCGACGTCGGTTGGCGGCTGTTGAGTACCGGTCCGCAGCTCGAGTGAGTACTGACCTGGCCTGGGCCCAGGTCTGGCGGCAGCGGTGGATGAAGGCCTCAACAGATGGGCAGGAGGCTTCTTTTTCCAGGGCCGGAAACAACGGTGGCTGGAAGCCGTAGGCGCATTGGAAGGGAGAGAGTCCTGTGGTGGAGCTCTTCAGCGTATTGTGGGCGTATTCGACCCACAACAGCTGCTTGGACCAGGTCAAGGGGAGCTTGGATGCCATACAGCGGAGCGCTGTCTCCATCTCCTGGTTGAGCCTCTCAGACTGGCCGTTGGATTGGGGATGGAACCCGGAGGACAGACTGGTGTAGGCTCCTAGTAGTCGACAGAACTCCCGCCAGAATATTGAGGTGAATTGGGGACCTCGATCAGACACCACATCAGATGGGAAGCCGTGAAGCCGAAAAACATGCTGCAGGACCAGTTCAGCAGTTTCCTTGGCCGAAGGGAGCTTGGGGAGTGGAACAAAATGCGCCATCTTGCTGAACCGGTCCACCACCGTCAAGATGGTGGTGTATTCCCCTGACAGTGGTAGACCGGTTACAAAGTCCAGTGAAATGTGAGACCAGGGTCCATGAGGCACAGGCAGAGGTTGCAGGAACCCGGTAGGGGCCCGGCGAGGAGCCTTATGTTGATTGCAGACTAGGCAGGCATTAACAAACTCCCTGGTGTCTTCCTCAAGCGTGGGCCACCAGAACCGTCGCTGCAGGACCTCCTTCATTCGCTGGATTCCTGGTGACAGGTGAGCCGGGAACTGTGGGCCCACTGCAGGACATCTGACCTCAAGTCTTGAGGAACGAACATTTTGTCCAGGGGACAGGAACTGGGCCCCGGCTGGTTTACCAGGGCGGCCTTCACCCGCTCCTCCACCCCCCAGGTGAGTGTGGGTAGCAGGCGTGTACCGGGAAGAATGGTGTCCGGACTACAGGTGCTCTCCTCACCGACCAAGAACTGGCGTGACAGAGCATCAGGTTTTACATTGCGGGAACCTGGCCGGTATGAGAGGGAAAAATTAAACCTGGTGAAAAACAGTGCCCACCGGGCCTGACGAGAGTTCAGTCTCTTAGCAGAGCGGATGTATTCCAGGTTCTTGTGGTCGGTCCACACCAGGAAGGGCTGCTTGGTTCCCTCCAACCAGTGGCGCCACTCCTCCAGCGCCAACTTCACCGCCAACAGCTCCCGGTTACCAATGTCATAATTTCTCTCTGCGGGTGACAGACGCCTGGAGAAGAAGGCGCAGGGGTGCAACTTCTGGTCCTCAGCGGATCGCTGGGAGAGGACCGCTCCCACTCCCACATCTGAGGCGTCCACTTCCACCACAAATTGTCTATCCGGGTCAGGGACCAGGAGAATGGGGGCCGAACTAAATCGGCCATTCAGGTGCTGGAACGCCTCCTTGGCGGCTTGAGTCCAGTGGAAGGGTACCTTGGAGGAGGTGAGGGCAGTGAGAGGGGCGGCCACGGTGCTGTACCCCCGAATGAACCGTCGATAGAAGTTGGCGAACCCCAGGAACCGCTGCAGCTGCTTACGAGAGTCAGGGACGGGCCAGGTGGCGACAGCAGAGACCTTAGTAGGGTCAATCTCCATGCGGTTCTGGCCGATGATGTACCCCAGGAAAGGGACAGAGGAGGCATGGAACTCACATTTCTCCGCCTTCACAAACGGAGTTCTCAAGCAGGCGTTGCAGCACAGACTGGACATGAATTATGTGTTCCTGCTTGGTCCGAGAGAAGATCAGGATGTCATCCAGGTATACAAACACAAACTTATTAAGCATGTCTCTCAGTACGTCATTGATGAGGGCCTGAAACACATATTCATAATGTCCAGTGGGTGTGTTGAAGGCTGTCTTCCATTCATTGCCTTCCCGTATACGGACCAAATGGTAGGCATTACGGAGGTCCAGCTTGGTGAAGATGGTGGCTCCCTGTAACAGCTCAAAAGCAGAGACGATGAGGGGAAGAGGGTAGCGATTCTTCACCGTGATGTCATTCAGGCCCCTGTAATCTATGCAGGGCCTCAACGAGCCATCCTTCTTATCTACGAAGAAGAACCCCGCCCCGGCGGGTGACGAAGAAGGACGGATGAGCCCGGCAGCCAAGGCATCACTGATGTAGGCCTCCATGGCCTCCCTTTCCGGTGCCGACAGGGAGTAGAGGTGCCCCTTAGGAGGTGTGGTGCCGGGCAGGAGGTCGTAGGCAACAGTCGTAGGGCCGGTGGGGAGGCAGGGAAGTGGCCCTCACCTTACTGAACACCTCACAGAAGTTGTAGTAGTCGGTGGGCACCTTGGACAGGTCGGAGGCTGAACAGGTACTGGAGGCTGGTGGGAGCGTGACCCAATGACAGGAGGGGCTCCACCCAAGGATGGACCCCGTAGACCAGTGAATGTGGGGGTTATGGCGGCAAAGCCAGTGGTAGCCGAGGATCAACGGAAGGTTGGGAGACCTCAGGACATGAAAGTGAATGGTCTCATGATGGGTGCCGGACAGGAGCATGGGGATGGGCGTGGTCTGATGGGTGACAGTCCCCAGGAGATGACCGTCTAGAGCGCTGGCCGGCACCGGGCTGGACAAAGGGACCTGATCGATGTCCAGTTGGCGGACCAGCTCCTCATCTATCAGGTTGACATCCGCCCCATTGTCTATGAAAGTGGCAAGGGTATGAGAGCCCCCTGCTGATAGGAGTTGGACGTGAAATAAGGGTCTTGAGTTAGGGGCAAAGTCCCGGGTCCGGCTCAGCACGATGCCCCTCTTCACTGCTGAGCCCTCCCTTTTAACGGACAGCGGGAAACGAAATGTCCGGCCTGGCCGCAGTAGAGACAGAGATTCCCTCGGCGTCGTCTGTCCCGCTCCTCTGGCATCAGGCTGATGCGCCCCACCTGCATGCGTTCCCCCTCCCTGTGAGTGGGTTCTGAAAGAGGATCGGGGGCAGCTGGCGACCCACGCAGACGGGTGGACATCCGATGCTCCACTCCCTCCCGGCGCAGCTCTCTTCTCCTCGCCTGAATGCGCCTGTCCAGCCTGGACGTCAGCTCAATCAACCCGTCGAGGGAAGCCGGGAGGTCGAACGAGACCAGCTCATCCTTAATATAAGGTGCTAGTCAGTTGAGGAACGCATCACACTGAGCCGCGGAGTTCCAGTTGCTGAGCCGGGCCTGTGTGCGGAAGTCGATAGCGTAGTCGGCTACTGTCCGATTCCCCTGTCTCTGGCTCATGAGTCCTCCACTGGCATCTGGACCCAGAGAAACAGGACCAAAAACCTTACGAAGCTCCTCTGTGAAGGCCTGGAAAGAAGAGCAGGCTGGCGTGCCCCTCTCCCACTCTGCTGTTCCCCACAGACGTGCCCTGCCAGAGAGGTGGTTGATGGCGAAGGCAACCCTCACTGCCTCAGAAGCGAAGGTATGGGGCTGCAGGGCAAACAGGATCGAGCAGTTGGTCAGGAATGGATTGCAGCCCTCTGATTAGGGCACTAATCTGTTCTGAGCTATTAGAGGGGTGGATTTGAGTTATTTTATTTCTAATTGTGGTTATTTTACTATTAAAAAACTAGAGGAAGTCACCGCGGCTAAGAGTTAAAGGTATGCTAGGTTCTACTGAGCTGTGACTGTCAACCTGGCTACAGTGCTGATCAAAAATCTAGGATTATTTTTGTTTTCTTCTATTAGCGTTGAATAATAATACCTAGTTCTAGCCTTACACAGGGTTTGCTTAAAAATTCTAAATTCTAAAGGCCCTTAGTGACTCCTCAGAGCTGGAATGACGCCATTGCCTTTCTAATTTACGCATGTAAATGCTGTTTAGGTCTGGGACTCATTAATAAACTGGAGTGTGAGATAACTCCTTCTCCTCCACCTCGGCCTGTGCTTCGAGGTATGTGATAGTTTACGTGACTGGGTGGGGTTGATTCATTTAGACTAACAAATTCTCCTCTTGAAGCAATGTTTCTCTTAGTGACGTAAACTCTATTTCATAATCACTAATTAAATTATTAATGTCACAGTTTGCAATTTTTAACTGTGACACAGGTATAAGGATCCCGGGCCCCAGAACAAACACAGTTATAAGTTCAGAGTTTATTTGAACAACTCTGACGTTAACAAAAGTATTTTGGTCAAAAATCAAAAACAATGTTCACCATTAAAACGGTCCAAGATAAGGCGGAATGTCCAAGAATTAAAACCTTCCGTGCACAGAAGAACGGCGGGCGACTCTCTGGGGAGTTGTCCCAGTCCAGAGCACCTGTGCAGTACGCCTATCCCCCTCTACAAAACAATACAGGGCCATCGGTAGGTGGACTAAAATCACCACATAATTAGCCAAAAACAGAAAGTCATGGGTACGTCCCTTTACTGCTACTATTACTACTTTAGTGCATCAGGCTGCTGTGATGGACTGCTTCGGGCTGCTGCTTCGTATTCCTGTTGCTCCTTACTCTTGCGTTTCGCTCTCAGCGGACCAAAATCCTTTTTTCCGCGTCCCCTTACACAGAGTTTCACAGAGCCTTAAAAAGCCAGGTAATCATCCCAAAGGCTTTGTGGGCAGTCCGTTTATTCCCAGGGCATGTTCGACACAAAACAGTATAAAAACAATCGTCACACAAAAAAAACTATGCAATAAATAATCATGCTTAAAACCTAAACCCAGTAAAACTGAAGCCTACATGCAAAACACACTACATACCTGAGTATAATTCCCTACTCCTTGCCTTCCTGACATTAACTAATAGCAATTTTGGAGAAATAGATCTGAAATTTAGTAATCCACATTTGACTTCTTTATTGCATTTCTCTGCACTTAAATTAGATGTGTTATGCATTGATGTTAAATTTCTGCTGGGGCCTATGTTTGATTTATGATGATGTCTGCACACTTGGGGGACAGACACAGTCTCTATGCATTGTGACAGTCCTAAAGAAGAAACAGAAGCGTGTAAGACTGCGACTTTGTGTCCTGGTCCCAACTCTGGGTTGTCACTCTAAACTATTTGCCCCCCAATTTTTCAGATTCGGTGAGAAGGAGAGGGTTTTGGGGGAGGCGTAAGCAGAGTATCGGGAGGTTATGTACGCAGTTAGAGGTTTGAATGGACGGAGTACAGAATCCAGACGGAAGATGTAGAGATGAAGAGATTCCTGTACAGAGAGACAGGGGTATTATTTGTGTTCTCAAAAGGTACTTCTCTCAGGAAAGTTCCCTGCAAAGTACAGAAATAGTCCTTAAGGTGATTATTGTGGACCTTTGTTTAATTTTAGTGGTACAAAGTCAAAGCTGACAGGAAATGGTACATAACTGTACTTTTAACAAAGAAAAGGACCAGTTGGGGTCAGTGTTGCATTCAATTCCAGACAGAAAAGGCGTTTATAACTAAGAAAATGTCAGACAGTTTAGCAATTTTATCAAGCCTATCTACAGATAAACTAATAAAAATAAATAAATAACTGAAGTGGGAATTCAAATTAATGAAGAAGAGGCTAGGAGATTCAGTAGTAAGTAACCAAACCTATTTCTGTTCATGTTTTTTTAGCTAGCAAACTTTGACTGGCCTAACTAATATACAACTGCAAGTACATTACTTTCTATTAGCTTGCTAAAAGCATGTTCCTTTGGTGGATAGGCTACCCTTTGTCAGCTATTTCAGAGTATTAGTATTTCAGTGAAATTCCACTGCATTTTTATAGTTTCAGTGTTAAAGTATTTTATCTTTTGGGGTATTTATTTCGTGGTGCAAGCATGCTCCCTTAAAGCCCCTGCAGAAGTAATAGCACAACCTGTGTTGCCAACTTAGCGACTTTGCCGCTATATTTAGCAACTATTCAGACCCCTGTAGCGACTGTTTCTCAAAAAAGCGACAAATCTTGTGACTTTTCCTGGTGTTATTGGAGACTTTAGGAGACTCCTTCTCACTCTTCTCAGCGAGCAGCGGGGGCAGATGGCCCAGTCCACTCCATTGACGGTAAAAAAGTCAGTGGTCTGCTCGCAGCAGTCCCTCTCAGCTGCATCAGAGCAGGAGATGTTCACCGTCCAGAGCGTGGATGTATCATTGGACTAGAGACTCACACAGCCTCAGTTACTCACTCGACTCGTCCACGGTGTGTGTGCCTCTCTGTGACATAAACTAAACATCTAGGTAGCTACACTCAAAAATACAGAAAGTGGTGGGAATCAAATCCTGAATCTAAAGGCTGGATGAAGCCATTTATTGGAGATGATAAAATGGGCATACAGCCTGTATTGATAGACTGATTTGTATGAGATGTAAACCAACAGAAAAACACATGGAAACTCAAAATCATATTCAAAAGGCTTCCCACCAAAAGAAGCTGCTTTTTATGGTTAAAAAACAAAACAGTGTTATTCCTCTCTCCTACAGCGCCCATAACAATTACATGCACAATGTAAATTTTCCAGGTTTGGTAATGATGTCATTTAGCGACTTCTAGTGACTTCTGGGACAGCCAATAGCTACTTTTCTTACTGAGGAGTTGGCAACACTGGTTGTTTTACTAGCGGTCTAATGCGACAAGCCTGGCCCATTCACTTGAACTAGGAGCGGCATTAATTGCTTATTTATACAGTTTACTACCTGTTCCTAAAGCAGAGACCCACTCTATCTTCTGCTCACAGGTTAGCATTGTGGACTGACAGAAGCCTCTTCAATGTTTCATTCAAAAAGCAACTCAAATTTCAACAGTTTGTGCGACAGTTAAAGGAACGTGAGGCCGTTGTTACACTAGAGCCATTGCCAGTGGAAGTCTGCTATCAGTCTACAACAGAGCCCAACCTCTTTTCATTGATCCAAGGCAAGTGTATGTCCTTTATGATTAACAGACTGTCGTGGTTCACCCTCACTGCTGCATGGATGGGTTAGCCATTGCTGTGTGGCTGCATAACTTTCCCAGGAAAAATCAATAAATAAGGAAATACCAACAAGTTTTTGTTATTCAAGCAAAGTAAAAGAAATGTGGTTCAGTGACAGGGTGTTTTTCAATCTTTTACAGATTTGGTCAAGTGAAAAGTTTTTCACAGACTTGCATACAGACATCTATCTACTGTTCCATAGCACAACTTTGGGAAACAGTGATGTAAACTTGTTGCATTCCAGAGGACAACCAGCTCACAAGAGACTACGTATTGTCATTCCGAACTTTCCCAAAGATGTCCAGATGAAACTGGATGCCAAAGAACCATGTCACAAAGTCCCAAAACTACACAACAAAATTATCAGAGTGCTGTATGAAATGATGGCAGAACACACCCTGTAAGTAACTGTTATTTTCCATCTCTATACTGCAGCTGTACTGTTTGTGGTCTACATAGAATTCGAAATTGTCTTTTAATAAAATCCAGAACACTGTTTACAGTTTGTTCCTGCCTTTGAGCTAGGTATCCAACTAATGCAGAGTACACTCAAGTTGCCAAGGCTCTGATCCTGAAATACCCTTTCCTGAGAGATATGGTGGGGAATGGATATGTAAGTTGTCTTTTTTTATTTTTATTTTAGTGTAATTTTTTTTATCAATATGTATATATTAACACAATATATGCACATATTTGGTTACTTTTCCCATTTCCTGCATTTGCCTAGTTATAAAAAGTTGACTTTTTACCAGCACATGTCTCTAGAGCAAAAATTTAAAGCAGAACGTGCACCACTTGTAAGTGACAGTGAAGTCAGAAAGCTGAAGGAGAAGTTTGGCCACACAAATCAGTCCAAAGCTACCAATGCAACTGCGCATCTGTGTGGTAAGCCAGTTAATTGAATATTTGTAAGTGCATTTCTGTATACATAATTTATTTTTAAGGGTTTTAATAACGTTTTTCATGTAGTATAAGAATGTGAGTGGAGTACAAAAATATTTAAATGTCTGTAATATCTGTATCAAAGTCTTCTATTGACTCTTGTGTGTAGACTAACAGCATTTTTTTGTTGTTGGCCCATGTGAGTGTGCTACAAAGTGAGTATTGGAAGATGCATCCAGACATGTCCACTGTCACAGACTGCATGGCATGGACATTCTCCTGGAGACGACGTAAAATCATGGAAGGGATGCCATTGGAGGATGTACCCAACAAATACCCTTTTCTAAGGACACCTGCTTAAGTAGGTAGAGTCAAAGCTAATTTTCTTATCAGGATTAATAAAATTAATCTTAATCTTAAAACACCTGAATGATTTTGACATTATTGGAAATGGGATACATTTCTAAAACTAATAATATTGTCTCAAAAGGCTACTTTATTGAGGATTAACAGCATTTTGCAAGCTATGATTGGTTTCATCAGTATACTTAATGTAAATAACAATGTCTATATATATTCTACAGGTTTTTGATGAAGTTGACAGAATTCACCCTTCATCAAATGGCTTCTGTCATCGCTTCAGGGAGGGCTTTACCAGTGACTTGCCAAATGTGCTTAAGATTGCACAGAGAAGATCTTCCCTGGTAAAGCAGTATACTAATACAAGACAGAATGCCCTGGCTGAAGATCTACCAGGTAGTGGCAGTTATCTTGTTAATAAACATGAAACTAGATGTACTACACGTTGAACCCTTTGATAACCTGATCATGGATATTTCTTTGCATTTATGGAATCAACTTGAGGGCTGGACTCATCCTTTTGCCAACGATCTTCTGAGAAAAGACTGAACACTCGATCACTTTAGGAGAGGTAGGCCCAAAAGTCTACAAAAAATAAGAATTGCACAGAAAAAAGTCAAAAAATCTTGTAACACTTCTAGTTCTTTACAAAACAACTAGTTTTATTGCTCTGTATCATCTGTGTTTTTTTTTATGTAGGGGGACCCTGCTATACCCTATCCAACTATTCAAGTGAAAGATGGTGACTGGAAAATGGCGAAGGCCGGTATAGGATCAAGTGTGGTGAAAATTGATGGAGTAGATATGTGCCAGTGCACACACCTTGATGAAGCTTTCATAACAGCTTTTAGTATGTATTTTATTTTCAATATTGCATACCCACCACACCTGAAAAACACACTGACTGTTCTTCAGAGATGTATTGTCAGTATTGTGGATGATGGACACAAGCCCCTACTGATAACTGTACTCAGAATGATTAACCTTCTCTGCTAGACCATCATGCCTCAACTGCACTAATGCCCAAAGTGCACTCGAAGGATATTTACGTACTGTTGGCTTTGTTCATGTACATTAACCAAATTTTAGTATTACCTGTGGTGTAGGTCAGCCTTTTCCAAGTTCCATTCTTTAGGAAACATGTATACAGGAAGCACAGATACTATGTCTTCAGGTCTTCTGAGTCTAAAAATGATGGTCCTAGTGATGAGTCCACAGTAGAGCAAAAGAGCTTGTACCTGGATGAACAAGATTCTGAGACTGATCCATGTGCTTGATCCTACTGGGGGACTTCAGAGATAGTCTGTTTTAGGATTGGATTTATTCTTAAATGCAGAAAGAAAAATCTTTTACATGTCAGTTAAACAAGAAATTACTGATGATGTATAATTTCTCCTTTCCTTTTTCAAAGAAAACTGTGGCTTCTTTTATCATCTTGAGAAATGTGGTTTTGATATTTCAAAGTGCCCTGTACTTCAGCAGATTTTCACTCACCTGATTTCTTTCCTATGTTCTCATCTCTGAGGTGTTACAGAACTACTGATCTCATTAAGATGTCAGGGATCAAATACTATCTGAAAATAATAAAGTCAAAGATAAAGATTATGACAGACAGAGATGGCCTTTATTTTCAGGAACATTTGTTTTGCAAAAAAGAGCCTCCAAATGCTTTAAGGCTTCATTTATATGAAGATGAATTTGAAATAGTTAACCCTTTAGGTTCCAAGAGAACTAAGTATAAGTTGTGTGTGCTTTTTACTACACAGTTGGAAATTTGAGTGGGAAGTATCGATCTCATCTCAAGCACATTCACTTAGCTTTGCTGGGATATTATGCCCATATGAAACAATTTGGTATGGATGTCATATTAAAACTAATGATTGATACATAAAACAAATTTCAGCTGAGGGCATTATTGTAATTTCATGTCTGTGGAATAGAACACAGTCTGTGTCTGCTACAGCAGCTTTCTCACATGATTGGTGGTTTTCACATGTGTCTAAATTCTGGTTGAATTTGTCCTTACTGTATGGCAACCCATTCTGAAATTAATGACAAATTCCAGAACGATGGCTGTGTTCTGAGAACAAGAAAAGTTCATGAATATCAGCTCCAATGTGTAAAGAAGGCATTGACAATGGTGCAAGGCTTTCCAGAATTGCTTGTGAAACTGACGAGAGCTTAGAGAGCTGATGGTTTAGAAAAATGTTGTTGCTAAAAATGGTGGTACTGGAGTAGGTTGGATGTCGGAGCCAATCTATCTGAATTTCTGAAAAGAGAAACGTGAAAGAGAGTCAGCTATGGCGTTCTTATGACCAGTGATGTGAGCTGCGTGCATGATAAACTGTCTTCAGGTGGAGATAATGGTGTACATGGCAGTAGTTTATTTGATGCACTAGATAGTTTTGACGTAACCAAGTCTTTGCCCCCAGACATAATGTATGATATGCTAGAGGGTGTTTTTCGATTGATAATGAAGCATGTTATTTGTGAATAACATAAACAAAAGCATTTAACCATAAGAGCTTAAAGATTGTGTGTTGGGCAGAATGACACAGCCAATAAGCCTGTACTGTTGTCTGGACGAGTTCTCCAGACCTCAGGGATTGTAGGAACAGCTGCTCAGAAATGGTTTCATTTCAGATTGCTACCTTTTATAATGGGGCCCTGTATTCCTCCTGGTAGCTGATACTATATCTATATCATATCTAGTAAGGGTTGTGCACACATTCCTTTCTGAGGTGAAAAAGGCTTTTTGGAATTTTATTAACACCTAAATGTCATTATCTTGAGATAATAGACTTATGTTACTGTATGGTCCTCTTCGTTCTCTTTGGTGAATGAGGTTTGAAGGCAAGCATTAGTATTTCAAAAGTCTGACTAATAACTGTTGAAATTTTAGAAACATAAACACATATGACACTAAGCAATCACCACCAGCTCAAACAATTTTGGAAATTTTCACCTGGCAATATCTTAGGTGATTTTGAAAAGGTGCTCTGCAGAAGCTTTTCCACAACAATAACTCTACCCACTGGTCTTCAAACTGCTTTAAAAGAAAGTGGAACCTAAGGTATGTAGAAATTGAAGGAAAAGTGATTCAGCGCGTGAATTGACTGTAGACAACATAAAGTATGCAGTTAGAGATGTGCTGACATTAGACCTTGTACATGTGGAAAAAATCCATGTTTGGTTACATCAAATACATTCTTAACCTTTATACCATGTGGTTTCTTTGCAGTAAAATTTTGCATCCATTGTCTTATGACCTGCATTTTCACACATACTGTGGTAAAGTAGACAGTGAGTGGATTTTGATCAAACCTGGAGAGGCCATGGACCACACATCACTTAATACATACACTATTGATGATAATTTGTATGTTGGTTTAAAACATTTTGTATAAATGGAATGCTTTGTGTTTACATTACATTACAAACATTACCAGACTCAAACCTTTCCCATTTTACATCTTTCAGTAATACATTGTCCATCAAGACAGGTGCAAGATATGTGATTCAAACTTACAGGTGCAAAATGAAAATTGAAAGAGGGACAAGTAAATATGAGGACAAGTCTGCAATAAGTGTCAGGATAGGTGCACTGTAAAACCTGACAAGTTAAGTAAACTCAAATGATTTGGGGAAACCGATTGCACCAATTGATTTAAGTTTTTTAACTCAAACTATTTTAGTATTTTTAATTACTTTAAAAGAGTCTAAAGAACCCAAAACAATTATGATAAGGTAACTCAAATGAATTTGGTTTATTTTCTTATTTTATTTAGTATGTTCTAACTTAAACCATTAAATATGTGGTACTAAAACGCTGTATTTAATCAAACTTATTTAAAAGTGTTACTTGTTCATATTTACAGTAAGTTAAATTAACTTAAATGGTTCTTATTTGAACAACTTAAAACTCTAATACAGTTACTCAATCCATTTGGGGAAACCGATTGCACCAATCTGTATGAGTAAGATTAACATAATAACAAACTAAAACTTTTGTCCATTCAGTTTTTATTAACTTGAACTGGAGAGAAAATACAGAATGAACACAACCGTACCTTCTGACATGAATTATGACTACAAAAGCCATTATCAATTAAATACAATTAAGCCTTTTAAAATGGCACTTTCAAGGAACTTGCAATGTTTTGCACTTGGTCAATTGAATAAATGTACAAAAATGTACCAGGTGTACATCAATAAATGAGAATGCAGTGCAAAATAAAATATTACTGTCCACAATATTCTGATGTATTACAATTACCATTTACGGTTTTACTTTCCCAAAACATTGTAATATACTAACATGCACACCAAATAAAAATATTTCTACAGAAATGTAACCTTATTCTTAGCTTTCTGCATATTTACTTTTTTAAAGACAAATAACTTGAACAAATAAAATTATAGACCTGAAGTCCTTCACTACTGATTCAAAGCTTAAATGTGTGGACCTAAAAACAAACCCCATCTACACCAGCTCATTTTTCAGTGTCTGCAATTTTGGTTTAAGTTGCTTTCTATCATTTTTTAGGTTCAGCAACACTACTTGAATGAACTCAAAAGCCACTACACTTTTCAGGGTAACTCAGATGCAGAGCATAGATTAGCCCAAACAAACATACCAGCGCATCAGTCCATGAGTGATGAGTGATTACAACCTGATCCTCGAGGACGATGAACACTTGCCGTGGTGAGAATGGAACTCCTGTAGGCACCTCCTCTTCATCAACATCAGCAACCAGAGCAACTGCACCTTCATGGCACTCCATTTCATCCTGAAATGTCATACAAAGTGGAAAATTATCTTATTTCAATTATTACTGGTCATAGATCATAATAAATACACACTGTCAGCCATCAAATATGAAGCATTATCACCTGTCCGATGTGCAAATTATTGTAATGCCCAAGTATAATATACCTTGCATGTTTTGAAAATCTCTGAAGAATCCTCCTTGAGGTAAATTGGTAGGCCAGCAAGGGCTGCAGTTCTTATTGCATAGATGTCGTTTTTGTCCTTAATAAATAAGGTAACATTAGAAAACATGACAATGGTAACTAACAAGCAAACAGTAGAGTGAGGGTATTTTTTAAGTACCTGTTCTTCATATGCCAACAAAAGCTGTTCCATCTTTTCACCAACCCGTCCAGTTTTCTTCTTCTTGTAAAGTCTAATCAGCTGAGGAGCATACTCATCCAGCGCAGCATAAAACACGTATGGCAGATTCTGATTGGTTATCCGTTGAAATTCACAGTACAGCTGAGGAAAATTACAAACAAAATAATATGAACAAAACACAGCATAATATCAAGCACTAAATTTTATATAGTTTTAAATACCTGTGTCTCGTAAAAGAGTGCTGGCCATCTGTCCTTAAGCTCTGATACAGGAGGAGAAGTTGTTATGATCTCTTCACGCCGCAAGGCAAAGGTGCGCATCATGTGCTGATGGATGAGAGGGATGTCTCTTTCAGCTGAGGTCCTCTTGAACTGCTCTACCATCTCAAGCCTCCTGGTCTCCAGAGACTCCCTTGTTTCTCCAGAAGGATAAGTAGGAAGGAAGTTGACCTCACCTCTCCTCGGTCTTTTGATATTAGCCCTGGATGCAGCTCCATCTGGGTTTGTTCTGCTGCGTTTTCCAGCATTTACAGCAACATCCATGATGCCGGCTTTAGCCAATTTTTTTCTTTGGTTTCCTATTTTATGTCTCAGACTATTTTTCCATCCTTCCCACCCAGTTTCAGAATTTTTCTCCTTCAGACAGAGATGTTTTCTAACTAAAGCTTCTGCAGCCTTGCCAATTTGTGTGCTACTAGGATATGCTTTTAGTCTATAGATTTCTTCACCCATTGTCTCGAGTATGTTGTGTTTCTGATCTCTAGTTAGTGTAATTACTTTCCCATCTTTTCAAATGCTGCATTACCCTCCTTAGCACATGTTCCACCTCATAAGAAAATGTTGGAACAATAAAAACCTCTGGCCACCGACTAATACGCTCTGGTGAATCTGTGGTGTCAGTGCTATCAGTCAGAATGATTGTGTCATCAGTGCTTGTTGAAATTCGGTCCAGCTCAACTAATCTGACAACTTTAACTGATGCTATGGCTGGCAGGTCTTCTATTTTAACCAAATTACACAATGCATTATCAAAGTCTGGGTCATGAAACTGAAGCCGAAAGTCAAAAGTCAGCTTAAGCCTAGATTTGATCTCATCTATGAGGGATTGTGCACTGTCTGGACGAGATGGCAGAATAAGTCTTTCTGCATTATCATTATCAAGGATGACCCTTAGCTTTAATATCCCTGATGACTCCATCTGAATTTGTAGTTTCTGTAACAAACAGGTTTCAAATTTTATAGTGACATTTCAACATGTTTTTGTTTACAACAATTTACAAAATAGCAATTAGGCAAAGGAATAAAAAGTATATGTTCAAACAAAAGAAATGCATACCTTTACATTGGCTGAAAAGCTGGTGTCTCAGTTCTGCTTCTTTAGTCAGACACTGGAATGAAATGTTTTGTTGTTAGAATGAGTTCATCTGCAATCTTATAAGCAAAATGAGGCATGTGGTCAGACAGCTGGCACAGAGATTTTACAGTATGACCCTTCTGTTGATGCTCTGCTAGTTCATATGAACGCAAATGCTCAACATAGCAAGTGTCATAGTCTTTCAAGAGAAAGTAAATGTTGTTTCTGATAAGTAGTACATTTTGAATCTCTTTGAACTCTGGCAATGCAGCATAAGCACCAGTGCATACAAACATGCCAATTACAAAGTTTGTGCCATCAATTGTTACTTGTTTTGTTCCATATACAATGTCACTGTCAGCAATACCTGAAATAAATGATTGTGTATCTGCAGGTAATGATGAAATGTACAAAGACTCCATTTTGGATGTCTGCACTGGTGGTTTGAAAAACTTTGATGACGACAAATAAAATGCCATCATGCTCTGATGTCTCTCTGCCAAAGTTTTTAACACATTTTTGTAGTTTTGAGTGTCATGAATGATTTTTTTGAAAACCTTATGCTTTCCCTCGAATCTCATTGTCCAAAGATGGACTAAGGGACCAAAACACTTTATTAAGTGTGGGTAATGCTCAAGGAAATGATGTTTTGGTCTGAATCGAACATTAGGAAACACTTCCTGGAAGAGTTGCCTGTGGTCCAATATTTTACAGGCCATGTACTGAATGGTCTCTTCACTAAATGTGTGAGACATGGCAAGCTGAACCACATCCTTTAAATCCATTAGCACTTCCCAAAATTTGTCTCTTTCTGGGACTTTGGAGCCAATGAGAAGAGGCAACAGTCTAAGCAGGGCATGATTTTCATGCCCGTTCCCACCAATGGTTCTTCGACTAGCAAAATTTAAGGGTATTGGATGAGGGCGATCAACTTTGTCAGAATGTTGGTATGGAAAGCGCAATATTGCTCTGTTTAAGTCTTCCAAAGAAAAATATTTCTTAGAAATCAAACCTTTTAAGCAATGCGCCAACTCCACTGGAACGACGCCTTCAAACAGGTCGTGCAGGAGGTCAGGTGGGAAGCCTGTAACAGGATGGAAGAAGGAGAGATGGTCAGTCAGAACACAACTGTTTTTAACACCATAGTTTTCCTCACTGCCATCACTCTGAAGCTCTTGTACAATATTATCATGAAACTCTTTTGTTCTCATCACATAATTTCCCGTAACAGCATTTTTTGTTTGTATGTCTGTTTGGGTGGCATGACAAAACCTACAGAAATATGTAGACCTGAAACTCTCATTGAAACCAGCAAGCCCATGGGCAGCAAGGTTATCTGCCACAACAGAGTAGATAGTGCCTTTAAGACATTCCCCAAGGGTCTCAATGTAGACACCTACTTCTTCAAGAGTTTTCAGATCATTTAAGAGTGGTGACAACATTTTCTCGTACCCAAACTGGCGTACATCATTGGAATTGCACAAAAGAGCAAGCTGAGTGCAATGGAGAGCCGAACGAGATTTAACTGGAAAGTTTGCCAGTGTCCAATACACTGCAAAAACTTTATGTATTTTCTTTGAGGTACCAAGTGGGTTTGCAATTTCAAAATCATCCACATAAAGTATTATTGACAACTTTTGTCCCTCTTGTGACAGTAGAACATTTTCCTGGTAGTAGGACCCATCACAAAATGACATGAAAGTTCCAGGTGTCTGTGTTGGTGTTTGTTGAACTTCTTTAAGCACATCGTCTTTTTTCAACAACATTTGCAAAGATGTGAGAATTGGCACATACATATAGGAGTGCTTTGATGAATCAATTAAATACTCCACAGGCTTGACATATGGAAAATGTGCTTCATAATATGATTTTCTCCACTTTGCTGTTGACAGGGGCCCTTCAGATGTGACACATTTATGTAAGATATTACTATCAGAAACTGCCTGACAAATCTCACCAACCAGTTTGTCGGTATATGGACAGTTGTGCTTTTTTAGTATATCAGCTACTGATTTTCTAATCAGAGGTTCTGATAACAAAAACAGCTGATCAATATGCTCAATGATCTCCTGTGTTGCTCTCTGGGACACATGGAGAATAGTTTGCATTTTCAAGAAAAAGCCAGCCAGGTTGTACTGCAACTGCTCTTCTAAACCTGCAGATCTACTGATTTCACTGGTGGATGCCACTTCATTTTCGTGTGATGACTCAACTGACTCAAGCTGCAAGTCATCATTTTGGTCTACATTTATGACACTTTGCACAATGCCTTCATCATAATTTGTTGAACCTTGGTGGTCTCTGCATTTGTGGGCATTGAATGTTGAGTATACATTGGTTTTAAAATTGCAGTCCTTGAAAGGACATAGAACAGTTTGTTTCCGTTTTAAATGCCCCCTCAGATGGATAAACATTTGACTTTCAATGAATGGCTGCTTAAAGTTACACAGAGGGCAACAAAATCCATAATTATTCAAAGCTGGACAAGAACTGTCTTTCCTCTCTGTAACAGTGTGCATTCTTGACATATGTATCTTTAATGAATTAAATGTACTAAACGTACACATGCAGGAGTTGTAGAGACAGGGTAAAGGTGAAATTGTTGAGTACTGACCATGGTTGAGCCGATAATGCTTCAACAAGATAACTTTTATGGCAGTTGAAAAACTACACAACTTGCAATTCCACATTTTGTCTCAAATCAAAAAGGCCCTATTATCTGTCAAATGTTTTATATCACCTTCACTGGCAGTCTTTAGTGGCAAAACAGCGGTGGATGATCTCTCCAAACGTCCTGCTTCCTTAGCCAAACACTGTAATGACACAAGAAAAATATGTTTAACTGTTAGTTCGAAAGTGCATTGTGAAAATGATTAAAATTTAAAGTTTTGTGCCATGCAGCTTCCAAAAAATAAGTTAGCTACTTAACTATTTTATCAATAAAGCCGGTAGCCGTTATATTTTAAATTTGTACAGGGTGACTTCATATGCTAGGCAGAAGTTGTGGTAGCAAGCTTCGTTTTTCTACAAATTAGAACTTTTTGTAATCAAAATAAACCGCAAATTGTTAACGCTATTTTAATGTTTAGTTAGTAACTAGCTTAGTTAAAATGAAATTAATGTACTATTTTCACATTCACCATGTAAAGAATATATTTGAACTTGAAAGTCAGAAAAGTCTCAAAATTAATTTTACCTTAGAGTCTTGTGCTATGCAGCTCCGAAAAAGTAGGGCACTTAACAACTATTTTATCAAAATAAGCCTGTAACCGTTATATTTTAAATTTGTACAGGCGGACTTCATACGCTTGGCGGGATTTGTGCAGGCAAGCTCCGTTTTTGTAAATATTGGCAAAGCAGTCAGATAAATTCACATGCAAGTTCTGAACAAACATTAAAACAATAAAGAAAATCGTTTACCTTATAATTTCCAATATGTTGTATGTTGTCGCTAAATTGTTCTCGGCGGCAAAGCTTGCCTCAAACATAACATGGCCGACAAATCCAACAGCCGCTTGGTGCCGTGTGCAAAGATCATTGATGACGTAAGACACACACAGGAGGTCTCACTCTGTGTCAAATGAGTTGGATTAACTGGGATACATCAACATGTACCAAAGCGGGAGGCGAAGTGGTATATGCACTGAATTTAGGAGTAGACGTATTGTGGTTCGAATCTCGGCTGACTTTTTTTTTTTTTTTAATAATATCTTATAAAGATAAAGAATATCTAAATAAAGAATTCTCATCTCATTATTTGGTTTTATTGACTCCATTATACCACTTAAGAGAAACAAAACGTATAATTTATTAATGTTTTATTGAATTAATATTTAACAAAATATATTAGAGGCAAAGATGCCATGTAGGAAAATGTCTCCTTCATTCTAGCCACAATGTCTTGAAATGTGCAAATTTTAACACGTTAGTATGTGTAGCCTAGTGGTGTAAGTGCTTGATTCTTTTCTAGAACATCGTGAGTTAGAATCCCAATTGTATAAATGCAGTCACTGCATTTTCTTTTCTTTTTTTTCTTTTTTTATTATTGGTCTTCCAATTCAGAAAAAACCCTGCCTTTCCTTATAAATATGCATCTAGTAATAGACTAAATATTATTTGCTACTGATTTTCTTTAAGTCTTTTAAATTATTTAAGAAAACTACACAGATTATGTTTACTTATTGCATTTATTTTATCATCTATACAATATATTTATATTCTGTGATCACTACTTAAACAGTTCAAATCAACAATACTCAAACATTTGAAAGCAACAATACTCAAAATGTAACAAAAACAGATGTGTACTTATTACAAGTGAGTTTTTACATCACATGTTTACTTTTGGGTTTACTTAACACAGTTTATAAAAGTTACTCTAACTTTTTAGCAGAACTGAGCAAGAATAACTTACTTCTTTTGGTAAGATGCACCATTGGGTTTTACAGTGTGGATGTGTGCTGCTGAAGTGTTTTGCATTTAAGACTGATAAATGGAACTGAAATCTGACCTGCTTCTTTGTATTGTCGTAGCACATAGTAAAACGAGTGTTTTATTTTACAGTTATGTAGTAAATTCCCCAGTGCCTGAGGTTAGGTCTAATGTTCTAAAGCAATGCTTTTGGTCTCGTGCTAGCAGTTAAGGAACAAATGTTGTAGAACCATACATTAATGGAATACACTGAAAATGGTTTATATGGGCACTGTCAATTTAAATTGTTGATGTAAATGTTGAATTTTAACCAATAAAGATTTTTGTCTGAATTTAGGGGTATGTTTTTGTCTCATAAAGGTACCAAATGGCATGTCGCTCCAGCTGTACCCCATTACATTAGTAGTATTCGTAGTAGTAGTATTAGTACAGTTTTGGACTATGACATAAAGTTTGTCTCCATAGGTACAGAAATAGTCTTTTACAGGTACAGACAAGAAGGCACAAAAAGGTACCTGTGTTCAAAGGTACAATGTGAGTTTGTAGCTTTTTGGGTCCATTCCTGTCATTCAATTTTTTGGTGCGTAATTGATCTGTTTTGTTTTCTGGAGAGTGAAAATGAGGGAATCAGATGTATGGGTGGAGATATTGGACAGCCTAGGATGGACAGAGGCGTTATATTATTAGATAAGGTTGGTGCGAATTCAGAGCAGCGTAGAAAACCGTAAAAAGGCGAGGAGAAACATGCACTGGAGGATGACGTCAACTGTGACAGAAAAGTAGCCTGAGCGGAGTGTATGGAAGCAACGAGAAGAGATCAGAAGTAAGGGGCAAGTGCTTGGAGGAATTAGCGGGTTCTGATTTCTGCAGGCCTTTAGCAGCATGGAAACGTGTGAATGAGATAAGGATGGGCAATTAGTTTCTATGGCTAGTTTAAAGAAGAAGTTAATTCCTTACAGATATGTGTTTTTAGAGTGGATGAACGAATGTTTTGATAGGTGTGAGCGTAGGTGACAAAGTGGCAGATCAAAATGACATCTAGGAAAGGAAATGGTAGCAGGTGGTTCTGGAGAAATGACTTGAAACAGTTCCATCCTTTTGGGTAGGCAGTGAGAGTACAAGGAGCAAGGCTTTCCAGAATTGCTTGCTGTGAAATTGACGAGAGGTTAGAGAGCTGAGGGTTTAGAAAAATGTTGCTGAAAATGGTGGGACTGGAGTAGGGTGGATGACTCTGGAGCCAGTCTATCTGAATTTCTGAAAAGAGAAGCGGGAAGGAGAGCCAGCTATGGCGTTCTTATGACCAGGAATGTGAGCATGATAAACTGTCTTTGGGTGGAGATAAGCATGAGCCTGTGCAGGCACTGCATAATTTCAAGTGAACGGGATCGGCCTTTGTTGATGATTTCGACTATGGCTGAATTGTCGGAATGGGTGAGAATGCACTTTCTGGACCAGTTGTGCCCTCAAAGAATGGCTGTTATTATTGTGGGGTATAGTTCACACAGCGCAGCACTACTGTTGAGGAAATCTGGCTGGAGGGTTCTGAACTCGAGAGGCCATTCGGAAGCCAACCATTTTCCTCCATAGTAGCTGCCAAAACCGATGGATGGGGCACTGTGTAGAGTTGTATGTCATCTGGAAGTGATATGAAGTTGTTGTGAAAGAAGGAGATGTCGTTCCAAGAAGTAAGGAATTGCTGCCAGAGATGCATCTCCATTTTGCAAGTATTGTCTAAGGTTACCCTATCGTGAAGAGAAGGAGCGGCTGCTGCTTTGGTTAAAAGACTCAAGAGGAAGGGCTTGCCTTGAGGTATAGCATACTTACGAAGGGTGAGGAGTGCTAGAGGCTGCTGTTTTGTGCATCTGTCTGCCAGGATGTAGTTTGAGAGGAGCATTGCGATGCGCTGAACTTTTTCGAGGAGGAGAGATGCTTAAAATGAAATGAAGTCGCGTGTGATGCCAAGGAACTCGATAGAGGTGATAGGCCCTAGTTTTTTTCTCTTCAGACAAAAGCACGCATGGATCTGAGATGGCCTTAATGAGAGATGAAAGACCGAATCGTGGGGGTGCAGATTTTGGAGTGATGACAAGAAAATTGTCAAGGAGATGTAGAACATAGGGGAACTTGTGGTTGTTAATGAGGATCCAACATATGGCTTCTGTCAAAAATCTTTGGACTGCTTCTACAGCCGAAAGTTATATCAGCTTTGGAAAGCCAAGCCCTGTGACCTTCTAGGTGGATGAGGGTGATGGCATGGTCAATCATGGTGTATTACATGGGGAAATCTGGATATGGGATGAGGCTATTAATACTGGGAGTATTGGTACCAAGGTGAGGAAAGGTCAATGATAAGTCTCTTTTTTCCTGAGTACTTGGGACTGTACAGAAGGACAGAAGGACAGAAGGAGCAGACGTGAATGAGCAACTGGAGAAAAGGCAACCCAGATGGTTGAAGTTGTTACAAACCATCCTGCCGGCCTGGTATAAAATGGGTTGCCCTCGTTTTTCTGCGTCTTTAGGAATGGGAACGTTAATGTTTGGTCGATGGGCTTGGGAATGATGGAGGGAGGTGGTGCTGTGGTAGAAAAGACTGGGTTGCTGCGAGAGGTGGAGGAGCGCATGGAGGTGGGGGTAAGACCACTGAGCATAGTGTTGCTGGGTGAGAGGGAGTTCCGCAGAGTTTGCAGGAGAGATGCACAAGCTGCGAAAATCCTGCAGTGAAGCTCGGAATCTAATACACCCCAGTAAGTTCCCTGATTGAACTGATGCAGCTTCCCTGCTGAAACAGGATGTGATGGTATGAAAACCAGTCCCTCCGAATCGTGACACCAGAATCAAGAATAACTGAGAGATAATCCTCTTGTTTGGACCGTCTGTCTGAAAATGAGGAACAAATTGTGTTGCGGTAAAATGAGAATGCTAGGGCGAATTCGGCTTGAGTGAGGTCTTCCGATGACCCGGAGGATGCCTAACCTGCTGCTTCCCCTGCTGTGGTCTGCACTCCCTACGCTATCTATGCTAACCTGGCTACTCTTGTACACTTCCATGAGTGGAGCAGCGACTCTAACTCTGCTAGCCGTGCCTCCAGAGCTACAAACAAACTACACCTATTGTGAGCAAGACAGCAGAGGGAGACGGCAGAGGGCGAAGCCATTGTGAACTCTTTGCCGCTTCTGGGCTAATGGTGGTTTTAAAGATGGATCAAGTTTAGTTTCTGTCATTTTTGTAGTGCAAGTGATGAGCTTATTGCTGTCTGCAGCAGCCTGTGAAGGGTGTCACACTGCTGTACAGTCTGATAACGCTCACAGGAATTATCTTAAGACACAGCACTCCACTTCCCACTTCCATTCTGTCTCCTGTTGTCTCTGTTCTAGCTGCAAAATTGACTTTCAACTTAATAATTTGCCTCACCTTTGGCTCCTGTGTCAGCAAATTTACCTGAGTGACAACCAAAGCTCACCTGGTATTACAGATAAGGCAAGCTTACACTTATTTTACTTCACTAGTGTCCACAAAGTGGCCTGTTGCTTTAATGCAGCACAGTCAAAATACCGTGGACTCAGCAGAAGAAAAGCAAATAGGTCAAATGTCCATTCCATTATAGTAAGTGTAATAAAAGTTTCAGATTGTGCTGTAAACCTGCTTGATCAGCTGCTCCCTGTGTTTCCTTTTGTCTCCTATTTACACATTCATATTTTTTAAATGAAAGTGTATTAATTAGCAGCTGCCACTGTCTAAGTCAAGAGCAAAGCAGCGCAAACAAACAACTATGGCAGAGCCGTTAAAACAGAGAGTGGCTACACAAATAATTTATTCTTCCATTCTAGGGTAAACAAGGGCAAAGGAATGCAAACACCCAAAAGTTAACATGCAAACATTATCATAAATACATGAAAACAGTGGAGAGAGAAATTCTGCTTCTTCGTGGCTGTTGATGTAAAGGAAATTTATACACTTTTTGAAAGTTGTGTTTGGGGGTTGGGGCATATTGGAAACATTACAGTTGGAGAAAATGTGGCAAAAGTAATATTTGATGTCAGACATGAGGGTGGGAGCAAAAGGAATAATGAAGCTGACTAATCTTTCCTCAACATTGGATCACAGTAAGTCCACATATCAGTCCTATTTATTTAGTGTCCGAATCAACATAAAATAACTGTACATAACTTTTCTTTATGCTGCCAAAGCTCTCTGAGTGCAACTAAACTGCTTCTAAATGTTAAGTGTATTGACATGGCAACACAGTTGTAATTAACTCATGGGTCCAATAGAGTTTTTTGTTTAGGGAGTTTATGTGTCAAATTTCATCCATCTACAACAAACAAATTTTTTTTGGTCCATAGACCTTTAGTTATTTTTGGGATGTTACCAAAGACCATTGAATTTAGGGCATGGGCCCAAGATACTTTTTTGATTGCTGTGACATCATCGATTTTCATGCCAAATTTTGTGCAGTTCTGATAAACTAATTATTTGTCCGTCCCATGGGGATTTTCTTTTGAAACTCTAGGGGGCGCTATTGTGCCCATTGTCAATATTTCTACATATATTTGTTCAGGCTGGGGGAATGAATAAGTGATTCAAATTTGAGCCAGAACGGTGATCATATGTCCAAGTTATAGCAATTTAAAAGTTGCGGAAAATTGCAAAAATGACAAAACATTTCAATAAATTTGTGGCTGTGCCACATGAAAACCATAATACTTTTGCAGAGAATTTGGATAACTTTTGATTGCACACTCTAGATTATCTTCAAATTTCAGCTCATTCGGGCTAATGCCTGAGGACAAATGCAAGGTGTGCAATTTTTTCTAAAGTCTTATTTTAATAATTAATAATAATTTAATCTATATTTTAATCCAAGATGGCCGACTTCCTGTTTGGTTGTGGGCGGGGCCATAATAATATTTTAAATTGGGTACGAAGTGAAGAATCACAGTGCTAAATTTTGTTCAATTCTGCCTCGTCATTGACTTAGTTTTATTGCATTTCGGGCACTTAGATTAGTGCACTTTGCGCACTTCTAGCGATTCCAATAGGCTCCTTGCCATTGCTGAGGAGCTCGGGCCTAATAAATAATCATTTAAAATGTACAAGTATTAACAATATGGGTGATATCTATGAAGTATTGCACAGCGCCATTAATACTGAAAAATATTGCACATTTGAAGTACACAATTTGAAGTTGTACAGTCTAACTGCAGTGGGAATAAAAGACCTCTAGTAGTGCTCCATCCCGCACTGAGGGTGTAGCAGTCTGCTGCTGAAGGTGTGCTCAGAACCATTTTGAATGTGTTTTGAGAAAAATGATGGTCCTTTATTATCCAACACTGTCCTGTCTCTGTGGGTACTCTGCTGGCCCAGAGACTGACTTGACCTGTGGTAAACTTTACTTCAACCAGAGCCAGTTGATGGGAGTGAATAATATGAAGATATTAGGGTGGGCTGGTGTTTGTCATCTGTTCACATATTGGAACATGGCCTTTTTGTTTAGTTGTACATTTGTCTTATTTTGCATGTTATGTTTAATTTTATAGTGTTGGGCTCCTTTTGTTTGTAGTGTTTTCTTTGAGTGCAGGCCACGCCCACTACCTTAGGTACAGGGATTGGTTTGGCGCACCTGCTTAAATTAGAGCAGTGGCGCTAAAGTGAAAGTGGGGTAACCATTTGGTGTTTTGGACGGCTAGAGGAGAGCTGTCCATGTGCATGGCCTCCTTGTTTTCATGGATTTTTGTAGAAAGTTTTATTGCCTTTTAGCCCTCTTGTACGGATCTGCCCTTTTTTTAGTAACATTTGTTTCATTGTATTTTAATTACGTAATTTACTTCTTTGTAACCAATTTATAATTGTGATTTTACTCTTAGGTTTGTAATTCACTGCTCACCCCTTGGTTTTTATCTGTGGTTCTAACTGGGTCCTAGGCCCCAACCCTAGGTGGCGTAGTTGAGCTGCATTTTAAATTAAATTTAGCATTTTTTACATTTTTTAATCAGTTTTGTCGCCACTTGGCTACACACAGCATATCCTCGGAACTCTTCACAACACTCCCTGCAACAGCAGCCAAGAATTTCTGATTAATCTATAAGTCACTTGGAGTCTCCAGTGAGTTGGTGTCTAGTAATTCCAGCTAAATCACTATCATACAGGCCATTCATCAGTTTAATTAGAAGTCTGCAGAGGAGCCATTACAATTGATCAACACACAACGACCCAGCAGCTCCATCGCTTTTTAGAGTTTTCAGTTTCTGCCACTGAAAAAGGAGAGCAGATCATATATTACTGCTGACTGGTGTGGAGTTTTCTCTGCATTAATCCTGGATCTTTATGTCCTAAACCAATGCTTGGACAGATAAAGTATTAAAGATTGATTATGGTGATATTTGCACACTGGCAACTCTTGTTAGTTAAAGGACTAAAAGTGCAGTGTGTATGATGATGCATTCTCTAAAGTACAATTTTATAGATATTTACTTAGGAAAACAGTGAAAGGATAGACTACATTTTTAAAACTCCATGAGCCAAGGCTCAGTCATTCATTTACTTATTTTCTACTGCTGCTCCTGTTATGGATCTTAAGGGTGGAGTCCTGCTTTGGGATTGAGGCAGGAACAGCCTGGATTAGCACATGTCTAACAATTGGAGATACACACTCGTATTTATATTGGTATTATAATTTAGTAGTAATTTAGATTCACCAATAAATGTCTTTGGTCTTTGCTTGTGAGGCAGGAGTTATGTGGCACTTTAAGCAAGATTTTGGGTAGCTTAGTTAGCTTAAAAACAAAAAAAACCCCCAAAAAAACAGCAGGGGAAAAAGAGAAACCTCAGGGAGAACCACAGAAGGATGGATCACTCCCAGGACAGACAGGCCATGCAATAGATGTGTCCAGGACAGTCACTGACAAATTTGAAACAAAAAAAGGAATCATTAATTCTACTAAAAACAGAGACCAAAGTGCACTTGCAAGTGAAGGTACAACTGAGGACGGGGGAAGTTTTGCCTAGATCTGGCCGTGGGGCCAGCAGTTCACCTTTCATTGGTAAATTGAGGCGCCCCTCATTTAGCTGGCCCCATTAGCATTTGCCTATTCTGGCTATGCTGAGGGCACTTGTTGGACAATGTCAATTTTAATGTGAAATTAAAGTGCGCCTTGTGATAGCTTGGTTGGTTGGATTGTTACAGCTTATGTTGTGCATATAGTAACACAATGTGCACAGAATAAATGAAAGCATAGCTGCAGCATAATCTGCCATTGTCTGCCAAGTGTCTGGCAGACAATGTACCTTTCAGTCCTAAGAGAGCAGTGACAGTCCTGTTCATTTGGGGTAATGCTGATCAGTGCAGAGAGAAGGCCACATTTGTACTGTTAATGTTCATGAATACCGTGAAGGTCAAGTTAACTTCTATAGCACACTAACAATCAATACTTCAAAAAGATTAATAGAACAAGAAATAACAGCAAAAGTAATAAATAATAAAAAACAAACACAAGTAAAATACATTAATAGGAGTATGAATTCATTCTTTTGATCTGTTTCCACAGAACAGATGGGCTGTGGACAGACAGACAAGGGCTCACAAAAATGGTTCTTGGCTCATCCCAGCAGACGAGGGAGAATGTCAGCCACAGCTTATGCTACAGCCATTAACTCATTGGTTAGTTGTTTTGGTCTCTAATCTGATGTAGAATAGTGAGAAGGGAAAAGCTATTTTACAGTGGAGAAGCAGGAGTGGAACGTAGTGGACTCAATAGTTTGATTGTTACAAACAGAGGTATAAACGCAGAGACTCAGTCCACATGTTAATCAGAATCGGTCTGAACTGAGTTGCAAAAAATCTCTTATATAACCCGGTGCCAGAATGATAACCTATGTGTGTCTCTGTGTGTCCCAGCTGCGGGTCCAAGATGCCTGCCGAGCGGGGGTCTGTTGCAGTGGTCATGGAGGTGGAGAGCACCACCGACCCGGACTATGTAGACGTGGACCAGGGACTCACTCTGGCCTGCATTGTCTTCCTCTGCCTGCTGCTGGTCGCCATGATCATCCGCTGCGCCAAAGTCATCATCGACCCTTACAGCGCCATCCCCACCTCCACCTGGGAGGAGCAGCTCCTAGATGACTGACACCACCTCCTGCTGGAGCAGCAGCACCTGGATAGCTCACACCACCTCCACCTGGAGAAGTTCACAGAAAAGGACAATCATGCAGTCAATGTGTCACAGAAAAAGTTAGCCTTTGATTATTTAATGTCATTTATTTCAAAGTATAGTCACAATGCCCAGGTTCTGACCCAAAGTCACCTTTTCAGGTTCTGGACTTGGCTGCATCCATACTGTAAGAGAATTGGGTTACTGCCTTAGAGCTTCGAAGTATTGGACCACATAAAAGGACTGAAGAGAGTCTGGATGTCTTAAGCAGGAGAAGTTTATTACCATCAAATACAGGCCCGGAGACAGTTGAACAGTCAACACAGAGTAGTATTGAACATTCAAGTCTGGCTATGCTTTCATTGGTCAGAGCTTATAATACCTCATAGAAGGTCAATACACAAATAGTACAATAACAAAAGAGTTATTATTCAGTTGTTATTCAGCTGATTAGGCTCGAGGTTGGAGACATGTTATCCTGCAGGTGTCTGAGTCTATCTGTTGACAGAGCCCAAGGCTCAGGGCATCACAACCTTACAATAGATCCCAAAATTCTCTAACACATACAAATGCTTTTGTTTGATTACATTTCATATTTTTTGCTGCATTTTAGGAACACCAAGCAGACATTTGAAAAAGCAGTGGACCTTGTTGTTTCCAGATGAAGAATATGATCATATCAATGAGCAGTTAATTACAGTTGATTCTGCAGAAAGTTCAGCCTTGTTAGAATGAATTGTGACTGTAACATAAATGGTGGGAGATGGTTTTAAAATTGTTCAAAATGCAGTACACATGCTCAGCTGGCTGGGAAGGAGCTTTACCTTTTTTATACAGTAGTTCCTTGTTGCCTGCTCTTCAAAGGATTTATAAAGGAGCCCAGCTATTCTTACCATGTGGTCCCATCAGAAGGCCATCCTGGCTGAGAATGGGTCACTTTCTGGAAGAGTCTGTCTCAACTGTTGGGTTTTGTTGTCTTGAATATAATTTTACTGAGTGGTTCAATTGGATTTTGGGGGGGACAGAACAATGTTTACAGTGCACACTCTTAAATGTCTCTCCTGTGGTAAAGTCAAAAGAACCACTTCCAGTAACATTGTTGCAGTAACTCATAGACATTGGAAAACAATTCACGATGTGGATTAGTGTAAATCTGAGTGGACTCCACTGTGTGGAGCCATGAGAAGTCCTCCTTCAAAGCCATAGATGGAGCAGAGGGGTAACTCTTGAAAAAAGCACACAGCCTGGTTTCTTCAACCCCCGGACATGTCATGAGGAGCTGGGCTGCACTCACATTCCTCCAATCAGCTGCACCAAACCTGAGCACACTTCCCTTTACCACAGACTGAGCCTGAAGAGGACCAGAAACTCAGTCAGAACTCATGAAAAAAAAACCCACAAGCATCATAACTCCTTGATCAATATACTGTAGTAATCAATGCACAGATCATATCCTATGTCTATGCTTGTACGTATGAAAGTGCAATGTTAAATTTAACAGACTATTTCAAAAGAATTTTGACTTATTAACAGCTCTTGGCAGTAGCTGCTTGATAATCAGTGTAAACGGACACAAGCCAATCACACACTAACCTGCGGATGTATCTTTACTATTCCACTTCACTGATTTGTTTGCCTTGTTTGCGTGTGTCTCTCAGTCTTTTGTCTCAAAGAGTTGAACAGCTTGTACAATTCAGCTCTTGACACATGTTCGTATATCTCTGATGAATGCACAGGTTGTAAATTGCACGTAGTGAAGTGCCTAAAAGCTTCTGAACACAGAAGAGACATCTAGCACAAGGTGAGAGTCATATCACACCCCAATGTCTCTTTAGCTTTCTTTTGGATATGTTTTGTTATAGTCAGAAAATGGCACAGTTCGACTGATGGCTGACTGAAGGTCAATTTGTGCGATCCTTAAAGGTGCTATATGTCTCGAGGGGAAATGTGTCAATAATAAAAGATGATCTGACTCAAACTGTCGCACGCAGTGTTCTTTTGAACCAAACACAAATGGAAGTCAGAGCAAATCTCACATTGTTTTTGACTGTAATTAGGTCAGACATTGAGCCTAATGAAGTTCCATTCAGGGCTTCCTCTGGGGACAGTCTGTGGCTCCAAAGCCTCTCACTCCTCTTTCACCCCTGTGGCTTCTCTGAAGAGAGATGAATATCTCCATTTGTCCTTAAGCCAAGGGCATATTCAACTCACTTTACATCCTCTTTCAAGGTCAGCTCCAAGCCACTGTACATACAGTGTACTATGATAATGAGGCTCACGCTGCGCATGTAAAGCAGGCTTTAATTTCCTGACAGTTAAATGCTGTCTTTAACCTTGGCTCTGCAGCTCCCTTTTGCTTCTTTCACAGGTTGGACCCCTACTCAAGGGCCAAGTGGCCAGCTCCTGCATAAGGCAAACATACAGTCAGTGTGTCACTGTGTCACTGACACGACTGTAACATCTGTGCTCACAAATAATTAAATATAAAGAGACATAATATATAGCTGAATGCAAATGTGATGGTTAAGTGTTGTTGAGATGAGTCTTGATGTCGGTGCAGTACATACTACTGAGTGTCAGATGATCTGTGAAATCTTACGGCTGTTACAGCAGCGCTTCTATCCACAGCACAGCACTGGGAGAGAACCAGTTGTCACAAACCCTGTGCACTACAGCAGGCACTGAAGAGTGAGAGGGCCTGACTAATTATGGACGCTGTGTAGCTGGAGAGCCGGCAGAACGTGACTGCAGCCGAGACAGGACCAGGCCGGGGGCAGGGGGCATTCACACGCAGTGGAAACTGGACCAAAATATCACACACAATTGGTGTATGTACTACACTACTCTTACTGAATGAAATGACATTTCAAAATACATCAGTTGCAACCAGCCAAGGACCTAACTCTCTTCTCTTCTCTGAGAGTTCAGATACAACTGTACCACTTGACTCACTGGGCCGAAGTGACACACATTTTTTTTCCCTGGTGCCACGAGTTTGTGCGAATATGTGAATAAAAAGTCCATGAACCATAGAGTCTGTATATACTCATAGACTTCGACTTTCCACAAACCTGTTTTGTTTCCATGTTGTTGCATTGTGATGACTTAATAATAATGTGTTTTACTCTGAACAACACCCACCTTGGATTTCCCCTACCTTTTACTGAAGGTCAGTAATATTTTTGAATTCCACTTTTGGTTTAGTAAGTGCAATAAATGATACCTTTTAATTTCAAGTTAAGTTAGTCCAATGGCTCTCTAACATTAATCATGAGTCGCTGCTCTTTCATAGACCAAGTGCATCTGGGCTCCTACAAGACCACATACCTGGTGAAATCCTGTCATGTGAAAAACACCTGGACTTCATCATACACTGATTCTGCTGCACAGACTCTTTTAATGTAATAAATATGAGAACAGAGTGACAACCCTGTTGATATTTTTTCAATTCAAAGCAGAAACTTTTTTTAAACCTCCTCAAGCTTTAAATTAATGTCAGCAGTGTAATATAACAGACGACCCATTCCAGTGTGTGAGCCATTTAGCCACTATAGACTTGACAGCAAAAGTTGTACATAAGCTCATACATATCCTGTTACAGCTGACCGGTCTGTGCACCGCTCACTGTGCTTTAGTTCAGTCTGCACTGTATTCCACACCTTGGGCACACAGTTCACTGCTGTTAGATTAATAAGGATCAATTCTCAATAATTAGTGTCATTTTAAGTTGCTCCTGAGCAACTCCTCAGCCATTTTGTTCTATTGGACATAAACTAGAGACATTGCTCTGTAGCCATTCAGCTCTCACTGCAGTATTTATTCTCCCTCTGAGGAAGTCAAGAGAAAATGTTTAATGTGTTATTCAGAGACTGTTCTAATGATAATTTAATTGCAGAAATCTATCTGAGACATGCCCTGCAATGAACCGGCCACTGTCCAGAGCGTACCTCGCCTAAGGCCCAAAGATGCTGGGATAGGCTCCAGCCACCCTCGACCCCAAATGGGACTAAGCGGTAGAAAATGAATGAATGAATGAATATCTGAGACATCTGGGATATAGAGAAACTCAATCTCTTTTCCTGAGGAATTATATATTCATACTACAAAAATCTGTAATTAAAATACAGAACGTCAACATCAAAGAAATGGCAGAGGTTCAATAAGATGAAAAATAAAAGCTTTCATTATAACTCACACAAAATACCAAACAGCAGCAACATTAGCCTTTCTCACATTAGTTATATGAGGAATCCTTCAGTAACTGTGTCCAGTGAACCTGGACAGTGATCTGAGACTGTCTGCTAAAGTCTGCCTACATTTGGTCTGTTTCTTGTGGAGGGTGATATTCTCAGTTGGTCTGTGTTCATGCTCTGAGGTTGGCAGACTCAGTGTTGAAGGGCAGGCAGTATGGTCCCAGTGCAGGAGCCAAAGCCCACTCTGTAGCCATCACCCTGACAGTAACCTGCAGGACACACACATACTGGACATCAGACAAAATAAGTAGTCATGGGTCTGTAAGATCTGACATCTTTATGTCTTAAATAATAAAATATCCTTATCAAGTTCATGTAAAAAGTTTTTCTACTCAAAAGTTAAGACCTTCCACTGATATAAAATAAACTCGCACAGGTACATCTTTTAATGGTATTTCAAGGATTTGTTAAAATAATCCTTTATGAGTTTAACACAATCAACCCACCAACGTACATTATACAGAATGAGTCACCATCAGGGTCACCATAAATCAAGACAAAACCTTTAATGAGTTACTTGTGTTTGTGTAGTGTTGGTGATTCACATATGACACTAGGTCTCATAGTGAGTCTGACCTGTGATGGTGACTTCATCTCCATCCTTCAGGAAAGTGCGGCTCTCGCCTCCTCCCAGGTCTATGCTCTTGGACCCCCTCCAGGACAGTTCCAACATGGAGCCAAAACTCTCTGGGTCCTGTGGCCGGATTCAAAAGACTCTTAGTGAACAGAAGGTGTAAGAGTGTGGACATCTGCAGTGTGTGAAGCAGCTGACTGCACTCACAGGCCCGCTGATAGTCCCTGAGGCCAGCAAGTCTCCAGGTCTGAGGTTACAGCCATTTACTGTGTGATGGGCCAGCTGCTGTTTCATGGTCCAGTACATGTACTGCACACATACACACATAGCCGAAGTGAGACAGAGGCTTGTTTGTGTGTTAAAGATCCTGATGTGTCTTTTGAGCTTTTTTTATTTGACAAAAAACAGTGTATGACATGTAATATATGATTTATTCTCCTGAGAACGAGACTCCTGGGTGTATCCTATTTACTGACCTTAAAGTTTGACTTACAGATGGTTGCAGCCTTGGCCATCCCCTGTCCTGCAGAGCAAAGACATAGCATTCAGAAGATGTTAAATAGTGGACTCATGAAGTTCCCATTCCAAAGTTAAAACTAAAACATGAAGACTTTTTATTAAAATGTAAACTAGTCCTCACACAATGAAAATCCCTATTTCCTTTTTTTACGTGAGAGGGACATTTTAAATGTGTAGCTCTCAGCCGATCACAAAAAAACAAATAAAAACAAAACTGTATGACAGAGGCTACCTAACACTCGATGTTAGTCAATAGTGCAGAGAATGAACAATGTCACAAAAGACCTGCTGTCATTTTAAACAAAGGAGGTCTGCTTTTAATGCACTCTCAGGATCAAGATTAAGTGGACAATAAGGAAGCAGTGTTAACAAGTTGTATAATTCAAAGTCAATATTAAAATGGTCTTCACTGGTTTTAATATTAGAAGTATTAAATCATTTATAGTCATGTATTTTTTTCTTAGTTAAAGCTGCAAAACTGTAAAGAAAAAGTCATGTTATAAATCAAGAGCAGGCTTATTTAATGATGAGGCCCTGTTCAAGCTTGAGCTAGCATGTCCCTGTCGATATCACACCTGAACCCTGTTACATACAGAAAGTGAAATATACTCAACCTTTTAAAGAAACAAACAAGTTGATGTTGAAGGTGTAAGGGTCATGGTGTTGCAGATATGGGAGTGGCTCTGGATCCTAAAGAACACAGCGACTGTTAGAATCATTGGTCTTCTTTACTTTGCTAACTTTGTAACACATTTATCCTCACTTATGGCCTAAATGTAAAGTTGTCACCTAAGCTGGTCTGGTTTTTGTGTGACTTTAGCTCCAGGGACTGCACTAACTTCAACAAGCACCACACACATCAAATGGATCAGAAACTCATCGGGCGTTGTAGTTTATACCTGGAGAAGGTTGGCCTCTGCGAAGGGCATCAGTGCCTCCATAGTGACCACCCAGGGCGAAATGGTGGTCCCAAAGTTCTTTCCCAAGAAAGGGCCCAGAGGAATATACTCCCATGCCTGGATGTCCCGTGCTGGGAAAAAAAGGCTGTTTTAGCAGGTAGACCCACAAACTGTGACCAAACTGGTATATAGTTTTATATTTATTGTTTTGTGCATTTAAAAACTGTATTTTCACATTTAGTTTGGTTGTATGTTTCATGAGGAGGTGAAGCTTATCACAGATGACTGATGGCGTATGAATTTCTGCAAGTCAGTTAAAGAAGTGCTTTTTAGTAAAGTGTCAGAGCTGAAGCTAAAGCTGATTCAGGTTTTATCTGATATCATGGCAAGTTTGTTCACAACCCACATTAGAGTAAAGTGGGTTGACTGTCAACCATCTAAATGAAAATGGGACAAAACAAGACATTTATGATTCATATGCCAAACCCAGGACGTGACATACATGATACGTTAAACAATGTGCTTATCTATTAGAAGACAGTAGAAAGCACTACATATACTAGAAGATTTTTATGTACTAAATCAGTCAACAGATACTACCCTTAAAGGTACTTAAAAGCATATACCGTAGCTGAACATGTGTAGTGAACAGTTTTTTACCTTTACATTCTTCCTCCCAATTACAATGCAAATATTAATGAAGATAGGGTACTGTTATGTTGAAATACTGTTATGCCACATGTTGACATAAAATGTCAGCGATGATGCAACTGTCAGGTCGATGCATGACTTGATTTTGACAGTCCATGCACATGCTCTTACTTTAATTCTAATATTAAATAAATAAATAAATTGTTGGTGAACTAACAGTACATATTCAGTAAATACTGTGTGGATAAAGATCAATTCAAATCCCCATGTGCTTCAAACTGCCACAGACACATGACAGAAGTCAGAGGAACAGATGTAACAGTGAACTGTTTGACTGAGAACTCAGGGTAAATACAGGGCCCTTTAGCTCGCCATTAAAGACATTAATAAATCTTCATTAATGTCATGAATCTTTTAAAGGCAAATGTTCATAGTACGCCTTTGGTTTGCGCAATCAACTCCTGAGGGCTTCAGCTCTCAACCAGAAAATGAAAGCAAGGTCAGTTCACTGTCAGCGGCACGCTCAGCACAAATGTCACAGGAAAACAAACAGGTACAAGTTTCACTGGATATAAAATTAACCAAGGCCAAGCAATGACATCTGCAAATGACTCTTTATATTACTTATAATAGAAGAAAAGGTTTTTTGGCAAGGCATCTGGATGCAGGTTTGAGGTGAAGATGTTTCATTCCATATCCAAGGGACTTTTTCAATTCTGAGTTCAGCTGGAAAAAAGCTGAGATATATATCCCTCAAATGCCAAGATTCGGACATTGCTCACCTATATAGCTATCACTGCATTCCTCTCTTGTCTTCTCTTGTCTTTGGGGTGGAAATGGATATGTGGTGTATGTTCAGTGTAACGAGAAATGCAGGGATAGCTATATAGGTGAGACACGTCAGCCGCTGCACAAAAGGATGTATCAGCACAGAAAGGCCAATCCTGGTGGTCCTGAATTTGCAGTCCTCCTCCATCTCAAAGAGAAAAGGAATTCCTCTGAAGACAGCAATGTCCGAATCTTGGCCAAGGAGGCCTGTGGTGGTTTGAAAGAGGAGTAAAGGAAGCCATCTTTGTTAAAATGGAAAAGCCCCCTCTGAACAGAGGTGGTGGCCTCAGATACAATCTCCCTTCCATTTACAACCGTGTTTTGAAGCCCAAATCAAAACAGTTTCAGGTTAGAGCTAGCAGCTTACTCCTGGGGGAAGCAGTTATGCCAATGGGTCACAGGAGCCCAACAACTGCCCCACCAGTTACCACACTGCCCATTCAACTCTTAACTGAAACCAGTCTGGCCCTGACCAATGACAGTATTCTCAGTCCCTCCCTCTGAGGGATATATATCTCAGCTCTTTCTCCAGTTGAACTTAGAATTGACAAAGTCCCTTGGATGAGGGATGAAACGTATGTCCAGATGCCATGTCAAAAAAACCTTTTCTTGAATGTCCTGGTTGACTGAGAACCTCCACATTACTTATAATAGCAATGTATTCACAGACTAAACTATAAATGTTTTGCATTTTAACAAGATGGCTTCCTTTACTCCTCTTTCAAACCACCTGGTCTCCTTGTCCAAGATTCAGACGTTACTGTCCTCAAAGGAATGCTCTTTCTCTTTGAGATGGAGGAGGACTGCAGACTCTGGTCCACCAGGATTGGTCCTTCTGTGTTGATACATCCTTTAGTAAAGCGGCCGACGAGTCTCACCAATATAACTATCACTGCACTTCCATTACACTGAACAGCATACACCACATTGCTCTGTTTGTGACTGGGGATTTTGTCCTTGGGGTGGACTAGTTTCTGACGGAGAGTATTACAATGTTTGAAATGAACAGGAATGTTGTGTTTGTAGAAAATCCTTTTCAGCTTTTTGGATAACCCCGCATCAGGAATAACTACACTCTTACTTTTTGTCTCTGGTTCCTGTCTGTTAGATTGTTAGACCTGTTAGAGAGTTAAAATGGAAAAGCCCTCTCTGAACAGAGGAGCTGGATTCAGATACAATCTCCCCTCCATTTATTACTGTGTTTTGAAGCCCAAATCAAAACAGTTTCACTCTGATATGAAACTAACACCTGGAGTTAGCAGTTATGCTAATGGATCACAGGAGCCTAACGACTCCCCCACCAGCTTTCATACTGCCCATTCAACTTTTAAAAACTATGAAACCAGTGTAGCCTTGTCCAGTCAGAGTAGTTTCAGGCTAAACCCCTCACTCTGAGAGATATATCTCAGCTCTTTTTCCAGTTGAACACAAAATTGACAAAGTCCTTTGAATAAGGGATGAAACGTCTTCACCAAAATCCTATGTCCAGAAGCCTTGTTACAAAACCTTTTCTTTTCCCAGAACATGCTCACTGGCAAAGACAACATCTTACAACCTAAAGTGAGGAGTTTGGGTTAAAAAATGAGCACAAATGTCCTGGTGCAGTGCAGAGAGCTGTACCACTCCAGTCGTTCATCAGCACCATGCCAAAGATGTGTTCGTGGGCCTTCTCCACAGGGATGGGCTCTCCCAACTGGTTTCCTCCTCCGACAAAAAAGGCCTGGGCACAGATGCAGGAGAGAACTGAAGTCATAAGCATGTTCTGCAGTAAAGGCTCTCAAAGGCCTGGAGAGACATTCTAACGCTTGTTCGACAGGATTTTTACTAAGTGGAAATTACACACTCCGGAGGTATCCCCGTCCCTTTTCATTGTAAACTGAATGGGTTTCATGGAGGCAGCCCAACTGGTTGCCCTGAGGTCACAGTGCGCCTCCAAAGGAGAACAGGTTTTCTCTGTTCAGACAGCTCCCCTTTGGAAGCCTCTGAGCTCAAGTAAATGTGATACTACTATTAAGCAATGGCTTCAAACATTCCTGTTTAGAAAACAATGGCAATTACCAGATTTTTTGTTTAATGTTGGTTTCAGTTACTTAATTTTATAATTTGACTTTCTTTAATGTGTATGTTTTTTGTGATTTAAGTGGTTTGTTTAAGTAGTTACAGCAGCAGCAGTATTTAAACATTGGAAGCATTCGAGTATTGACACTACGTACCATTTCCAGTTCAATGTCGAGCTGCTTAGATGTACCAAACACAGGGGGTTTCGCTGAAACAGGCACAAATCTGTGGTCAGTTTAGTTACAATCTACCCCTTCACACATAGACTGAACACTTATAAAAGTCACTTTCAAAAACCCCTGATGGTCTTAAAGGACCTAAAGCAATACTTTAATAGTTAAGGTAGAACCAAACACACAGCTGATCATGATCGCTTTTAAAACCCTCCTGTTTTAGTAACCTTGTGTATTTTTGCAATGCCATTTAGGGCTCACTACTGTCTCAATGCTTACAGTGTGACTGAATTTGTATAGTATTTTTTCTGTGGTAAGAAAGCATGTGCAACATGAGATACTCAATTGTTTCAGTAGGTACTTTACTTCTTCTGCCTTTGCAGTAATTCTACCCCAGTTACAAACAACCCATGAAAAAGCATGGTTCCTAAAAGAGAACTCACCCTGATCGGGTCTCATTTGTCCTGAGGGGCGAAAGAGGGGGGTCCCGGACACAACCACAGAGGATGCTCTGCCGTGATACCCTACCGGCAACCTTAGCCTGAAACACACAGACCCAACATACTGTAGATGTCACTATTTCAGCAACAGATAACTATCCAGGAAATACAGCACTGTGGCATAATCAGAGCAATGTGTAGCAGGGACAAGTGTGGGGAAATGTGACGCTCCAAAAGAAATCATCCTATAAGAGTCTCTACATTTCTTGTGAATGATAATTTCTGAATCATACTATAGTGCACTGATCTGTAAGTTAATTTGGAGCGCCGTGTTTGTTGCGTGACACTATAGCTGCACTACTGTAAAGCATCACAAAAACCTATCTACCAGATAACTAAAGATAGATAATTTATTCCTTACAGTAGATAGTTGTCAACACACCTCTAGTTTAGAGAAACAGACAGGAGGAATAACGCTGTTAATGCTGTAAGGCTGCTTCTCATTAAAAACTATTGTTAGTGCAAGTGTGAGTTTAACATAAAGTATTTACATGGAATAATTCTGATATCATTCTGATAGCTAAAAAGTCATGCAGATGATGGAGGCTAACAGTGTAAGCCAGGCAGGTGGGTAGCAGTGGAGCAGTGCCAGTTTCTGTTTTGCTACTGCTTTGGTATTTCTACAGTATAGTGAGTCCAATGAGGACATCAAACTCTGTCTGTGGAGGTTTTCAGTCATCAAGGACATATTCAAGAAAAGGTTTTTTGACAAGGCATCCAAATGTAGGTTTCTCAAAAAAACCTTAAACAAACACTAATCCCAGTTTAAAATGACCTTTGTAAAAACACACATAACTCCAAATGCAATCTGACCTTCAACCTCAACCTGTCCTAAAAATAATTCACTTGAATGTACAGTATATAGTTTGCTACCTAAAGTAGATTTGGTCCAAATTTGGGTAAATTCAACAGTGGGGGTTGCTTTATGTAAATTCATCGCTACATGTGGATGCTATTCGTGCTGTATCTATATGCAAAGAGACTGCGTTCTTAGCATTGAAACTACAAATCGCCAAAAGCCTGTACATCAATAGTTTCTAAGATCTTTTACTTAAACTTGACTCCATTCAAACTATCTTAACTGAGGACTTAAACTTGAACTGGCTTAGTCCAATATCTAATTACAATCTCTTTGTGATATTTTGAATCTAACACAATTGATTGTTTACCTCTTTCGACCAAACAGCAAATGTCACTCAAAATCTACTTTAATTGATTTAATATTGACAAATATTCCACTTAAATACTGCATTGCTGGAGTTTTTTGCAATGAGATTTGAAACATTTCTCTGAACAAGGATTTCGCTTTGACTTATCTTGCTGTAACTGCAGCAGAATAAAGCTCAATCCATATTTTGAAACAGCCTTCACTAATATTTTTGATAAACATGCTTGCTTCAGAAAATGTAGAGTTAAAGGGAAGGACAATCCTTGGTTCTTCTCAGATCTGTCTGAGGTTATTCATGAGTGTAATTTAGCCTGGGCGAAAGCAAGAACAACAGGTTCAAATTTAGATTGGCTTTTCTGTAGAAAATTAACACGCTCTACTCAACTTTAAAAGTCTAAGTCTGAGTTCTATTTATCAGCCACTTCTGATAGCTTAAATGATCCTAAGGGATTTTGGAAAGCCATAAAACCTCTATCCATTGTCAATAATTCACATTCTCTTCTAAATTACATTGTGAATAAATCATCAATCTTTTAAGATAAACACGAGATGTTTGTGAATTGTTTCAATAGGTAATTACTTGTTCTGTCTCTGCAGTAAATCTACACCATCCCTTTTCTGTCCCTCCCCCATCTGTTCAAGTTACATTTGGAATCATTCCCACACTACAGGTAAAGTGCATGAAAAGCATTAAAATCCCTCAATACCAGGAAAGCACACAGGCCAGATCTTATTGATCCCTACTTTCTAAAAATGGCAGTTGCTTTTTATAGCAGGGCCTGTCACTTTATTTATATATTTTACATGACAGTGACAACTATGCAAATGCCAAAGATTTGGAAGTCTGTATTAATATTTTCCCTGTTTAAAAGGGGAGATCCAAAATCCTTATATAACTACAGAAAAAAATCAAAGTGCCGTCACAGCAGCATTGAGGGTAGTAAATGACATTTCTACTGCTCTTGATATGAGACAACACTGTGCCTCTCTATTCATTTACTTGTCAAAAGCTTTTGACAGTGATTTGGTGATCAGTGATTTTCAATGTCTGGGCTGCTTTTTGGCCTAATCCTTGGGGGAGAAGCAACAAGTCTTTTCAAGTCAGAGGGCTCAAGTCCGGGTAAAGTCTTGAGCCACTGGTGTTAAATTCCACGTCTTTTTACATTTTACATCAAGTAAGAAGTGATCAAATTTGTGACTCAAGTCTGACTCAAGTCCAAATCATGTGCTCCAGGACACACATAGTCATGAAGTCTGTCTGACACTGAGGGGCTTCTCTAACACCCAGATCAATCAGACAAACCCTGTTCTGCTGTCACACGTCACTGTTCACTGAGAGCTCTGATAATCTGTCTCCTCCTGAGGAGGAGTCTGTAGATCAGCTGGTCCACTCTGTAAACGTACCAGTTTGGCATCAGCGCGTTTTCCTTGCCCCGGAACATGATCCCCACATTGGTGGCATGGTCCCGGGACGAGTAGAAGTCTGTGTAATCCCCTGTGTAGACATGGCACAAATAGGTTCAGGTCTAATACTCTCCACAGCGAGGAACACTCCAGAGTAGATAGACTGAGTCTAGAGAGGACAGACTGAGCCCAGAGAGGACAGACTGAGCCTAGAAAGGACAGACTTAGCCTAGAGAGGAGACACTGAGTCCAGAGAGGACAGATTGAGCCTTTAATTAGTTGATCATGATCAAGATCATAATACACAGAACAATTTTAGGCAAATAACATTTTTTTTAACTGACTAAAACTAAACTAAAATAACTTATTAACAAAACAAAACTGTAGAAATGAAGAACCAAGAAATTTCCATATATATATTTATAAAAAAAAAAAAAAATACAGCAAATATCGCTGTAAAGCAGCTCCAAACAGCACTCCTTTTCCTCTCCACCATCACGAGAACGCTAGCTTGACAGACAGCAAAGAGCTGCTCCTGTCTGCTCCAGCAGAGCGGGGGAGGAGGGGGAAGAGGGGCAAAGTGAGCCTAAATAGAGAGAGGAGTGCTGTTTGACCATAAGGACTGGAAGAAAAGCTCACACAAAGTCGGCAAGCAAATTTGAGTAATTTGCTGAATGTATTGAAAAGCAAAAAGCCAGAAAAATATTATTATACTGATACTAACTTTGGCATCAATACTTTCGATACTTACACTGATCTGCCCACCCCCAGTGATCTTGTCAAAATAAAAGCTGTGTCATTTGCCAGCAGCTAAAACCACTTTAATTTGTGGAGTATGGCCCAACCCTAAAACCACCACACACCAGGACTGGGCTAAGCCCCCAACCTCCACAAACCCTAAAAATGTCTCTGCAAACGAATAAATGAATGAATCATAAAAAATAAGTTACTAAATGTGCATATGACAATTCATCTCAGACTAACTCAGAGTGGACAGGCTGATGATGTACAGGGTGAATGTCACTCACCAATGTGTGCAGGGAGATGCATGGTGGCAGCGCTCTGAGGGACAAACGCCCTGAAGAGATACACAAAATTACACAAGATTACAACAGCCAAAATTTAAAGGTAGAAAATGACTACCCCTGGCAGCTCAGGTAGAGCATATGCCCAGCACACAGGAGACCTGGGCTCATGCCTCGGCTGGGTCATTTGCTCAATGTCATTCCCCACTCTTTTTCACCCTGTTTCCTATTCAGCTACTGTCAATATATCGATAAAAGGCCAAAAAGCCTAAAAAAATAATCTTACAAAAAAAAAGTAATCTTGTGCACTAGAGTTTCATTTTCAAATCTTAAACTAAAAACTCCACACAAGTAGAATGTGTAGAATATGGAGTCATGTGGTGAAGTTCAGATTAAGGAGAAATGTACTGGGTGCACTTAAGTACTAAGACTTTTAAAGCAGTTGTTTGCTTTTGTGTCTTAATTAGCAACGCTGAACAGTGGGGCCTCAAAGTTTATTGCAAATTTATCAGTATCATCACCATGCACACTAACCACACTCACTGTACAGGTCAAAATAATTGGACAGAGGCTTAAATAAAACCTTTGAGTGACCAAACGTAAAACTGGAACCAGTCAAATGAAGGGAAATATTACATTATTCAGTTTGAAGATGTTATCAAGTCATATGATCAAAGATATCAATTATAAGACCAACTGGACATCATACATAACAGTAAGTAGAATAAAGTGGTTTTATGTTTTAGCAGCAGTAGTATAAGTGTTAGGCCTATGTGTAGTGCTGACCTGTTGCGGAGCTCATAGTCATCTCTCAGTGTGCTGTCATTAGCAGAGAGCAGAGTCTGCAGGGTCCTCCTGGTCTCCCTCCAGGCCTCAGGACCCAGAGCCATGAAGGTGTTCAGCGTAGGCTTGTGTGGAGACACATACAGTTACTGTACAACTACTGCCTTCCTTTTCACATGTACACCACACACAGGAATAGACAAGGACAAGACATTTGTGTTGAACCTGGTCAAACAGTACTCTATTAAAAGAATCTTATGTAAATTTCTTCTTGAGTATTATGTATTTATGTACTTGCTTAAAGTAACAAAGTAAAAGTATTGAATAAATATGCTCACATTTTCTACAGTCTAGTGATTCATACACATTCTGTGGTGTACATCAGAAGGCTCACCTGGTCAAAAACATCCTGATGTTTGGACATAACAGGTCCTTGAAACAAAGTCTTGATCACACTAAGAATCAGGATTTGGTCTCCAATGGCAACCCCGATACGATGACTGGGCTGTGGGAAGAAGGAGGTGTGATTTAAAAAATAAGTAACTAAATAAGGAAAATAAAAAAATGTTATAGTAGAAGAATAAAAATGTCATTAGTTGTGTGTCTAAAAGGAGGTACTCACATAGTCAGTTGTGGAGAAGACTCCATAGGGTAGGTTGTGGAAGGAGAAATCACAGGTTGGATCTACTTTTATGAACGACATCCCTCAGCTCAGTATGGAAGTGTGCAGGCTCTTGACTTGACAGCGTCTGAGTAGAGAGAAAAGGTTCCAGATGTTCTGCCATACACTTTGGACAGGCCCGCCTCTCTTTGAACAGCCAATCACATTCTGCCTAAATGATCCACCCTAGTCCAGCAGTAATGCAAACCAGCTGCAAGTGACTCAGCACAATTCAAGAGATCAGCCTAAACCCCTGTTAAGAGACAGCTCATTTTACAATAGGAAAAGATAAAAGAGATCTAAGCGAAGCATTAAGCTGTAGTTCCACACACACACAGACCCAATAACACATTGAACTATAACAGCACCTACATCAGGAGTCTTCAACTGCAAATGTTCCAGTATGTGAAGACTAGTCCCAGTCCAGGAACAGGTCCTGGCTTTAGCTTTTGTCTGGTCAGGTCAGGTTTTGCTCTTATATCTTTAAATGTTTAAAAAGACTTGCAAGCAGTATTCATACATTATCTGATGTTACCGACTAAAAACTATTTATGCCCAGATTTCGTAGAAGTTTGAAATTGGGAAGAGGCTTTGTCTATACTAACAATTTATTATTAGAAAAGACATCACTTTTATTGCAGTAACAGACAGAAGGGTGCCTGTGTTTAGTGCTCTTCTCTGGTCATTAGTTAGAGGAAATCTACATTATATACTTCATGACCATTTATTTCCAACGTACACAACACAAAATACAGTCCTATTAAAATGCACTGATAGTATTTGTAAACCCTTACGTAAAAGGGAACCTATGTGATACTGAAACAGTGTGTAATTTGGGTGTTGTCTTTACTTTATCAGAACACAAAATATATAATACTAATACTACTACTACTACTACTACTACTACTACTACTACTACTACTACTACTACTCCTACTACTACTACTACTACTACTAGTAGTACTACTACTGCTACTACTACTACTACTACTACTACTAATAATAATAATAGTCATTCATTAAGTCAGCTACTCAAGGTTTTTGTTTTAATGGCTGCAGTGATTAGTCTGTGCTCTGTCTTGGTCTAGATTGTCTGGACCCTTTCTCACCACAACAGGGTTGTCCTTCACAGTCCTCTCTGCAGCCTCAGCTCTGTAGTCGAAGGTACAGCTGTGTCTGTACGGGTATTATTATACTATTATATCATACAATAAATGGGTCAAAAATTATAATAATTGCATTGTTACAAGGCAGTAACAATATTTAATCTGGCCACACTGTAACAGAACTAGGACTCTGCATTAAAAACAAACAGAATTTCAAAAGTCTGCCATGACCCAACCCTCACACCACAGCCAAGGTCTTTTTAAGGCACTGAAGGGTGCAAGTGGGGAAAGCTGTTACATAAAAGCAGGGCCGAGGTAGGACTCATTTTCAGCCCGGGACATATGGCTCAGACCATCCCTGGTTTCTAGTGAAGTAATTATATGCTGATGTACTGCAATAACTACACTTAATGCTCGGTGCTGTTACAACTAGTGGCCAGCAGATGGCAAAAACATTTGACTGTATCAAATACTATTTTCAACAAACTGTTTTTGCATCAAAAATATTATTCGTCAAAATACCAGTGTGAGTGAGTCCATAAACTTCACTTCACCCTGTCCCACTATACTCACACTATGTTCAATACACTATTAAACACACACTCATAAATTCAGTCACAAATATTGCTAATGAGTTGCACATACATATGCTGGGTTTTGTTTGTGTTTGCCCTATTAGTTTACATTTCTTCAATTTCTATACACATACATACATTCAGTTACAAATCACACGTACACACACACAGTTTCATTGTTTTATTGTTTTGGCTCATTGGTCAGAAAGCTCCTTTGTATTTGATCTTTTTTGGTACTTACCTTGTCCTTTGTTTAAGTTACTTACCTGGAAATGTTTGGGGAGGAGCCGCCCAGTAACTTCCTGCTTTTATACTGTCATTGATGACATCATCAGCATCTACCATTTGAAAGTTTTCCTTTTTCATCTTTATTATGTTGTTTGGTTATGTTTCCTTGTTTTGGTATGTGGACCAGGCCAATTGATTGGCCTTTGTATAAAAGGCAGGTGTGTGCTGTGTTTGGGGGGGAACAGAGAGTCTGTGTCAGACTGTGATGAGCAACATATGTATAATAATTGGTGGCACTGTAAATAAATTTCAACTTGGACATGACTTATTGACTCGGAGCCCTGTTTTCTACTACTACTCATGCTGCTCAGACCTACACGACCTCACGACCAGTCTTGAAAGTTAACAAGACAATAATTAATTTATATAATCATGTGAAATGTGGCAATTTAAATTATGTATAAACCAATTTGGAATTAGACAGATCATCCACTACACACTGTGTAGACAGACTGTCTGAATGTTTTTATTTATCTGAGAGACAAAACCATGACCTTTGAATTTTAACTGGTTTGGTTGGACTTTTAGGCTTACATCCATCCATATTTTTCAACTTAAATGTCAAATACAAATAAGATCAATAAGAATAAAACATTACGTGTTATGTAGATATGGATCATAGCCAATCTAAATGATTAAGGTCATGTTGCTAATACTATCGTAAAACAAATATTAAGTCTACTGAGTATTCATAAAACAAAACTTAAGTCCTATTTATTCAGCAAAAACATTGTTTTAATCCAAGACTGCAAGTACTAGGATTAAGCTAGAACTGAATGAGGACTGACCAGGAACAAGAATAAAACAGGACAAATCCAGGAATCAATAGGGAATAACCCAGACATATTCCTGTAATAAATAGAACTAAACCTTTACCTGCACAAAACCAGGACTATACTAACATTAAAGACCAGAATTGAGCCAGGACTAAAACTGATCAAAACCAAGATCATTCAGGAGTACTACGCCAGGTCTAAAACAGTACTGAAGCAAGACTAAACTTGGATTAAACCAGGAACCAAGAAGGATTATACGTGAACCTATACGAGGGCAGGATGCCAGGACTAAACTGTACAGGAATGCACCAAACTTTGGCAATCAAAATCAACAAACAGTAAATAACAGCAATGTATTTGCAACTTAAAACATTAGTAAATGCCTGAGAAGTCCACTTGTTTCTGCCACTTTGTTTATGATAGTCATTATTTAAAGATGAGAATGTCCCTCTCTGCGCACATAATCATAAGCACACACAAAATATTTTATTAGTTCATTCTTAACATACAAACAAGTACTTACTACCAAAAGTACATTTTTAAGGCGTTATAAACTTATAAACTTTTTCTGAACGTGGCAACAACATTTTGATCAAGTTTTGTAAGTGCATGCAGGCTAGCGTTATTTTTGTGTGGTACCTGCCCATCCTTGAGTGCTGCTGCTGGGCTCTTCATGATCAGCTAAGTGACTTACTGATGTTTGCTGCAGACCTACAAGGCATTCAGCGTTTTCATTACTAGTTTATAATATACAGACATTGCATTGCCATGCTTGTATATGTATTTAGTATGTGTAACGTGACGTTGCTGCTGCTAGCTTACCGCAATCATCTTCTGATTCAACCCCAACCGAGCTCATATTACCAAAAAAAGTTTGGAGCTTTGCACACTTGGAGCCTTCTGCTTCAAAAGCTTTCCGCTTTTTTATTCTGACCTTTTCGGCACTACCTTTAATTTTCCTTTCATCCATTTTAAAACTTATTTTCTCAATGTGTGTGGCTCCATCCACTCGACTGCGGCCTTGTACCGTACAACCACTTCCTGCCGTTTCTCTGAATCCAGCGCGTCTAGTTTTATATTCCCGCCTACTATTTACAGCAAATCATACAGCGGCTCAACAAACCTGACCAATGACAGCTAAAGAGAAAGGACTTCTCTTTGACAGGCAGGCGCAGGCCAAAGCACACACTGTAGGGAGGCCTGGCCACAGGCAGAGTGCCAGTGAAAGCGAATGTGAAAGTTCAAACGGTGAGCAGCCTCACTCAATGTACCCTTATTGGGATGGCATTCACACTCATTCCTGACCAACCCATCGGGAAATCTCCCGATTGGCCACACCGGCCATGCATAAAAGTATAGTCAAGAACTGTCATGTTTCATTGTCACTTATGTTAGAAAAACAATTTGTAAATAAGCCACCACTAGAAGTGATGGCTTGTACACAGCATGTGAACAAGTGAGAAAATCAGGATATTACCAATAAAAGGGGTAAAAATAACGACTGCCAACTAAAGCGTGAATGTTGAAATTTCTAAAATACTGAGTATTGACCATTGACGGTAAAAAGGGCTGGACATAATCAGTGTGACGTCACCCATTGCGTTACGCACCCAAGCCGCTCAGACACGCCCTCATAAAAAGTCCTCACGTAAGGACGTCACCATACAGCAATATACCTCTATCCACCAGAGGGAAGGCTCCAAAAGAAGAATTATATTTTAAAATACAATTGAAACTTTACAAGTGTAAAAAACCCTTTTACAGCCTGGTACAAAAGATGGTTCTGGTCTCTAGAGCTGAGTTCTTGTTACGTGACAACTCTGGGGGGAGTAATTTTTTTTTTTAATTCTTTGGTTTGCCCTCAGTTTAACTTTAGAGTTGTGCATAATTAAGGGAGAGGCTAATTTGATTGACAGGGTGTCATTTTGCGCGGGCCATGGTGGCTGCTAGCCTGTATGGTGCTAACGCTAGCTGCTAGTTGTTAGCTGTGTCATTTTTTGCTCTTCAGAGAAGGTTTGCATAAAACTACTGAGTTATTTTTCTGTAGTATTATGTGCCCTTCATTAACAGAGAAGCAGAGCCTTTCTTCTGATCAGCCTCAGCCTGACAACATTATATGCTGGATATCTTTTGAGAGTAAAATGTATAAAAGAGGGGAGTTATGTACTTTCATAAAGTAAGCATGTGTCAAATGTATTTACTGTCTTTAGCTGTACCATGACACTAACCAGATCTTAGAAGAGTACATTAAGAGAGCCCACTATTTTTTTTGCATTTAATACAATTAATAAAATAATAATATATGGCCTTTAAGGGGGGTGCAAACTAAATAGTAATAATTCAGTCAAAAACATTTATCCTTATTTTACTTAATTTACGATTATGTTGGTACAAAATAGCTTATTACCAGCACAAATACCAAATTGTGTAGGGGTATTACACCGTTATCAACATAATTGAAGGTCAGATATGTTAGTATCTCCAGCATCTTCATATTGTTAACCAAGTTTGACCCATTGCATCAGATTAAACAATCATTAAAATGGTGTAGCAGTAAATTAGGCCTAAACCAAACACAGCTAGAGAAAAGGTTTTCTGACAAGGCATCTGGACATAGGTCTAAGACGTTTCATCCCTTATCCAAGGGTCTTTGTCAATTCTGAGTTCAACTGGAAAAAGATCTGAGATATTTATCCCTCAGAGGGAGGGCTTTAGCCTGAAACTATTGTGATTAGACAAGGCTACACTGGTTTTATAGTCATTAAGAGTTGAATGGGCAATGTGGAAGCTGGTGGGGGAGAGTTGTTATAGGCTCCTGTGAGTTATTAGCATAACTGGGTGTTAGTTTCATATTAGAGAACTGTTTTGATTTGGGCTTCAAAACATTGCTGTAAATGGAGGGGAGATTGTATCTGAGTCCACCTCCTCTGTTCAAAGAGGCTTTTCCATTTTAACAAACCACCACAGGCCTCCTTGGCCAAGATATGGACATTGCTGTCCTCTAAGGAATGCCCTTTCTCTTTGAGATGGAGGTGGACTACAGACTTAGGCCCACCAGGATTGGCCCTTCTGTGTTGACACATCCTCAAACACAGCTAGCTAACAGCAAACAATATCTCCATTCACAAACAGCAGCAAGCAAACTAACAAGAAAAACAACACCATATTGTCTAAAAAGCTTTGGATAACATACGTTAACTAATTACAAACTTTGGCCATAGCAATAAGACTAACTATGACTGTAAATTTTATTAAGGTAAAAGACTGTTTTATTTACGGTGAATAACCATATTTTTAAAGAAATATTCATTCATTCATTCATTTTCTACCGCTTATCCCACTCGTGGGGTCGCGGGTGGCTGGAGCCTATCCCAGCAGCTTTGGGCCTTAGGCGGGGTACACCCTGGACAGTGGCCAGTTAGTCGCAGGGCTGACACTTAGACATACATTGACAGACAACCATTCACTCTCACATTCATCCACTAGGGGCACTTTAGAGTCACCAATTCACCTATACATGCATGTCTTTGGGCGGTGGGAGGAAGCCGGAGTGCCTGGAGAGAACCCACGGTGACACGGGGAGGACATGCAGACTCCTCACAGAAAGACCAGAGTTAGCCAATGATGTTTGAGTTGGCTACAATCAGCCAACGATGTTTTGGGTCGGCTCACGACCTTCTTGCTGTGAAGCAGGAGCGCTAACCACTCTGCTACCGTGCACCCCATATTTTTAAAGAAATATCAAAACTGTATTTTTTTACACAAATTTTCTGTAAAAACTACAGAATTTCACTGATTAATAACTGTAAACTGTATTTTTTTACAGATGTGACTTGTTATTTTTATTACAGTGACTACTGTAATTTTTACAGTTATATTTTGGAAAATATAACATTTTCCCACTGTTAAATGTACGGGAAATATGTATTTATTATTTAAAAAGTAGTTACTGTAAATTATACTTTTTCTTTTTTTTGGGGTGGGGGGTTATTTTCTGTTAATCTATGTTTTTTGAGATTTAAAGGAAAATGATTCTTTAGTCAAACATTTTGCCCAGTTGTTAATAGACTTTATAGTATATTACTAAAAATATTATGTATATATTGAGTGCCATTTTTCTTTTCTTTATATTATTTGTTACTTATCACACTTAATAGTCTGGTTGTCACTAATATTAGAAAAGCCCTTTAGGATTAATAAATAATGAAAAACGTATGACATGAAAAACGTTATTTGCCCTAAATAAATGATCTTGAAAAATAGAGGGAAAGATGGAAAATGGGCGCGAGGATTTGAACTGTCCAATCAGCGCGCTGCATTCTCCGTGGGTGGAAGTGGTGAATTTCCGTTGTGTTATTTCTACATTCTATGGTTGTGACCAACACAGGTGTTTTCTACGCCTGGCGCTGCGACGACCCTCGGAGTCTCCCGTCTCGTCCAATATAAGTTTTCGCTGAAAGTTACACTCAATTTTATTGTTTGTGTCGTTTCTCAGTCGATATAGTTTGTGGACTTGTTTAAAAAACGCTTGCTACGTTACACATCGCAAACACCACCTCAATGAGCCTCGAGGCATATTTAAGTGTGTTGAGGTCGGCTGTAAGCAGTCTTTTTCTGGATATGCAGCATTGAAGTCTCACTTCTATATTTAATGAAAACGTGCCAGCCTCTTTTGTTAATAAAACAATTCTTTTCTAATTTGTTGAAACAATTGTTCACCTATAATTTGGTAAATTAATACAGACATTTCCATATAGTCATATAGCTAAATGCACTGGTAAGTTCTCAGCATACATAGAGTACATGGAGAAGTGTGTTTACCAAAGACTTTATCCATTTCTCACAGGTCACAAATTTCCATATTGTAGTGCACGCTAAATGGATGGTATTTAGAAACATGCTCTTCAAAAGATCCCTAGAAGATTTGTCACTATCAAGGTAGGATACAAAAACTTTAATGTGTGGGAAAAAATATGTTGAAGCAAAACCTGAAATGGTTTCTTTTTTCAACGCTGTTTATTGGATACACAGATGTTTAGTGAATCCCTGACATGGAACTGTTAAATCACCCGGGTAAGAGTTTTCAAAACTTTCATTTATATTTTGAAATGCAAAAATTTACCTCAATATTCATATAATCAGCAAAAACACACTACAAAAAGTACTCACAGAAACATAACTGTAATCTGTCCCTTTTCCACAGGGCAAATATTACCAAATGTAGTGAAACCAGAATGAGTGCTCTTCAAAAAGATTCCAAGATGTAGGTTATGTCACAATCAAGGTAAGAAAAAATATTTTAATGTCTCATGGGAAAAAGAAACATGTTGAAGCCAAACTGATTTCTTGTCTTTTTTTCCTTTTTTCCCCCTCAGTTTTTAAGACTTTGGACTGGATCGGATGCCCAGTGGTTTTCTGAACATGGACCTGTTGACTGAACACAAGATGTGTAAGTGTTCAGAAAATTATAAAGTTTTAACATGCTCCATCTGCCAAATTAGTACATTCGTACATTATGGCTAATCTGGCAAACCATGAAGGCCAGTGGTTTGTCCTAAATAACACAGCAAATTTCACTGGTGTACTTAAAGTAAATGCAAACGTTTGATGGATATTGTTTATGAATGTAACTTTAGGTGTACTTTTTGTTGCAACATAGTAATATAAGTTTTGGTTCTGCTATTTTTCCAGGAGACTGTTAAACTGTGGACATCTAACCTGCAAGGACACCTGGCATTCCTACTTTTAAGCAGTAGGACTACATCTTTGTCTGGATCAGATGCCCTCTGGTTTCCTGAGCATGGACCTATTGAGTGCATTCAAGATGGTAAGTGTTTATTTACAAAAAAAGTCAAGATTTGACATGTGTCAAACAAATGGTTTCTCCCAAATAATACAGCTAATTAAATTGGTTTACTTAAAATAATTGCAAACAGTTGATGGGTATTGTTTGTTATGGATAATTGAGTGTACTTTTTGTGACAAAAAAGTAACATTATTGTTTCATGTTTGTCTTATTTTTCCAGGTAGTTTTGGATATAGCTGTGGACATCTAATCAGCAAGGACATCTGACATTCCTTCTTTTAAGCAGCAAGACTACATCATTGGACATCTATTGACAAAATGCTGATTGCACATGTCAGTGGATTGTTGCCAGAAGCTGGAACATTTTTGTAAGCAACAGTATCTGCAACTGTCCTGCCAAAGCTTGTCACGCCTAATTCTAAGTATTAACTTCAGTATTTTTCCAACTATTGTAAACACATGTAAATAGTTTTAATCTTTAATGTATACTGTCTTACTGACCATGCATGGCAATTTACCTCAAGAAAGCTCAACTGATTATTTAAACCCCCAATACCTAAAATGATGGCAAAAAATGTCTTGACTTTGTGAAATAATTACATGGTTTTACAGTTAAATTGTAATATGACAACACTATTAATTGATAAATTCACTTTTGCCAAAACATGTTCTGCACAATTTATTTTTATTTATTGAAACATTTGAGCGCTATTACAAGTCATTACATTGACTCCCAAGTTTGTCTATAGGTTTGTTCAGATCTTTAATGACTGTTAATAGTCTTACTAATTACAGACAGACAAATACTATACTTGGTCAAGAGATTTTTGAAACCAGAAATTATATTTTAAACTGTTATTGTCATAGAACAATTATGGACCTTGTAAGGTTAAAATTCACCATTTAGGTGACACTTAGCAGGTGTAATAAGTTGTAAGAACACCACAGTATTGATATAAGAATGTATACCCTGCTTGTAAAGGTTCCATTGTAATAACTTTCACTTCAATAAATGTATTTCTAAGTTTAAGTTGATTAAGGACTTATTTCACAGGTAATTTAAACAGTTTTATGCTTTATTAATTTATATTTGAATGCTTAATTATTATTTTTGACATCTTTGATGGTTACATGTTTAATTGGTAGTTTCTGTGAAAAAGGTTTCTCTGTATTTTTTTTTACGGTAGAATCTTGCAACTACAGCTGCCAGTTTTTTACTGTAAAAAACAAGGTATATACAGTTTAACACTTTTTAATGGTAAATATCTTAAATTTTACAGTAAATGTTGATTAAAAGTGATTGCATAAACTGTACTTTACACAGTTAAATCCTATTATTAGAGGCAATAATAACTTAAAATTTGACAGTAATTGATTAAATCTCAAGTTAAAAACTGTATTTTATGAAGTTTAAATATTTTTTTAAAACAGATAATAACTTCAAATTTCCCAGTACATGTTGATTAAAACTCAAATATATGTATATGTATAAAGTAAATTTTGTTTTTAAAACTCAACTTAACTGTAAAAACAACACTTGTGATAATATTTCACCGTAATTTAAAATACAGGTCTACTGTATTTTTTAAGGTAGAATTCTGGCAACCACAGCTGCCAGTTTTTTACTGTAAATTTTACGGATTTTTTTTTTTACAGTGTGGCTGATAAAATAGCGGCCTTCCATGAATCTGTCTATTTTGTCCATAAATATCCAGCAGCATCTGCTCCCATAGAGGAGCAATGGTAAACAAGACGAGAGGTGTCAATCAAAGCAGTCAGCCACGCCCCCGCGGAGTGACATGGCAGAATGGTGGCAGCTAATTGGTCAGTTATTAATCTTAATATCTTGCGTTATGGCGCAAATAATTGTTAAAACAAAGGCGGCATAGTTAGAATGATGAACGTGACAAAAGTAGTGACTTAATTAAATTAAACTTAGTGAGTGTAATTGGCGCTGATTTTTTAATGGTAGTCAGTGGGAGCCAGGCTTGATGGAGCCCACCCCTATTTCTGTATTAGCTTCAAACCCAGAAGCAGGCTTGCTATATCCAGCCCTTTATATCGTCAATGGTATTGAGTAATAGTTGGGCCGATTAGTTGAATGTAGTTTTTAAGGTAGATATGATTTGAACTGATGAGTACAGAAATGGTACGGACAGAATATAGCAAATCTGTTGAAAGAGGAAGAGGTTTTCTACAGGGTTCTGACTGTACCACAACAACCCATTTAGCTGTTTTTCCATCTTCTCCATTCTAGTTGGTTGACTTTACCTCCCCAGCTGCTAGTTAATTACATTCACAATCAATTGAAACAGCTGATTATACAACAGCTCCCAAACAAAGGTTTTGTGGGTATGTTTCCAAAAGTTAAGACTGATGTGTGCTGCTATAGGAGTTCTGCAGGTGTTTGGACTAGTAGGGATGAGGAGTATGGAAACATATACCCAAATGATGCTGAAAATATTTTTTCCACCATTCAATTTATTTGTGTGGTCCCAAGTAAATATTGATAAAAAAAGACATTTTATTGGACCTATCATCTAATGCCGTGATAAATGTAAGGGGCCCACTGTCCTGTGGCAGGTGAGAGAGCACTTTCTTTTGCTCCTGGCTCTTTTGGGTATTGTTCCAGACAGACTCACATAGAGTTTAGTTTAGCTTTCAATCACTTTTATTTGCTCATTATCTTAAAAAAAAAAAGGTGTATTTTCCATGATGACCACTTGAGGTGTATTATTATTATTCAATTATTCTTATGTGATTACTATTAGCAGTTGTCAACACACAGCGAGAAAAGTGATTTGTTTACAGTAGGACAGCATTTAACACCAAATAGCTCAGGTACAATAGATAAAACTATATTTGACTATTATTTTTATTTGTTCATATTTATCATATGAACAATATTATTACTTTTCCTTTAAAAGCACTTGAGCACAATTAGCTGGGACCATGTCAGGAGACCTGGTGTAAATACAGACTTATTCTGAAATGACTGTTTACACATTTTGTAATTGTATCAGATGTTAGTGAGAGCAGTGTATTAATTAAAAAATAAGTGTCATTCATACTCAGCTCTTCTGTCGTCTGAGAGCTGTCCTCCGATGGGCCTGAGAATCACACAAAAACATCAGTTATACCTATATTCTCTCTGGCACATGTCTGACTGCTGGGTCTTTAAAGAGAAACCTGACTTGAAACTGAATTAAACTAAATCAAATTTTTGTGCTAAGTGCAATAACTACACATTCCCACACCAACAACTTTTACCACTTTCAATACCCTCCAGTCACTTCCTATCAAGGAGAACCCGCCAACTCAGCAGCGGATTCACTCATGAATTATTGAACAAGTCTGATTCCTTTGTGTACTTTACAGCACTGCTACATACTGCTAAACAATTAATTTGAATGAATTTTAATTTATTCATAGGTATGAATCCCAAGGCTGGTTGCTGTTGCCTTTCTGTGTGGAGTTTGCATAATCTTCTTGCCCAGAGAAAATAAATGTGAATGTCCTCCCAGAGTTATCCCTGAGATTAAACCACCCCACCTCACGCCCTGAGCAGGAGGAAGAGGCTTCAGCCTCCAGTGGCCCATAAAGAATAAGCGATGAGAGATGAATGAATATAAATTCAAACTATTGAAATTAGTTTAAGAGACTTTTTTTTTCTTTTGTCTTCTTTCTTCTTCGTCTGCTTCAAATAAGCACATGGCTGAAACAGTGCAGAATGATAAACATAATACTGACTGGTAATATTACACATATTTTGCTCATCACACAGAGAAAAATAAGTCATAGAGCTGAGAGCCTCTCTTTCCTGAGGGGGACCACATGAAAACACTTAGATATACTGTAGTAGCCTATATGTAGACTACTACAGCATAGCTAAGTATATTATGTTGAGTCTTCATGAACCACAGCTGTTTTCTTGCCCTTTACAATAAAACACTAAATGTGATGCTTATGTATTACTTAATTAATAAGCAATAAACCAGGTTGAGCTCATGAAAATTGTTTGACCACATTTGACATTTGACCACACTTTGTACAATAGGCCTACACTGATGACATTATAATGAAAATACAAACGTCTATAATGTAAAAAAAATCTTGACACTGATAAATCAATGTTATAATAGCGTAAAACATTATCATGTAAAAACGTGATATTAATTTGTTCTACCAAAAAACTTAAAGATGATATTTTTACACTAATAACCCTTTTCCCTGGTAACATTGTGCACAAGTCTCTTTAGTGATTTATTCTTTATTCACATCTATTTCTGTTCAAAGTTTGTATCATGTCTTCTACATACTTAAAACAGAGACTCAGTGGCGTGCTTACCATTAGGCAAAGGCAGGCAAATGCCTAGGGCCCCCAACATGCAACTGGTCCGGTCTGCCGGCAATTTAAGCTAGCGCTATTATTAGCTCAGCTCACCACAGCGGCGCACCCTAAGGTTACGAATGTAACCCAGGATCTATGATGTTCAGGTTACTATTTGAATATGATGTGCTTCTGTCATATACTATTACTGATTGTTCCTTTTGTATATGTTTCTTTCAGACCACACACACTTACACACACACTCTAAATCCATTAAACATTCTTAAGTCTATCTCCAGTCTTCCGATTCTGTGATGGGAATCAAGTGTCTAAATTGGCTGCTTCAGCCAGCGTTACTCCTTTAGATTAATGTAGAGGTTCCTACAATTTATTTTACAGTTAAAAAGCACCTAAAAACAGAGACAGAGTGGTAGATCCACACTGTGCTTGTGTTAGAACTGACAGTAACTGAAAAGAACAATAATGTTCCCACAATGTCAAATATTGAAGTTAATTTAATAGTATTAGTAAATTTACTCACTACTGTATTAAGAAAAAAAAAACCCCAACTTGATTCTGAAGTTGATCTGAGTGAGATCAAACCAGAAAAGAAGCCGAATATGTGTTTTTGTTATTGTGAAGTATTGCTGTATTACAATTGTGGAGGGGCTACACAATCTGTCAGCCTCAAGGCCTTCTGGTACATTAAGGCAGACATGAGGAAGGGCCCCCTCAAAAGTTTGCCTAGGGCCCCAAATTTGCTAAGCCCGCCACTGCAGAGACTGCAATGTTTTTGGCTATTTCCTTTTTTTGGTCACTGTGCTATTTTCATATTGATATGGTTATTTAGTCCTATGTGTGCAGTAAAACAACTACTGTACTATGTATAGCTTAAACTTCCCACTTTATTCCTTCATCATTTTTTACTTCTGCTTGCTTTATTGGAAAGTATCAGTATTCTTCTCTACTGCTGTCAAAAATAAATCTCATCTCAAATTAAGTTTGCTGTAGTGGTGTCTTTATTGGTTGACCAGTAGCAGAGTATTTTCCACACCCACAGGGCCTGGGCCTAGAAAGTTGGGCTGACCAAGGGTACTAGAATGTGCTGTATGTACTGCACAGATGGCATCAACGAAATGGAGGGGACAACATGATCACTGACCATTTGCTTGGTCATGAGACAATGATCTGATAAGGCATGGTAACTCAACAAAACAGATGGGTGGGAACAGGGGTGAGACCTGGGGAACAAGGGTCACGGCAGGGACAATAAATTCATTTTTCGCCACACTAACCACAGATCTTTAACCTCTTCAAACGGCAGTGTTAGCAGAGTGTTTATTGCAATGACATGAATAACTCAGACATTTTCTAAGACTTTCACATCATGGTATTTCAGTTTCACGGGTTTCGTGCACAAACAACATTCAGGTTTGAGAGTCTGTTTCACTCCTGGGCAGTAGATGGCAGTAGCGCACTTTAGGCCGATACCAGAGCATGTGACGACAGTTTGCTGAATGTTTACCTGCTAATGTTTAACTGTGGCCCATTACAGCACAGATTTGGCACAAAGTCTTGCGGCTGCCTGCCGTGCGCAGTGAAGTGGCACGCTGCTCCGGCCGCAGCAGTTGAGCTTTACCGTTACGTTCAGTTTGTGGACTCTGCTGAGCTCAGAGAGAATGGCTGCTCTGCGTGCTGCGAAACAGAGCCTGAGGAGGGAGATCAAGCGGCGGGTGGCGGCCCTGAGTGAGCAGGAGAAACAGCGACAGTCTCTGGTGGTGTCTCAGAAGGTAAGGCAGAATTATTCCTGAACAAATAACTCCACTGTGCTATTAATCATTACCCAGGGTCAGACTGAGGGGCCGCGTGGCACTTCGCAGAACAGTACTTTGAGCCTACTACTTGAGCAGCTATAAACGTGGTTATTGGTCTTAGAATATCAATTAATAAAAGATTAAACTAACTTGTAAATATATGTGCCATGGACAGGTCTTGATTTAAAATCAGTTTGATTTCTTCTACATGTACGTTTTTGTATATGTAGAATTAAATTAATTAAGTAAAATAAATGTTCCAGTTATTATACAGCTGACTATTTAGCAACATTAGGTCAGGTCTTTACTTAACCACTGTTAAAATGTCATAGCTTTGTTGCAGATACCTGTTGCTTTTGATTTTACATCCTGTTATATTTGTAATTATTTCTGCCTCACAGACTTCTCATTTGCATTCCTTGGACACTAATCTAGTGAAATCCTCCTCTTTGCTTTTAGTAGCCCAATTATCTTAAACAGTAGATTTCCATTTACATTTCAAAACAATTTTTATTCTGTTCCTCCTCAGAAATTGTATTTTTTTTCTGCTTTTTGTCCCTGTCGACACTGAAATGATAGAACCTGGTCACATTTGCTGTTGATGAATAAGTCTTGGTCCTTTTGTAATATATTCAATTTTTATTTCTCCTTTCAGCTGCTGACACACCCTAAATATCTGTCGAGTCACAGGATCGCAGTGTTTCTGAGCATGGATGATGAAGTGCGCACTGAGACCATCATCAGAGACATCTTTAAAGTGGGGAAAAGCTGCTTCATTCCCAGATACGAGCGTCACAGCAGCCACATGGACATGCTGAGGCTGAGCAGTGAGCAGGACATCCAAGCTCTTCCCCTGACATCCTGGAACATCCGACAGCCCGCAGACGATAACCAGCACCTAGAGGAGGCACTCTCCACAGGTCTGTGACAGAGGAACCTCGGTGTGCTCCAAAGAGCTGCCTCTGGTTTGGTGCTCAGCACTGCAAAAAGTCAAATCCAGGTTTACTCTTGTTTTTGAATGAAGTCTAGTGACAATTTACTTTTGTTATTTTTTTCCTTATGTCACATACTAGATGAAAAAAGTCCTCCTGTGTAAACAGAGGTCGAAAAAAATGAGGTACAAATGAAATGCTATAGATACAGTCACCTTCTCCCTGTGGACGTGTAATGTAAGATATTTCAATTATGAGGGGAATCATTTAAGGGTTTTTGTTAAAACCCTGTATCATTTGAAGATCCACTTCATACCAGTCCTCTTTATTTCTATTGCACATTTTACAAACAAAGTTTCTAAGTGCTGCACAAGATAAATCTTTAAAAGCAATAAATAAATACCTTATTACGTACCAGTTTTTATTAGAATAATAACAAATATCCATCCATTAGGGGACTTTGTGGTTAACTGATAATCAATTAATTGTCATTAAGAACTTGACCTTGACTTAACTTAAAATTTTATTAACTGATTAATCACTATGCTGTATACTTCATACACTTTATTTAGTACAACGTCTGAAACCCCTGTAATGACAGAGTAGCACTGTACATTAGTAATGTGTGTGCACAGGTTTGTTTAAATGCACAGTTGATGAAAAATCAGCTGTTGGCCTTAACTGGTGCGCGTTCTAAATTAATTAGTACGCGTTTATGCGCGTATCTGCGTATCTTTAACTGCTTTGTGCGCGTTAGCCGCTAACACAAGCTCCAAGGGAAAAGTGCAATAGACTGAGGAGCCAGTCCTTTGGAGGATTTTAGCAAGTTTGGAGGCTAATACACCGCAAAAGCACTCAGGTCTCAACACTGGACACAGGTGAGTTTAGTTCCATTGGAGTTTAGTCTGTTCTTAACTGCGTCTGTGGTTTAACTGTCATGCCTAACGTGCCCCTCATCTCTGCTGCATCTATGTTTACTATTGGCTACTGTGTAGCTGATCTAAACTAAAAGAAACATGTAAAGGGAGCAACAAAATGCTAATAAATTGTTTGGAAATGTGGCAGATCTGCCTCTGAAGCAGGAGGAGACATGTAAAAAGGAGAAAGTGCCATTTAAGTGCTGTTTGCATATTTACTTCTATTTTGTTTCGTCTTTTGTTTTGTGTAGCTGTTTGAGGAAATTGTTGTGATACCAGGCCAGAAAAATAAAATTGATTTGTAATTTAAGGGGAGCGTACCCCTCATCTCCGCTTCTTCTCAAGCATCTATTTAATGCATCAGAAACAGTTAAAACACTTTGTTTTAGTGTTTCACTGAGGCTCTCTTGTGGCGTTAGTTAGCGGTAAAATTTGTTTATCTGTAAAATTACTCAGCCAAGACGGCCATGCTGTTGTTATTCCTAGGTTTAAGTGCAGAACAGAATCCAAGTAATAATCAAATTTTCTTATTACTCTTCTTCTATTATTAACAATTTATGTGCTAAGGGATGTATTTTGCAGTTTACTTAGCAGCCATTTTGTTGTATTTTATGTCTTTCAGTTTTACACGTATCATTAAAACCTTCTAAAGAACTAAATGGATTGTTCCTTTGCGGTGAGAGTGTTTAAACTACCTGAATAGCTGAGTTAACTTCAGTAAATACAGTCCTCAGTGAGGCCAGGACAGGACAGTAAAAAGATGTTCCATGCAAAGAATACAAGGGGCAGGCCAACTTGTGAACCATGGACGACAAAGATAAAGAGCAAAAGGCATATGATGCTCAACCACAACGACCAAATCAAAATGCTATTGAGTCGGGTCCAGCATATACCATCTGCTCTAGAGCCTCACGCTTATCTGTAAGCTCATCAGCCAGTTTAGCAGCAGCTAAAGCTAGAGCTAAGGCGAAGGCTAAGCTAAACTAGAGTTTTTGGAAAAAGTGACCAACATTCAGCTAGAAAAGACAAAACGGTGGCGTCACTATGTGCACTCAGCCTGAGGAGAGGAGTAAAAGTGGCTAATGCAGAGGCAGCTGTGCTAGAGGCAGCAGCAACAGGTTTTCAAGCAGAGCAATATAGGGAGCCATCCGATCATGCAGCGTTAGCCATACAAACACTGAAAAGGACAAGAGACTATGTAAAAGAGCAGTCATCTACCTTCGGTCAGTATGTCTATAAGAATGAAAAGGCAATTTCAGCCCCATATGCTACTCTCCCTCCCCAAGACAGCTTACAACAATATTTAATTTCAGATGAGTTTGCTCCCCTCCCCACACATATGCTAGATAGAACAGGAGAGTATGTTAAATGACCTCTTTTCTTCAGCCCAAACACTGTTAAACTGAAGGTAACACACAACAGTAACTATTCCTCAAACCAAAATGAAACACCTCTAAGACAACCAGCTTTCCAAACCAGTCCTAGGGACCCAGAGAACTACACATTCGATGCGGCAATGTTTTTAGCACGCAACCAAGTCAACATCAGGCCTAACCAAAATTTTAAGATATTCCAGAGCACTACCAAGAATGTAGAGCTTCATTTATCAGTGCCATAGAGCCACTCGGGTTGACACCCAGTGAAAAAATTGATCTGATAGTGAAATGGCTTGGTAAGGAGTCAAGTGAGCATGCATCCAGGATAAGAGTAGGCAATTCCAAACAGCCCAATGTTGGACTAAAAGCAATATAGACTAGACTCGTATGGGTATATATATATATGGTTCACCAGAGGAATAAAGAGTGTTCTCTTTTCCAGAATTGAAGCCTTTCCAAAAAAGCCTTTCAGGAGCCTGGATGTCGCAAGGCTCCAAATACAAAAAAAGAGACTATGAGTTGTCTTTCCCACCATTTTTCTTCAAAGAATTTGTTTGCAGAAAAGCTGAAGGAAGGAAGGAGGAATTATCCCAGATTCAGACTTCTATCACTCACCAGTCCGCCACAAAGAAAAGAAAGGTTTGGGCCAATGGAACAATGACATCTTCCAAACCAACAGATAAATGAGTGCTAATCCGGAGAAGCTATGCCTCAACCATAACAAACCCCACCCTGAGCAAGTGCAAAATGATTCTAGACTGCAAAAAACCTCTCAAAGAACACATGATCTGTTACCGGTGCAATGCTTCTACAAGCCACCAGGCAAAAAACTGTCAAGCTCCACGTGACAAACGCATAAGTACTATGCACCCCAACCAAGCAATCTCTGTTCAAACCTTACTGCAGCCTCCACCATGCACAGAGGACAGTGGGGAGGAAGAGACAAAAGAAATCTCCTCAAACTGAAAACGAAAGTGTGTGGTGTAGGTGTCAGCGGTAAATCATGCGCCAAGATCACTCTGGTTAACATCTATCCCTATGGCCAACGCAAAACACTAAGAGATATATGTAGTATTAGATGACCAGAGCAACCTCTCTCTGGCCAGAAGTGAGTTTTTCGACATGTTTGGCATCAATGGCACTGAAGCACCTTACAATATGACAACCTGTATGGGGGCTATGCAGGCACATGTAAGAAGAGCGCATGATTATTTCATAAAATTGCTAGTAACAACAGTAGAGCAGAGATTCTGACAGCTGAGGCCTATCACCACAGACATCTAAAGAGAATAGCCACAGAAATTCCCCCTGTCCCCCTGATCCTAACACTAAGATTCTCATATTGATTGGGAGAGACCTGCTGAGAGTGCACAAGGTGCGGAAACAGGTAAATGGGCTGAACAGTGAACCATTCTTACAAAAACTTGCTCGGCAGGGTATTTGTTGGCGATGTTCATGTCAGTGGTGTGCACAAACCCCCAGCTATGAGTAGCATGAAGACATGCAACAGAAGGCCAATTATATTTTTCGAGTATGAGAACAAAATCAAAATAAGAGAGCACTGTGGCGGGACACAGTGTTCGACAACCAACCATCATGCCGAGCATGCACCTCCACTTGAAGAAGGAAAGGAGCGATGATATTTAACCATATTTGCAGTCTACTATCCACAAAAACCCAGACCAAAATTTTAAGATATTCCAGAGCACTACCAAGAATGTAGAGCTTCATTTATCAGTGCCATAGAGCCACTCGGGTTGACACCCAGTGAAAAAATTGATCTGATAGTGAAATGGCTTGGTAAGGAGTCAAGTGAGCATGCATCCAGGATAAGAGTAGGCAATTCCAAACAGCCCAATGTTGGACTAAAAGCAATATAGACTAGACTCGTATGGGTATATATATATATGGTTCACCAGAGGAATAAAGAGTGTTCTCTTTTCCAGAATTGAAGCCTTTCCAAAAAAGCCTTTCAGGAGCCTGGATGTCGCAAGGCTCCAAATACAAAAAAAGAGACTATGAGTTGTCTTTCCCACCATTTTTCTTCAAAGAATTTGTTTGCAGAAAAGCTGAAGGAAGGAAGGAGGAATTATCCCAGATTCAGACTTCTATCACTCACCAGTCCGCCACAAAGAAAAGAAAGGTTTGGGCCAATGGAACAATGACATCTTCCAAACCAACAGATAAATGAGTGCTAATCCGGAGAAGCTATGCCTCAACCATAACAAACCCCACCCTGAGCAAGTGCAAAATGATTCTAGACTGCAAAAAACCTCTCAAAGAACACATGATCTGTTACCGGTGCAATGCTTCTACAAGCCACCAGGCAAAAAACTGTCAAGCTCCACGTGACAAACGCATAAGTACTATGCACCCCAACCAAGCAATCTCTGTTCAAACCTTACTGCAGCCTCCACCATGCACAGAGGACAGTGGGGAGGAAGAGACAAAAGAAATCTCCTCAAACTGAAAACGAAAGTGTGTGGTGTAGGTGTCAGCGGTAAATCATGCGCCAAGATCACTCTGGTTAACATCTATCCCTATGGCCAACGCAAAACACTAAGAGATATATGTAGTATTAGATGACCAGAGCAACCTCTCTCTGGCCAGAAGTGAGTTTTTCGACATGTTTGGCATCAATGGCACTGAAGCACCTTACAATATGACAACCTGTATGGGGGCTATGCAGGCACATGTAAGAAGAGCGCATGATTATTTCATAAAATTGCTAGTAACAACAGTAGAGCAGAGATTCTGACAGCTGAGGCCTATCACCACAGACATCTAAAGAGAATAGCCACAGAAATTCCCCCTGTCCCCCTGATCCTAACACTAAGATTCTCATATTGATTGGGAGAGACCTGCTGAGAGTGCACAAGGTGCGGAAACAGGTAAATGGGCTGAACAGTGAACCATTCTTACAAAAACTTGCTCTCGGCAGGGTATTTGTTGGCGATGTTCATGTCAGTGGTGTGCACAAACCCCCAGCTATGAGTAGCATGAAGACATGCAACAGAAGGCCAATTATATTTTTCGAGTATGAGAACAAAATCAAAATAAGAGAGCACTGTGGCGGGACACAGTGTTCGACAACCAACCATCATGCCGAGCATGCACCTCCACTTGAAGAAGGAAAGGAGCGATGATATTTAACCATATTTGCAGTCTACTATCCACAAAAACCCAGCAAAATATGTGTTTGATTCATCCACCAATTTGATGGTGTATCCCTTAATGATGTTGTGCTGCAGGCCCAGACTTAAACAACAGCCTCCGAGGAGTCCTAATAAGATTCAGGACCGGACCCATAGAAGTGCTAGCTGACATAGAGCAGATGTTTTACTGCTTTGTGGTTCAAGAAACCTGTCGAGTTCATACTCCGTTTTCGGTGATACCGTGATAATCATCCAGACAATGAGGTGGTCGAATACCACATGAAAGTCCACACACAGTGTGAACAGTCTATCCCCTGCAATCACAATTTATGGTGGCAGGAGGGCAGCAAAAGAAATGAAGCAGGTCTATGACAGCAAAACCATCCAGTTAGTGGAGAAACATTTCTACATGGACGATGCACTGCTGGCAATCATGTCAGAAACTGATGTGACCAAGACAGTTGAGCAGCTTTGAGAGATGTTGGCCACTTCCAACCTACGATTACACAAGATAGCACCAAACTGTGTGGATGCTATCAATCACTCAAATTGCAAAAGACATTAAGTACTTGGACCTGTTTGTGGACGAACTTCCTGTGCAGCGCAGTCTTGGTGTCTTCTGGAACATTATGACACCTTAACATTCAAGGTGCCAGTAGTAGTGCCAGTCACGATTAAAGGAAGAATGATACTCAGAGACATTACATTTGAAAATGTAAAGTGGGATTCATCCCTGCCTCAAACTTGACACGAGGAATGGAGAGGATGGCAAGAATCCCTTTCAGTCCCTACGGACCTGCATATCCCACAAACATATGCCTCATTCCCAATTGCGCAAGTCAAGACAGCAGAGCTCTGTGTTTTCTCAGATTCTTCAATCCTGAGCAATCTCAGCAGAGTTACCTGATGGTCGATGACGATGGTCATCATGATGTAGGGTTTATCTTAGGCAAAGCAAAACATTCCCCTCAATCTAAACTTAAAGTGCATACATTCTGCTCTGTGCAGCTGTCCTGGCAGTGGAAGTAGCTGAAACCATCATTTACAAAATCGACCTGAAACTGGACGCAGTCATATATTTCACAGATAGTAAAGTAGTTTCATGCTACATTCACAATTAAAGATGGTTTTCATGTTTTTGTCAGTAACAGAGTGCACACAGTATCCCAGCCTAACCAGTCGAGATTTGTGCCCACAGAACTGAATCCAGAAGATTGTGGCTCAAGATCAGTTTCAGCGACTGAGCTTGTCAACACATCCTGGCTTACTGGACCAAGATTTCTCACAGACCCAGAAATGGAAAAAATCAGTGCAAATGAATGTGCTCATTAATCCAGACAATGACACAGAGATCTGGGCGAATATTGGTTTAAGTGCAAAGTAGCATCATCTGTATATAATAATCAAATTTTCTAGGCTTGAAACAAGTAATGTCAGGTTCATTAAAAGTTTGTGCTAAGGGATGTATTTTGCAGTTTACATTTTGTTGTATTTTGTGTCTTTCGGTTTTAACTTATCTCATTAAAACCTGCTAAAGAACCAAATGGAGTGCTCCTTGGCAGATGGATGGGAGAGTGTTTAAACTACCTGAATAGCTGAGTTAACTGTAATAAATACAGGGCTCAGTGAGACCAGGACAGCAACAGTTCATTAGTTTATAATATAGGCTGCAGTGTTGCTGAAAAAGTGAATTCAACAAAAAGAAACACCTAAAACAAGCAAGAAAATGCTGATAAAGTTTAGTAGAACTGCCTTTGCAGCACCAGGTGATGTGTAAAAAAAGAAGACATGCCCATGGTCATATCTTTATGACCAAGGGCAAAGTTAAGGGTTTTATATTAAAAATAAATTAACCAACAGCTTGATAATAAATTAAAAGGCTTTAGTTTGAAAAAAACAACTTTGTTGTTATTGATTCATATCTGACACCTAATAAGCAGTTTTGTGCATTAATTCTAATAAAACGTAAACATCAGGTGACGTCATGCATGGGTTTAATGGTTAACCGATCATTAAGGCATTCGTCTATTGGTTAAAGAAAATGCACAAAATGTACATCCCTACTCTACGACAAATACATTTTTGGTCCCCATGCAAAATTACAAAAAACTAGATCCGACAATATTTGAGAATTACAGGAGATTTAATTTTTTTTCCAAAAACGGCTACATACAAGGGCTCGCCACAGCCACACCTGATAAGATATTAAAAAAAAAACTATGGATACGTTTTGTTGGCACACATGTCTAGATGATTCTGACCAACTGTAGAGCGTTTTTGATGAAAACCCTTGGATGAGATGCATCACGAATGCATTTAATGGGGTCGCACATTCCACTCAAAATGGCTGTTCCTGTTGGGTTTGGGATGGAGCCATAATATAATTTCTTATTTGTTTTGACATTCCCTATGTATTTATCAAGTCTCATTTTTCTATGTTGGAAAAATGCGCTTCGGTTTCCACAGGCCTAATGTATTTTGATTTTATAGAGGTCTCCACTGAGTTGTTTTTTCATATTTTTTCTTGCAAACTCTACTTAAATAAATTTTTTCTGGGCCAGAATTTTGGGCAGTTTCCCCACTTTTCGTGCATGTTCAGGGGAGCAGAAGGAGAGCAGAAAAAAGTAATATAATTATAACGGACGCTAACAGTTAAAATAGGCCCTGAGTGACTAGTTATTTCATTTCGTAATATATCTAGCTAGCTAGTTTCTGGTTCCCAATTCATTCTACAAAATAAGTATCTTGAAATACTATAACTACTTCATTGCTATTATTGAAACATTATAATTTCTAAAACTATAGATGTATATTTAAAAATAATATGTCCATGTCTGAATGTCAGAATGTGTTTTCATTCACACATAGACAATGCCTTTACTTTGTTTGGGTTTGACAGAGCCATGCTCTCAGTATTCTTGTAGCTCATACTCAGAGCAAATATCAGAACCTTCCATGGACTCACTACTTTCTGGTGGTTCTCAGGAGGTCTGGACCTGATCCTGATGCCAGGCCTGGGCTTTGACCGGTCAGGGCGGCGGCTGGGGCGGGGCAAGGGCTTTTACGACCTGTACCTGGAGCGTTGTGCGAGACACCCCAAAGGGAAGCCCTACACCATCGCTCTGGCATATAAGGAGCAGCTGTGTACGGAGGTGCCCGTGGACCACAACGACGTGCTTATCGATGAAGTGCTGTATGAGGACCACCAGTAGAATCATTGCCACCTCTGAGTAAAGCTTCATGTCAGGAGATACAGCAGGGTTCAGTCCAGCATGGTTTGGAACAGATGAGAACTAGTTAACTAAGTCAGAAGTCCAACTCAAAAATAAAGAGAGCTACAGCAGTTTTCTATTGTTTTAGTGATTTGCTTGCTTTTTCAGGTCACCAGTTCCTCACCTTTAGTGCTGTGTCATGAGACGATGACGATGATTTAAACCTCATATGTCCTTTTCAAATTGGAAGAAAAAAAAACTTGTGTTGACCCTTGAGGCAAAGTTTAACATTACAACAGAAAATTAAAAAATACAACGGTGAAGAAATAAAACTCAGACAAAAACAAACATGCCCTCATACACAAGACAGTTTGTGTGTGTTTTGTTTTTGTGCCTGATTGCATTGATTTGTCACCTGTTCCACCATGTTTTTTTTCAGTGGAGGGCTTCCCAAAGTGGGATGCTGCAGTGTGTTCTAACTGTCAAAAAAACTAAAGGGAAGTGTACTATAGATTATTTCCTGATGGAAACATGGCTTTACAGTTCTTAAAAGCAGGAGTAACTGGAATTAAATTCTAAAAATATCACCTTAATGTATTGAAGGGCCACATAAAACATTGCAAAGGGCCCCATGCCTTGAGTTTAACATGTGTGCTTTAATGTATTTACAATTGAGTGTTCTTCACTTGCCTTCGACATAGGCCTCTGAATCTCTACTGCCATCGGGTGGCACCATGTCTCCTCTAATACCAGTAGATGAGACTGGAACTGTAATTAGATGAGACATCAGTAGATGAGACATTAGTCATTTGTTTGGTAGGGTTACTTCAAATATATAGAATTCAGTAAATTCAATAAATTAGTTGACCAATTATATATCTTTTATTTCAGTTGTATGGAGGTGTTCAATTTAAGCTTCTTCAAAGGGTCAGTTAACACTTTTAACATGTTCCCAATTGGATTTAACAGTCACGGATCTTCATGTGAACCACAGACATTCTTTTGGCTAAAAGGAGTGTTAGTGATGAGGAAAGGGTTTACTTTGTTGGCCTCATGTATAATCAAATTCACTTGTAGTTACATGGACATTTCCAGTGGTTCTGTTTTTTGACCTCCTGCTTAGTAATGTCATACTAATAAACTATTTTGATGACTTTTTTTTTTTTTAATAACATGTAAGGCAGGAGGTTTATGTACTTTTACTTCAAAATCATAGTCTGCACCTTAATAACAAACAATAAACTGTCAAAACTGCAATTAATAATAAATAATTAGAAAAGAGTAGTAACAGTTATTTGGTAAATGTGGAATGGAATGCGTGTCACATTATCAATAATCATGATTGTGTTCAGTTTTGCAGTTTTGTTTTTTATCAGAGGGTTGAGTGTGATGAGCTAATGTTTCTCCAGACTCACTGATAACAGGGGTGTGTTGACAGAGCAGTTTTTATGACCCTGATCAAAGTCAGGAATTCCCTACGCCTCACCCACCAGGACCTGTCTCAGCCACACTTATAAGAACGTATTCTGTCATCTCAGATGATCAGAAAGTAAGATTCTCCCAGCTACATTATTGAAGGTTATTTGTTCCATGTGAGATTTTTCTTTACATACATTTAATGAGAAGTTAAAAAATAAACAATAATCCCTTCCCCCATTATAATCCTCTTGTTAAAGCTTGAGTATAGGAGATTGATTCCTCATTCATTTTATGTCCCAGCGATACATGCGGCTGCTCTGGGTGTGGATAAGTTAAAGACGGTGCCAAATCAGAGGCCTTCCCTCACAGGCAACAACTCACTCTCACAGTCACACTCTAGTTTCAGGAAGCTGTAGAATTTTTACTGCTCAATAATATCCTCAAAAGATACAATTTTAATTTTACTACAGTCCAAGTGGAAATGTGTATGAACATAAACTAATGTTATAGATTTTTAATGAGTAGTCATTTCAAATGAATGTAAACCATTACGGAATTTTGGCTGTCTTTCTGTGAGTCATCCACAGGGCAGAGCCATCTCTGTATGAGGGTATTTAAACACACCCAGTCCCAGTCAAGCTCACACCATCTACTGCTGCTGCTTCACTCAAGGTAAGAAACGCCAGCTAACACCACACACTGTATTCAAAGAGTCCCAGACACAAAGTCATGCTCTGATTAGTCCAAACTTTGGAGTTCAGTAGAGTTCAAACTTTTAATCAGGCAATGTTATTAGTTTTGCTGCAAAAACTTTGCTATGCTATTCTATACTTCTTCAAATTTAGATTCATGAATAACTTTATTAATCCCCAAGGAGAAATTCACATGTCAGGTCTCTTCAAATGAATTCATTCAGACTTTGTCTTCCATAGACTGATTGTTTATACAGTCTTTTGGCAGTCGTTCTTGCACCTCACTGATCTCAGACATCCACTGGCTGCTCTCTGTTCTCCAAAAGCCGAGTGCACGGGATGACTTGACTACCTGACTAATATATTATAAGCTGGATGAATGAGAACTTTCAGTAAATAAGACTTACATCATATCCATAATGGATCTTGTAATTCTTGCAGCAGCGAATACGGCCAAGAAAGTGTGACACTAGAATGTGGCTGTTTATCTTTACACCATGCTTGTGCTGTGGTATTGCTCAAGTGATATTGCTTTGGTGAAACCAGGAGCAGATGTTCGTTTATTTAGTCTTCATCGAATGCATTATGGTAATGTGTGTTTGACAAATACCAACATAATACGGACAACTCATTAAATGTTGTTTACCATCATAACATTGTTACTTAGAGTGTATGGATTTAACTTTTGCCTTCTCATTATTATCTAAGCTCTCATCATTTACAAACCCATAATGCAATGATTCAAAGAAAAATCTTGGTTATGTTGTTGCAGTTACTGTCTTTCTTCTTGTTTATATTTTCAAAAAACATAGACCAAAAAATGAATGCATGGACAAACCACTATACTGATACTGACGAATAATGACACAAGCATTGTAACTGCAGGACTTAAGTGTGGGGTGTGGTCAAGGCTTTTTATGGTAACAGAGGTGAGACAGGGTACATACTAAAAGAATCTGACAAGAACATTTGTACATATTTCTGTTCATTCTTTTTTGCTGCTGTGTGTAGAGAGAGTGACTGGGAAAAGAAGCTCAGTGTATGGCTTGTCAAATATTGTTACCATTGCCCCCTGATTGAATTGTGCTCAAGTGACCCTGCATTACATTGAGGTATTATTTAAGCAACATTACTTTTTACATTTATTGAGATATAGCAGTGCACCATGAGTCTGCAGCAACAACTGTCTCCTTTAGGCCTTTGCAGTGTGTGAAGCTGAAATGTGGCCAGAGCTGTGGGAGTGTTTGTGCTGTTGCCAGGCGATAAAACACCAGTGACCCTCACTTCCTGTTTTTGTTGAATAAGTCAGCAGTGCCAGGCTCCATAATCCTGCAGCACTTTGTGTTTTATTGTTCTTATCAGCAGACACACCCTACAAGTATTCCTTAGTGAATTGCTCACATACCTTGGTACACTCAGTGGAAGTGGGCTCATATCTGATAGATGTTTGTGTGCAGGTAACTCATAATGGCGCTGGTGTCTGAGTTTTTGGGTCAGCTGACTCTGTCCTATGGAGGGGTGAGTCCACACAAAAGCACTCATTAATGTAAGGGTGTAATGTAAATCCCTTCACACTGTGATTGATAGACACATAAGCAACATACAGAACACATAGTCACTGCTCTTGTCTTCTTCTCCCAACTGGGACTGTGATGGCAACTGCCTACTGTAGGCAATAAGTATTTTTTTTACTAAATACAGGACTATTAACGAGACCTCTCTGTATGTTCACTTTTGTGTCTGCCCCACTGCAGAGCATCTAGTTATTTCATATTTGTAATTATTGTTATTTAATAGTCTATTGTAATAAACTATATTTTGCAATTATCTTTACGTTATGCAACTTCTGACATACTTATTGTTTTATTATCGCAGAGTTCGGTGCAGAGCATGTTACAACACACTCTCTGTTCTCATGCCACCGGTAAAATTTGGCAGTGACAAATTCATTCAAAATATACATACATCTATCCTAAAACTGCAATGAAAAATGTATGAAGTTTCTATGAAATTTATTAGGGAAAAATGGCAGGTTGAGATTGTATGTAGCCTATAATAAGCTATAGTCAAATTATTCATAGTATTCAAAGTATTTGCATATTTGTATAATTTTAATTTGGATGAGTAGTTGACTATTTGGACTTTGTCTTTATTCAAGTCTGTTACTGAGGACATTCAGCATTCACATGATAATCTATGTTTACTGTCAGTATAATTAGAATCACCTTATACTGTTCCTCCTCCTCCTGTAGGAGAGAGAGCCTAAATTCCCCACAGTGGTGCCAGCTCGAGACTTTGACCCAGCGAGGGACGCTGCGAGGATCGATACTGCCATTAAAACTAAAGGTGACAGGCCCCTGGCCCCCTGACTCATCCTGCACAGTCACTTCCATGTTTGTGTCTGATATGTGACTGTGACTATTCCAACTCCAGATCGTCAAACGTCAGCTTTTAACGAACCTTTAAATTGCTACAGTATGTCCTGACAACATTCAACTTTAAAATTACAAAGATAAAACTAGTGAAAAGGCAACTACAGGACAGGGTTACTTTTGAGTTTTTCCTAAGGAGGGTCTAAGGACAGGGGATGTTGTCTAGTTAATCCTGGTTGTATGTTTACTGTCTTTTGATTTTGTTTAGCCTTTTAAGGCATTTTTTGTTGTAATACTGGGCTGTAGAAATAAAATTGAATTGAAACTTGATTTACTGGACATTTTCTGGTGACAGGGTTCTCACTATGCAGAAGTCATGGAAAATGTATTTAAAGATTTAAATGAAAAGTGTACGTACATCCATTTTGTTTTCAACCTGGTTTATTTGTTCTCTTTTTGTCCTTCTATTAAACTAAGACTCAGTGAACTTATAGATAATAGTTTATCTTGTCTTAACTAAATAAAATGCAATAAATTAAATGCCAAGGTATGATACAGGTCACGTTTCAAAGCTGACAGAAAGCAGGACTGAATTTAGTTGTATGTGCTTTGAAGGGGTGGATGAACAGACAGTCATCGACATCCTGACCAGACGCAGCTGGGAGCAGCGCAAAGAGATCGCCTTTGAACATGAACGATATGCCAAGAAGGTGCCACCAGGCTCTGTTTTTTATTAACCTGAGTTCTGGCAGTAGATTATTGTGTGTGTTTGTTGTAGGATCTGGCTGCTGCCCTGAAGGGGGCGCTGTCTGGCTCTCTAGAGGCACTGATACTGGGTCTCCTGAAGAGCACAGCCGAGTATGATGCCGCTGAGCTCAAAGCCTCCATGAAGGTTTGTTTCTTGAATTTCTGTATATTTTATTTAGTCATATTTGGCTGGAAACTACTGACACTTACACTCACCAGCCTCTTTATCACAGTCACCTGATCACCTGCTCATTAACACAAGACCATTTACGCTGTATATTTGCTTAGAATTATATACTAAGTTCATAACAAGCATCAGAGAAGAAGAGACCTGAATTTGGCAGTGTTGTTGGTGCCAAATGAATGTTTTTGAATAGTTTCTCATATTTTTTCCACTGTAACCATCTCCAGAGGTTACACTCCATGGTCTTTAAACAAAGAGTATTTCAATTGAGCAGCTTGTTTCTGGTAAAAATGTGGATGCCAGAGGTCAAAGAAGAGTGGCCAGAATGGTTTGAAATAATAGAAAAGCAACAGTATCTCGCATAAGTAACCCAAACAACTGAACATTTTTGCCTAGATGTGATGCACTTAAACTTACTAACTTTTTAACCTTACTTCCTCAGTCAATCCAGTTTTGACTTTAGCAGCTTGTCTTGTTCAGGTTGACTTAAACTTAAATGCACCACAATGCCTTCATGTGATTGGGTGATTATATAATGAGATTTTTGAGCAGTTGTACTTTAAGGTATTAATAAAACAGGCTCTGACTGTTATGTCTCTTTATTTTCGGGTTTCTGTTTGTGTTTAGGGTTTGGGTACAGACGAGGAGACCCTCATAGAGATCGTCTGCTCTAGAAGCACGGAAGAAATGCTGACAATCAAGAAAGTCTACAGAGATAGTATGTGTTTGACTAAACTATGCATCAACTAAGAAGAATTGTTTTATCTACGTATCCATTTTGGAAAGATACTAAAAAATATATAAAATAAATAATCTTTGATCCTTTTAGTTTGTCTTTCTAAGACAGACTAAAAGATGTAGCCAAAGTCACTGCAGCTTTAGAAAGTCCTCATTGAGGACAAGACATAAAACAAAAACACAAAATAGCAGCTTGCCATGCAGCTTCTGTGATGAAGCTGCATGGCAAGAAGAAAAGTGCTCAGTGTGTTTTTCTTGAAATAACTTTTCTGTTTCAAGAAGCACGTTTTGTATTTTAGTCCTGGAAAGTGGAAAACTTATAAGATTTACAGAGAGTTAATCTAAACTCTGAGTCTGTTACTGAGGGAACTCTCTCTGTGAACCTAACTTAGTCAGTGACAGTTTATCTGAGTCTCTGCTGCATCTGATTAAATTATAATGTTGCTAAACACACTGGCAAGACACAAAAAGTGAGTGATTTCATTTTTATTATTTTTATCTATTTATAGTCTACATTTACACATTTACTTAATTTCAACTTTTTATTAATTTTAAAATACTCATTTATTTATTCATTTAGTCACTTATAAATATGATTCAGTTGTTTTACTGCGGGTTTTTAAAAACTTAAAAGTTTCAGTATTATTAAAATATTAAATTTAAAAAGTAAAAGTAAGTGCCTTCGGTGCTCCCCTCAGGGTCGCTGCAGCGGACTGATCCGTGGGAGTGGCTTGGCAATGGTTTTACGCTGGATACCTTTCCTGACACAACCCTCTCCATTTACCTGGGCTTGGGACAGTGCTTTACCAAAAAATGCATAATTAAGGCAGTGTGTATAATTACATTAATACTAATGTAGTACAAGAATGATATAGAAAAGTATAATATAGTTAAATTGTATAATTAATTTGATAAGTTATTTTATTTACTCATATTTTAAACTATAGCAAGTATATCTATTGCTTCTTAAATTGCAAACCTGAATATATAGTATCTCCATGCTCACTGGACTTTACTTTCCTCTTTACTCACCTCTGTTTGTTTACCAGTGCTGGTGCAATGCTATTTTCTCGGCTACACTGATAATGGACAGACCTGGAGTGAACAGATTCAGAGTTGATACACCTAACTCTTAATCTGTTTCTGAAACAGACCAGTTGGAGCTGTTCTGATTCGGAAAGCCCTGAGTTTAGATTTAAAGCCTAAGTTGCTGCATGTGGCTGCCTGGGAACCATGACTCATATCAACAGATCTTTCTGCTTTTAGGTAGAATTTGTGCCTTACAGCCCCAAGGCGCCACTGACACAGTCAGAAAACCTCAGTGTTGTTTGCTTAGTTTGCTTTACTCCTGCTTTCTTCCATGCAGTGTTTAAGAAGGAGCTGGAAAAAGACGTGGCTGGAGACACCTCAGGGAACTTTGCCAAACTGCTTTTGGCTCTAGTTCAGGTAACAATCAGAAGACATCACAACTGTTTCAAAATGTTGTACATTACTTCTCAGTTTTCTAAGCTGAAAGATCGGTACATTTTATTGGCATTCGACCTGTGTATGATTATTATTTTGTCCAACAGACAAAGAGGGACGAACCGTCTAATGTGGTGGACTATGAGAAGATCGATGAGGATGCACGGGTGAGTAAATAACAGTGTACAGTAACAGAATATGTCCCAAGATCATTCAGTAAAGCAGCCAGGGAGTCATAACCCCCATCCCCCCAAGAGAGCGTTTTTAAAGCCTTATTGGAGATATTTAACTAAAGCCTTCTTCCACTGGGTTAGATCAAGTGATAAATGTAAGTGTTATTTTGGGGCAACTACTCTACTTTGTTGAAAAAAAAAAGTTTTCGACCTGTTGGTTTCATATTGTTCAACTGTAAGCTAAAACAGGAAAACTATCAGCAGCTCTCTAAACATGATCACAAAGCACAGTTGGTTAAAATTAAATTGTATAATAGCTTACAGTTAATTCTTAAAAAACTATAAAAGGGTCTAATAAGGTTTATTTCTATAACTTGCCACTTCAAATATCAGTTTTGAAAAATGATAAAGTGAAGTGCAAGTAGAATCAGATAATGCACATTCTGACCCTCTTACTGCATGTGGTCAGAAGTACATTTATGACCATTGCATCTATTTATGTATCATTTCCTTCAGGCTCTGTATGAGGCCGGGGTGAAGAGGAAGGGCACTGATGTGGTCACATGGATCAACATCATGTCCCAGAGGAGCGTCCCTCACCTGCAGAAAGGTGCGAACAGATCTGCCTAATGCGTAGACCGTGCGTCTTTTGATTATGTCATGTGAACCAGAGGGATTTAGAGAGGTCATCTGTTATCAGAGAGTAAAGACTATTTATGTTCTGGGTTATATGTATATGATAGAGGAAATTAATCATATGAATATTTTGTTGAAAAAACAACCTCCATAAAAACAGCATATTCTTAAAGCAAATACAATAAGACCATAATCAATGAATATAACAGAAGATATCAATAATATATATGCAAACATATATAATCAAAATAAACATATACAGTAGGGGTGGGAGAAAAAGTAGATTCATGTATGAATCACAATTAAATTTTCTTACGATTTGAAAAAGACAGTACCCAACCGCGAGAGTTTGTGCGCCACCCGGACAGATTAGAGTGCGCACTGGGTACACAGGACAGCGCGACCCATGGAAGAAGAAAGACAAGTCCGAATCCCCTCCCTAGCCCCTAACCCCTCAATCAGTATATAGTGTTGCACTATATAGAGGACTATATAGTGCACTCAATTTGTGAACGGTTTCAGGCACTACACGTTTGTTGTCTGTGTAAAAGTTGTGCCTCTCACTCATTTTATTCAAACCTGTTGTGTTCAGATATGTCTATTGATAATCTAGTAGCCATCGCTGCTCACTACTTATACTAATGCATTGTGTGAAACTTTAAGTGCACAATAACAAGTTATTGTTACTGTTTCACATTGTATTTGCATTTAGCAACTTATTTTATTTAATTAAATTTGTGCATTCACCACCTTATTTTTGTAAAATTATTTTAATGTATTTTTAATGTATAAACTATAACTTGTTTAATGTGCAAGAAAAGAAAACAAAATACATTTCAGGTTTTTGATGCAGTGGTATTTTTATTTAAGACTGTCCAACACAGTCAAATAGGAACAAAAAAGAGTAATACTAAACTACAAACTGGAATAAAGTATAAATAAATACTTATCAAGTTGAAATTTGATTCAAATTGGAGAATTGTTTTTGAATCGAGAATCGGAAAAAACTGTGAATCGATTTTTAATCGAATCGTGACCCCAAGAATCGATACGAATCGAGAGATTCCAAAAGATTCCCACCCCTAATATACAGTGTGAACAAAAAAATTGTTATTACAGCAGCACTAAAGTTGTTTTGGCACTGATCATTTTGAAAACAGAATCATCTGTGTCTGAGCTGATGAGTGTAGAGTGGTATGATAACATTGATAAAACACTGTTAGTTGAGTTGTGTGTTGTTTGTGTGTGTCAGTGTTTGAGAGGTACAAGAGCTACAGTCCGTACGACATGAAGGAGAGCATCAGGAAGGAGGTGAAGGGTGACCTAGAGAAGTCCTTCCTCACACTGGGTATGTCAGCCAATCACAGTTACCAAACCACCCATGATGATATTGTCACACTGATGAACTAACTGTCTTTTTTGTCTCTGTCAGTGGAGTGTTTCGAGAACAAGCAGCTGTACTTTGCCAACAGGCTCAGTGAAGCCATGAAGGTATGTGTTCATATTCAGATGCTCATATTACATGTTACATATTACAATAACCAAGTCTTTTCTATTCACCCAAATTTCCATCTGATATTTACAGTTCAATGCAGGATGCTGAAATTGTTTTAGTTAAAATAAAGCCCACTTTAAAGTACTGAAACTGTTTAAATCCAGTTCTCATCAGCTTAAATCCATTTCCAACTGGTTAAAATCAGTGTTAAACCAATTAAAGCCTATCCAATGGATAGTTACACACACTTAATAAGTGTTAAAAAGTGCCAATATCATGATTCACGACACAAAGGTATTACAAATAGGTACGTGTGTGTATCTATGTGTGTGTGTGTGTGTATATATATATATATATGTATATATATATATATATATATATATATATATATATATATATATATATATATATATATATATATATATATATATATATATATGAATAGAATGTGTGTACAATGTGTGGCTGTCCAGATTAAAAAAATATGGATTAAAATGCTAGGTCTGAAGGGGGGCACAGACAATCACTATTTACCACCACCTCTCAAAGCCATGATTCAAAACACAGCAGTAGCAGTTGGTCATGGGTCCGTGTTTCTGTTCTATGCAGAGCAAAGGAGCCAAGGAGAAGGTGGTGACTCGGATCATGGTGTCCCGCTGTGAGGTGGACTTGATGAAGATCAGAACAGAGTTCAAGAGACAGTATAGGAGGTCCTTGTACCAGACCATCGCTGTAAGTCACAGCACTGCACTCATGTCAGCTCAGTCAGAGGGAATTAGAGTCAGAGTGTGTTTGTTCTGTAATTCACAAAGCCAGAAAAATAGTTTTTCAAGATTGATATTATGAGTTCAAAAATATACACAAGAAAATTCTAATTAGTAATAATCTAAGTAATTTTAAGTTATGGCTAATAAGTTTTTACACCAATTGAATCACACTGAACCAATTTTTTAAAGAAGTGAAAACAAGTGAAATTCCAGTATGGGGTATTTGAGTAGTGTCACCCTTGTCAAGTATGTATAGTCAGAGATGTGTAAAATATTTAATAAAATTTGACAGCTAAAGACCAACCAACAGACTAAAATCAAACCAGGAGGAACCACACAGATCTAACTTCAGAGGAGAGTCTATTGCTTGTAGACCATGTGACCTGTTGACCCCTGGTGTTTCATTATCTGTAATGACCAACACAGTCAGACCACAA
>CM072150.1:26416387-26434793 GCA_036850595.1 Rhyacichthys aspro | reverse complement strand
GAGCACAATTAGCTGGGACCATGTCAGGAGACCTGGTGTAAATACAGACTTATTCTGAAATGACTGTTTACACATTTTGTAATTGTATCAGATGTTAGTGAGAGCAGTGTATTAATTAAAAAATAAGTGTCATTCATACTCAGCTCTTCTGTCGTCTGAGAGCTGTCCTCCGATGGGCCTGAGAATCACACAAAAACATCAGTTATACCTATATTCTCTCTGGCACATGTCTGACTGCTGGGTCTTTAAAGAGAAACCTGACTTGAAACTGAATTAAACTAAATCAAATTTTTGTGCTAAGTGCAATAACTACACATTCCCACACCAACAACTTTTACCACTTTCAATACCCTCCAGTCACTTCCTATCAAGGAGAACCCGCCAACTCAGCAGCGGATTCACTCATGAATTATTGAACAAGTCTGATTCCTTTGTGTACTTTACAGCACTGCTACATACTGCTAAACAATTAATTTGAATGAATTTTAATTTATTCATAGGTATGAATCCCAAGGCTGGTTGCTGTTGCCTTTCTGTGTGGAGTTTGCATAATCTTCTTGCCCAGAGAAAATAAATGTGAATGTCCTCCCAGAGTTATCCCTGAGATTAAACCACCCCACCTCACGCCCTGAGCAGGAGGAAGAGGCTTCAGCCTCCAGTGGCCCATAAAGAATAAGCGATGAGAGATGAATGAATATAAATTCAAACTATTGAAATTAGTTTAAGAGACTTTTTTTTCTCTTTGTCTTCTTTCTTCTTCGTCTGCTTCAAATAAGCACATGGCTGAAACAGTGCAGAATGATAAACATAATACTGACTGGTAATATTACACATATTTTGCTCATCACACAGAGAAAAATAAGTCATAGAGCTGAGAGCCTCTCTTTCCTGAGGGGGACCACATGAAAACACTTAGATATACTGTAGTAGCCTATATGTAGACTACTACAGCATAGCTAAGTATATTATGTTGAGTCTTCTGTGAACCACAGCTGTTTTCTTTGCCCTTTACAATAAAACACTAAATGTGATGCTTATGTATTACTTAATTAATGAGCAATAAACCAGGTTGAGCTCATGAAAATTGTTTGACCACATTTGACATTTGACCACACTTTGTACAATAGGCCTACACTGATGACATTATAATGAAAATACAAACGTCTATAATGTAAAAAAAATCTTGACACTGATAAATCAATGTTATAATAGCATAAAACATTATCATGTAAAAACGTGATATTAATTTGTTCTACCAAAAAACTTAAAGATGATATTTTTACACTAATAACCCTTTTCCCTGGTAACATTGTGCACAAGTCTCTTTAGTGATTTATTCTTTATTCACATCTATTTCTGTTCAAAGTTTGTATCATGTCTTCTACATACTTAAAACAAAGACTCAGTGGCGTGCTTACCATTAGGCAAAGGCAGGCAAATGCCTAGGGCCCCCAACATGCAACTGGTCCGGTCTGCCGGCAATTTAAGCTAGCGCTATTATTAGCTCAGCTCACCACAGCGCACACCCTAAGGTTGAATGTAACCCAGGATCTATGATGTTCAGGTTACTATTTGAATATGATGTGCTTCTGTCATATACTATTACTGATTGTTCCTTTTGTATATGTTTCTTTCAGACCACACACACTTACACACACTCTAAATCCATTAAACATTCTTAAGTCTATCTCCAGTCTTCCGATTCTGTGATGGGAATCAAGTGTCTAAATTGGCTGCTTCAGCCAGCGTTAGTCCTTTAGATTAATGTAGAGGTTCCTACAATTTATTTTACAGTTAAAAACACCTAAAAACAGAGACAGAGTGGTAGATCCCCACTGTGCTTGTGTTAGAACTGACAGTAACTGAAAAGAACAATAATGTTCCCACAATGTCAAATATTGAAGTTAATTTAATAGTATTAGTAAATTTACTCACTACTGTATTAAGAAAAAACCCCAACTTGATTCTGAAGTTGATCTGAAGGAGATCAAACCAGAAAAGAAGCCGAATATGTGTTTTTGTTATTGTGAAGTATTGCTGTATTACAATTGTGGAGGGGCTACACAATCTGTCAGCCTCAAGGCCTTCTGGTACATTAAGGCAGACATGAGGAAGGGCCCCTCAAAAGTTTGCCTAGGGCCCAATTTGCTAAGCCCGCCACTGCAGAGACTGCAATGTTTTTGGCTATTTCCTTTTTTTGGTCACTGTGCTATTTTCATATTGATATGGTTATTTAGTCCTATGTGTGCAGTAAAACAACTACTGTACTATGTATAGCTTAAACTTCCCACTTTATTCCTTCATCATTTTTTACTTCTGCTTGCTTTATTGGAAAGTATCAGTATTCTTCTCTACTGCTGTCAAAAATAAATCTCATCTCAAATTAAGTTTGCTGTAGTGGTGTCTTTATTGGTTGACCAGTAGCAGAGTATTTTCCACACCCACAGGGCCTGGGCCTAGAAAGTTGGGCTGACCAAGGGTACTAGAATGTGCTGTATGTACTGCACAGATGGCATCAACGAAATGGAGGGGACAACATGATCACTGACCATTTGCTTGGTCATGAGACAATGATCTGATAAGGCATGGTAACTCAACAAAACAGATGGGTGGGAACAGGGGTGAGACCTGGGGAACAAGGGTCACGGCAGGGACAATAAATCATTTTTCTGCCACACTAACCACAGATCTTTAACCTCTTCAAACGGCAGTGTTAGCAGAGTGTTTATTGCAATGACATGAATAACTCAGACATTTTCTAAGACTTTCACATCATGGTATTTCAGTTTCACGGGTTTCGTGCACAAACAACATTCAGGTTTGAGAGTCTGTTTCACTCCTGGGCAGTAGATGGCAGTAGCGCACTTTAGGCCGATACCAGAGCATGTGACGACAGTTTGCTGAATGTTTACCTGCTAATGTTTAACTGTGGCCCATTACAGCACAGATTTGGCACAAGTCTTGCAGGCTGCCTGCCGTGCGCAGTGAAGTGGCACGCTGCTCCGGCCGCAGCAGTTGAGCTTTACCGTTACGTTCAGTTTGTGGACTCTGCTGAGCTCAGAGAGAATGGCTGCTCTGCGTGCTGCGAAACAGAGCCTGAGGAGGGAGATCAAGCGGCGGGTGGCGGCCCTGAGTGAGCAGGAGAAACAGCGACAGTCTCTGGTGGTGTCTCAGAAGGTAAGGCAGAATTATTCCTGAACAAATAACTCCACTGTGCTATTAATCATTACCCAGGGTCAGACTGAGGGGCCGCGTGGCACTTCGCAGAACAGTACTTTGAGCCTACTACTTGAGCAGCTATAAACGTGGTTATTGGTCTTAGAATATCAATTAATAAAAGATTAAACTAACTTGTAAATATATGTGCCATGGGCAGGTCTTGATTTAAAATCAGTTTGATTTCTACATGTACGTTTTTGTATATGTAGAATTAAATTAATTAAGTAAAATAAATGTTCCAGTTATTATACAGCTGACTATTTAGCAACATTAGGTCAGGTCTTTACTTAACCACTGTTAAAATGTCATAGCTTTGTTGCAGATACCTGTTGCTTTTGATTTTACATCCTGTTATATTTGTAATTATTTCTGCCTCACAGACTTCTCATTTGCATTCCTTGGACACTAATCTAGTGAAATCCTCCTCTTTGCTTTTAGTAGCCCAATTATCTTAAACAGTAGATTTCCATTTACATTTCAAAACAATTTTTATTCTGTTCCTCCTCAGAAATTGTATTTTTTTTCTGCTTTTTGTCCCTGTCGACACTGAAATGATAGAACCTGGTCACATTTGCTGTTGATGAATAAGTCTTGGTCCTTTTGTAATATATTCAATTTTTATTTCTCCTTTCAGCTGCTGACACACCCTAAATATCTGTCGAGTCACAGGATCGCAGTGTTTCTGAGCATGGATGATGAAGTGCGCACTGAGACCATCATCAGAGACATCTTTAAAGTGGGGAAAAGCTGCTTCATTCCCAGATACGAGCGTCACAGCAGCCACATGGACATGCTGAGGCTGAGCAGTGAGCAGGACATCCAAGCTCTTCCCCTGACATCCTGGAACATCCGACAGCCCGCAGACGATAACCAGCACCTAGAGGAGGCACTCTCCACAGGTCTGTGACAGAGGAACCTCGGTGTGCTCCAAAGAGCTGCCTCTGGTTTGGTGCTCAGCACTGCAAAAGTCAAATCCAGGTTTACTCTTGTTTTTGAATGAAGTCTAGTGACAATTTACTTTTGTTATTTTTTTCCTTATGTCACATACTAGATGAAAAAAGTCCTCCTGTGTAAACAGAGGTCGAAAAAAATGAGGTACAAATGAAATGCTATAGATACAGTCACCTTCTCCCTGTGGACGTGTAATGTAAGATATTTCAATTATGAGGGGAATCATTTAAGGGTTTTTGTTAAAACCCTGTATCATTTGAAGATCCACTTCATACCAGTCCTCTTTATTTCTATTGCACATTTTACAAACAAAGTTTCTAAGTGCTGCACAAGATAAATCTTTAAAAGCAATAAATAAATACCTTATTACGTACCAGTTTTTATTAGAATAATAACAAATATCCATCCATTAGGGGACTTTGTGGTTAACTGATAATCAATTAATTGTCATTAAGAACTTGACCTTGACTTAACTTAAAATTTTATTAACTGATTAATCACTATGCTGTATACTTCATACACTTTATTTAGTACAACGTCTGAAACCCCTGTAATGACAGAGTAGCACTGTACATTAGTAATGTGTGTGCACAGGTTTGTTTAAATGCACAGTTGATGAAAAATCAGCTGTTGGCCTTAACTGGTGCGCGTTCTAAATTAATTAGTACGCGTTTATGCGCGTATCTGCGTATCTTTAACTGCTTTGTGCGCGTTAGCCGCTAACACAAGCTCCAAGGGAAAAGTGCAATAGACTGAGGAGCCAGTCCTTTGGAGGATTTTAGCAAGTTTGGAGGCTAATACACCGCAAAAGCACTCAGGTCTCAACACTGGACACAGGTGAGTTTAGTTCCATTGGAGTTTAGTCTGTTCTTAACTGCGTCTGTGGTTTAACTGTCATGCCTAACGTGCCCCTCATCTCTGCTGCATCTATGTTTACTATTGGCTACTGTGTAGCTGATCTAAACTAAAAGAAACATGTAAAGGGAGCAACAAAATGCTAATAAATTGTTTGGAAATGTGGCAGATCTGCCTCTGAAGCAGGAGGAGACATGTAAAAAGGAGAAAGTGCCATTTAAGTGCTGTTTGCATATTTACTTCTATTTTGTTTCGTCTTTTGTTTTGTGTAGCTGTTTGAGGAAATTGTTGTGATACCAGGCCAGAAAAATAAAATTGATTTGTAATTTAAGGGGAGCGTACCCCTCATCTCCGCTTCTTCTCAAGCATCTATTTAATGCATCAGAAACAGTTAAAACACTTTGTTTTAGTGTTTCACTGAGGCTCTCTTGTGGCGTTAGTTAGCGGTAAAATTTGTTTATCTGTAAAATTACTCAGCCAAGACGGCCATGCTGTTGTTATTCCTAGGTTTAAGTGCAGAACAGAATCCAAGTAATAATCAAATTTTCTTATTACTCTTCTTCTATTATTAACAATTTATGTGCTAAGGGATGTATTTTGCAGTTTACTTAGCAGCCATTTTGTTGTATTTTATGTCTTTCAGTTTTACACGTATCATTAAAACCTTCTAAAGAACTAAATGGATTGTTCCTTTGCGGTGAGAGTGTTTAAACTACCTGAATAGCTGAGTTAACTTCAGTAAATACAGTCCTCAGTGAGGCCAGGACAGGACAGTAAAAAGATGTTCCATGCAAAGAATACAAGGGGCAGGCCAACTTGTGAACCATGGACGACAAAGATAAAGAGCAAAAGGCATATGATGCTCAACCACAACGACCAAATCAAAATGCTATTGAGTCGGGTCCAGCATATACCATCTGCTCTAGAGCCTCACGCTTATCTGTAAGCTCATCAGCCAGTTTAGCAGCAGCTAAAGCTAGAGCTAAGGCGAAGGCTAAGCTAAACTAGAGTTTTTGGAAAAAGTGACCAACATTCAGCTAGAAAAGACAAAACGGTGGCGTCACTATGTGCACTCAGCCTGAGGAGAGGAGTAAAAGTGGCTAATGCAGAGGCAGCTGTGCTAGAGGCAGCAGCAACAGGTTTTCAAGCAGAGCAATATAGGGAGCCATCCGATCATGCAGCGTTAGCCATACAAACACTGAAAAGGACAAGAGACTATGTAAAAGAGCAGTCATCTACCTTCGGTCAGTATGTCTATAAGAATGAAAAGGCAATTTCAGCCCCATATGCTACTCTCCCTCCCCAAGACAGCTTACAACAATATTTAATTTCAGATGAGTTTGCTCCTCCCACACATATGCTAGATAGAACAGGAGAGTATGTTAAATGACCTCTTTTCTTCAGCCCAAACACTGTTAAACTGAAGGTAACACACAACAGTAACTATTCCTCAAACCAAAATGAAACACCTCTAAGACAACCAGCTTTCCAAACCAGTCCTAGGGACCCAGAGAACTACACATTCGATGCGGCAATGTTTTTAGCACGCAACCAAGTCAACATCAGGCCTAACCAAAATTTTAAGATATTCCAGAGCACTACCAAGAATGTAGAGCTTCATTTATCAGTGCCATAGAGCCACTCGGGTTGACACCCAGTGAAAAAATTGATCTGATAGTGAAATGGCTTGGTAAGGAGTCAAGTGAGCATGCATCCAGGATAAGAGTAGGCAATTCCAAACAGCCCAATGTTGGACTAAAAGCAATATAGACTAGACTCGTATGGGTATATATATATATGGTTCACCAGAGGAATAAAGAGTGTTCTCTTTTCCAGAATTGAAGCCTTTCCAAAAAAGCCTTTCAGGAGCCTGGATGTCGCAAGGCTCCAAATACAAAAAAAGAGACTATGAGTTGTCTTTCCCACCATTTTTCTTCAAAGAATTTGTTTGCAGAAAAGCTGAAGGAAGGAAGGAGGAATTATCCCAGATTCAGACTTCTATCACTCACCAGTCCGCCACAAAGAAAAGAAAGGTTTGGGCCAATGGAACAATGACATCTTCCAAACCAACAGATAAATGAGTGCTAATCCGGAGAAGCTATGCCTCAACCATAACAAACCCCACCCTGAGCAAGTGCAAAATGATTCTAGACTGCAAAAAACCTCTCAAAGAACACATGATCTGTTACCGGTGCAATGCTTCTACAAGCCACCAGGCAAAAAACTGTCAAGCTCCACGTGACAAACGCATAAGTACTATGCACCCCAACCAAGCAATCTCTGTTCAAACCTTACTGCAGCCTCCACCATGCACAGAGGACAGTGGGGAGGAAGAGACAAAAGAAATCTCCTCAAACTGAAAACGAAAGTGTGTGGTGTAGGTGTCAGCGGTAAATCATGCGCCAAGATCACTCTGGTTAACATCTATCCCTATGGCCAACGCAAAACACTAAGAGATATATGTAGTATTAGATGACCAGAGCAACCTCTCTGGCCAGAAGTGAGTTTTTCGACATGTTTGGCATCAATGGCACTGAAGCACCTTACAATATGACAACCTGTATGGGGGCTATGCAGGCACATGTAAGAAGAGCGCATGATTATTTCATAAAATTGCTAGTAACAACAGTAGAGCAGAGATTCTGACAGCTGAGGCCTATCACCACAGACATCTAAAGAGAATAGCCACAGAAATTCCCCCTGTCCCCCTGATCCTAACACTAAGATTCTCATATTGATTGGGAGAGACCTGCTGAGAGTGCACAAGGTGCGGAAACAGGTAAATGGGCTGAACAGTGAACCATTCTTACAAAAACTTGCTCTCGGCAGGGTATTTGTTGGCGATGTTCATGTCAGTGGTGTGCACAAACCCCCAGCTATGAGTAGCATGAAGACATGCAACAGAAGGCCAATTATATTTTTCGAGTATGAGAACAAAATCAAAATAAGAGAGCACTGTGGCGGGACACAGTGTTCGACAACCAACCATCATGCCGAGCATGCACCTCCACTTGAAGAAGGAAAGGAGCGATGATATTTAACCATATTTGCAGTCTACTATCCACAAAAACCCAGCAAAATATGTGTTTGATTCATCCACCAATTTGATGGTGTATCCCTTAATGATGTTGTGCTGCAGGCCCAGACTTAAACAACAGCCTCCGAGGAGTCCTAATAAGATTCAGGACCGGACCCATAGAAGTGCTAGCTGACATAGAGCAGATGTTTTACTGCTTTGTGGTTCAAGAAACCTGTCGAGTTCATACTCCGTTTTCGGTGATACCGTGATAATCATCCAGACAATGAGGTGGTCGAATACCACATGAAAGTCCACACACAGTGTGAACAGTCTATCCCCTGCAATCACAATTTATGGTGGCAGGAGGGCAGCAAAAGAAATGAAGCAGGTCTATGACAGCAAAACCATCCAGTTAGTGGAGAAACATTTCTACATGGACGATGCACTGCTGGCAATCATGTCAGAAACTGATGTGACCAAGACAGTTGAGCAGCTTTGAGAGATGTTGGCCACTTCCAACCTACGATTACACAAGATAGCACCAAACTGTGTGGATGCTATCAATCACTCAAATTGCAAAAGACATTAAGTACTTGGACCTGTTTGTGGACGAACTTCCTGTGCAGCGCAGTCTTGGTGTCTTCTGGAACATTATGACACCTTAACATTCAAGGTCCAAGGTGTGCTATCCACAGTCAAGGCCTTCTAGTGCCAGTCACGATTAAAGGAAGAATGATACTCAGAGACATTACATTTGAAAATGTAAAGTGGGATTCATCCCTGCCTCAAACTTGACACGAGGAATGGAGAGGATGGCAAGAATCCCTTTCAGTCCCTACGGACCTGCATATCCCACAAACATATGCCTCATTCCCAATTGCGCAAGTCAAGACAGCAGAGCTCTGTGTTTTCTCAGATTCTTCAATCCTGAGCAATCTCAGCAGAGTTACCTGATGGTCGATGACGATGGTCATCATGATGTAGGGTTTATCTTAGGCAAAGCAAAACATTCCCCTCAATCTAAACTTAAAGTGCATACATTCTGCTCTGTGCAGCTGTCCTGGCAGTGGAAGTAGCTGAAACCATCATTTACAAAATCGACCTGAAACTGGACGCAGTCATATATTTCACAGATAGTAAAGTAGTTTCATGCTACATTCACAATTAAAGATGGTTTTCATGTTTTTGTCAGTAACAGAGTGCACACAGTATCCCAGCCTAACCAGTCGAGATTTGTGCCCACAGAACTGAATCCAGAAGATTGTGGCTCAAGATCAGTTTCAGCGACTGAGCTTGTCAACACATCCTGGCTTACTGGACCAAGATTTCTCACAGACCCAGAAATGGAAAAAATCAGTGCAAATGAATGTGCTCATTAATCCAGACAATGACACAGAGATCTGGGCGAATATTGGTTTAAGTGCAAAGTAGCATCATCTGTATATAATAATCAAATTTTCTAGGCTTGAAACAAGTAATGTCAGGTTCATTAAAAGTTTGTGCTAAGGGATGTATTTTGCAGTTTACATTTTGTTGTATTTTGTGTCTTTCGGTTTTAACTTATCTCATTAAAACCTGCTAAAGAACCAAATGGAGTGCTCCTTGGCAGATGGATGGGAGAGTGTTTAAACTACCTGAATAGCTGAGTTAACTGTAATAAATACAGGGCTCAGTGAGACCAGGACAGCAACAGTTCATTAGTTTATAATATAGGCTGCAGTGTTGCTGAAAAAGTGAATTCAACAAAAAGAAACACCTAAAACAAGCAAGAAAATGCTGATAAAGTTTAGTAGAACTGCCTTTGCAGCACCAGGTGATGTGAAAAAGAAGACATGCCCATGGTCATATCTTTATGACCAAGGGCAAAGTTAAGGGTTTTATATTAAAAATAAATTAACCAACAGCTTGATAATAAATTAAAAGGCTTTAGTTTGAAAAAAACAACTTTGTTGTTATTGATTCATATCTGACACCTAATAAGCAGTTTTGTGCATTAATTCTAATAAAACGTAAACATCAGGTGACGTCATGCATGGGTTTAATGGTTAACCGATCATTAAGGCATTCGTCTATTGGTTAAAGAAAATGCACAAAATGTACATCCCTACTCTACGACAAATACATTTTTGGTCCCCATGCAAAATTACAAAAAACTAGATCCGACAATATTTGAGAATTACAGGAGATTTAATTTTTTTTCCAAAAACGGCTACATACAAGGGCTCGCCACAGCCACACCTGATAAGATATTAAAAAAAAAACTATGGATACGTTTTGTTGGCACACATGTCTAGATGATTCTGACCAACTGTAGAGCGTTTTTGATGAAAACCCTTGGATGAGATGCATCACGAATGCATTTAATGGGGTCGCACATTCCACTCAAAATGGCTGTTCCTGTTGGGTTTGGGATGGAGCCATAATATAATTTCTTATTTGTTTTGACATTCCCTATGTATTTATCAAGTCTCATTTTTCTATGTTGGAAAAAATGCGCTTTCGGTTTCCACAGGCCTAATGTATTTTGATTTTATAGAGGTCTCCACTGAGTTGTTTTTTCATATTTTTTCTTGCAAACTCTACTTAAATAAATTTTTTCTGGGCCAGAATTTTGGGCAGTTTCCCCACTTTTCGTGCATGTTCAGGGGAGCAGAAGGAGAGCAGAAAAAAGTAATATAATTATAACGGACGCTAACAGTTAAAATAGGCCCTGAGTGACTAGTTATTTCATTTCGTAATATATCTAGCTAGCTAGTTTCTGGTTCCCAATTCATTCTACAAAATAAGTATCTTGAAATACTATAACTACTTCATTGCTATTATTGAAACATTATAATTTCTAAAACTATAGATGTATATTTAAAAATAATATGTCCATGTCTGAATGTCAGAATGTGTTTTCATTCACACATAGACAATGCCTTTACTTTGTTTGGGTTTGACAGAGCCATGCTCTCAGTATTCTTGTAGCTCATACTCAGAGCAAATATCAGAACCTTCCATGGACTCACTACTTTCTGGTGGTTCTCAGGAGGTCTGGACCTGATCCTGATGCCAGGCCTGGGCTTTGACCGGTCAGGGCGGCGGCTGGGGCGGGGCAAGGGCTTTTACGACCTGTACCTGGAGCGTTGTGCGAGACACCCCAAAGGGAAGCCCTACACCATCGCTCTGGCATATAAGGAGCAGCTGTGTACGGAGGTGCCCGTGGACCACAACGACGTGCTTATCGATGAAGTGCTGTATGAGGACCACCAGTAGAATCATTGCCACCTCTGAGTAAAGCTTCATGTCAGGAGATACAGCAGGGTTCAGTCCAGCATGGTTTGGAACAGATGAGAACTAGTTAACTAAGTCAGAAGTCCAACTCAAAAATAAAGAGAGCTACAGCAGTTTTCTATTGTTTTAGTGATTTGCTTGCTTTTTCAGGTCACCAGTTCCTCACCTTTAGTGCTGTGTCATGAGACGATGACGATGATTTAAACCTCATATGTCCTTTTCAAATTGGAAGAAAAAAAAACTTGTGTTGACCCTTGAGGCAAAGTTTAACATTACAACAGAAAATTAAAAAATACAACGGTGAAGAAATAAAACTCAGACAAAAACAAACATGCCCTCATACACAAGACAGTTTGTGTGTGTTTTGTTTTTGTGCCTGATTGCATTGATTTGTCACCTGTTCCACCATGTTTTTTTTCAGTGGAGGGCTTCCCAAAGTGGGATGCTGCAGTGTGTTCTAACTGTCAAAAAAACTAAAGGGAAGTGTACTATAGATTATTTCCTGATGGAAACATGGCTTTACAGTTCTTAAAAGCAGGAGTAACTGGAATTAAATTCTAAAAATATCACCTTAATGTATTGAAGGGCCACATAAAACATTGCAAAGGGCCCCATGCCTTGAGTTTAACATGTGTGCTTTAATGTATTTACAATTGAGTGTTCTTCACTTGCCTTCGACATAGGCCTCTGAATCTCTACTGCCATCGGGTGGCCCCATGTCTCCTCTAATACCAGTAGATGAGACTGGAACTGTAATTAGATGAGACATCAGTAGATGAGACATTAGTCATTTGTTTGGTAGGGTTACTTCAAATATATAGAATTCAGTAAATTCAATAAATTAGTTGACCAATTATATATCTTTTATTTCAGTTGTATGGAGGTGTTCAATTTAAGCTTCTTCAAAGGGTCAGTTAACACTTTTAACATGTTCCCAATTGGATTTAACAGTCACGGATCTTCATGTGAACCACAGACATTCTTTTGGCTAAAAGGAGTGTTAGTGATGAGGAAAGGGTTTACTTTGTTGGCCTCATGTATAATCAAATTCACTTGTAGTTACATGGACATTTCCAATGGTTCTGTTTTTTGACCTCCTGCTTAGTAATGTCATACTAATAAACTATTTTGATGACTTTTTTTTTTTTTAATAACATGTAAGGCAGGAGGTTTATGTACTTTTACTTCAAAATCATAGTCTGCACCTTAATAACAAACAATAAACTGTCAAAACTGCAATTAATAATAAATAATTAGAAAAGAGTACTAACAGTTATTTGGTAAATGTGGAATGGAATGCGTGTCACATTATCAATAATCATGATTGTGTTCAGTTTTGCAGTTTTGTTTTTTATCAGAGGGTTGAGTGTGATGAGCTAATGTTTCTCCAGACTCACTGATAACAGGGGTGTGTTGACAGAGCAGTTTTTATGACCCTGATCAAAGTCAGGAATTCCCTACGCCTCACCCACCAGGACCTGTCTCAGCCACACTTATAAGAACGTATTCTGTCATCTCAGATGATCAGAAAGTAAGATTCTCTCAGCTACATTATTGAAGGTTATTTGTTCCATGTGAGATTTTTCTTTACATACATTTAATGAGAAGTTAAAAAATAAACAATAATCCCTTCCCCCATTATAATCCTCTTGTTAAAGCTTGAGTATAGGAGATTGATTCCTCATTCATTTTATGTCCCAGCGATACATGCGGCTGCTCTGGGTGTGGATAAGTTAAAGACGGTGCCAAATCAGAGGCCTTCCCTCACAGGCAACAACTCACTCTCACAGTCACACTCTAGTTTCAGGAAGCTGTAGAATTTTTACTGCTCAATAATATCCTCAAAAGATACAATTTTAATTTTACTACAGTCCAAGTGGAAATGTGTATGAACATAAACTAATGTTATAGATTTTTAATGAGTAGTCATTTCAAATGAATGTAAACCATTACGGAATTTTGGCTGTCTTTCTGTGAGTCATCCACAGGGCAGAGCCATCTCTGTATGAGGGTATTTAAACACACCCAGTCCCAGTCAAGCTCACACCATCTACTGCTGCTGCTTCACTCAAGGTAAGAAACGCCAGCTAACACCACACACTGTATTCAAAGAGTCCCAGACACAAAGTCATGCTCTGATCAGTCCAAACTTTGGAGTTCAGTAGAGTTCAAATTTTTATTAGTTTATTAGTTTTGCTGCAAAAACTTTGCTATGCTATTCTATACTTCTTCAAATTTAGATTCATGAATAACTTTATTAATCCCCAAGGAGAAATTCACATGTCAGGTCTCTTCAAATGAATTCATTCAGACTTTGTCTTCCATAGACTGATTGTTTATACAGTCTTTTGGCAGTCGTTCTTGCACCTCACTGATCTCAGACATCCACTGGCTGCTCTCTGTTCTCCAAAAGCCGAGTGCACGGGATGACTTGACTACCTGACTAATATATTATAAGCTGGATGAATGAGAACTTTCAGTAAATAAGACTTACATCATATCCATAATGGATCTTGTAATTCTTGCAGCAGCGAATACGGCCAAGAAAGTGTGACACTAGAATGTGGCTGTTTATCTTTACACCATGCTTGTGCTGTGGTATTGCTCAAGTGATATTGCTTTGGTGAAACCAGGAGCAGATGTTCGTTTATTTAGTCTTCATCGAATGCATTATGGTAATGTGTGTTTGACAAATACCAACATAATACGGACAACTCATTAAATGTTATTTACCATCATAACATTGTTACTTAGAGTGTATGGATTTAACTTTTGCCTTCTCATTATTATCTAAGCTCTCATCATTTACAAACCCATAATGCAATGATTCAAAGAAAAATCTTGGTTATGTTGTTGCAGTTACTGTCTTTCTTCTTGTTTATATTTTCAAAAAACATAGACCAAAAAATGAATGCATGGACAAACCACTATACTGATACTGACGAATAATGACACAAGCATTGTAACTGCAGGACTTAAGTGTGGGGTGTGGCAGATCCAGTGCTCTTTGGTCAAGGCTTTTTATGGTAACAGAGGTGAGACAGGGTACATACTAAAAGAATCTGACAAGAACATTTGTACATATTTCTGTTCATTCTTTTTTGCTGCTGTGTGTAGAGAGAGTGACTGGGAAAAGAAGCTCAGTGTATGGCTTGTCAAATATTGTTACCATTGCCCCCTGATTGAATTGTGCTCAAGTGACCCTGCATTACATTGAGGTATTATTTAAGCAACATTACTTTTTACATTTATTGAGATATAGCAGTGCACCATGAGTCTGCAGCATCAACTGTCTCCTTTAGGCCTTTGCAGTGTGTGAAGCTGAAATGTGGCCAGAGCTGTGGGAGTGTTTGTGCTGTTGCCAGGCGATAAAACACCAGTGACCCTCACTTCCTGTTTTTGTTGAATAAGTCAGCAGTGCCAGGCTCCATAATCCTGCAGCACTTTGTGTTTTATTGTTCTTATCAGCAGACACACCCTACAAGTATTCCTTAGTGAATTGCTCACATACCTTGGTACACTCAGTGGAAGTGGGCTCATATCTGATAGATGTTTGTGTGCAGGTAACTCATAATGGCGCTGGTGTCTGAGTTTTTGGGTCAGCTGACTCTGTCCTATGGAGGGGTGAGTCCACACAAAAGCACTCATTAATGTAAGGGTGTAATGTAAATCCCTTCACACTGTGATTGATAGACACATAAGCAACATACAGAACACATAGTCACTGCTCTTGTCTTCTTCTCCCAACTGGGACTGTGATGGCAACTGCCTACTGTAGGCAATAAGTATTTTTTTTACTAAATACAGGACTATTAACGAGACCTCTCTGTATGTTCACTTTTGTGTCTGCCCCACTGCAGAGCATCTAGTTATTTCATATTTGTAATTATTGTTATTTAATAGTCTATTGTAATAAACTATATTTTGCAATTATCTTTACGTTATGCAACTTCTGACATACTTATTGTTTTATTATCGCAGAGTTCGGTGCAGAGCATGTTACAACACACTCTCTGTTCTCATGCCACCGGTAAAATTTGGCAGTGACAAATTCATTCAAAATATACATACATCTATCCTAAAACTGCAATGAAAAATGTATGAAGTTTCTATGAAATTTATTAGGGAAAAATGGCAGGTTGAGATTGTATGTAGCCTATAATAAGAAAAAAAATTATTCATAGTATTCAAAGTATTTGCATATTTGTATAATTTTAATTTGGATGAGTAGTTGACTATTTGGACTTTGTCTTTATTCAAGTCTGTTACTGAGGACATTCAGCATACACATGATAATCTATGTTTACTGTCAGTATAATTAGAATCACCTTATACTGTTCCTCCTCCTCCTGTAGGAGAGAGCCTAAATTCCCCACAGTGGTGCCAGCTCGAGACTTTGACCCAGCGAGGGACGCTGCGAGGATCGATACTGCCATTAAAACTAAAGGTGACAGGCCCCTGGCCCCCTGACTCATCCTGCACAGTCACTTCCATGTTTGTGTCTGATATGTGACTGTGACTATTCCAACTCCAGATCGTCAAACGTCAGCTTTTAACGAACCTTTAAATTGCTACAGTATGTCCTGACAACATTCAACTTTAAAATTACAAAGATAAAACTAGTGAAAAGGCAACTACAGGACAGGGTTACTTTTGAGTTTTTCCTAAGGAGGGTCTAAGGACAGGGGATGTTGTCTAGTTAATCCTGGTTGTATGTTTACTGTCTTTTGATTTTGTTTAGCCTTTTAAGGCATTTTTTGTTGTAATACTGGGCTGTAGAAATAAAATTGAATTGAAACTTGATTTATTGGACATTTTCTGGTGACAGGGTTCTCACTATGCAGAAGTCATGGAAAATGTATTTAAAGATTTAAATGAAAAGTGTACGTACATCCATTTTGTTTTCAACCTGGTTTATTTGTTCTCTTTTTGTCCTTCTATTAAACTAAGACTCAGTGAACTTATAGATAATAGTTTATCTTGTCTTAACTAAATAAAATGCAATAAATTAAATGCCAAGGTATGATACAGGTCACGTTTCAAAGCTGACAGAAAGCAGGACTGAATTTAGTTGTATGTGCTTTGAAGGGGTGGATGAACAGACAGTCATCGACATCCTGACCAGACGCAGCTGGGAGCAGCGCAAAGAGATCGCCTTTGAACATGAACGATATGCCAAGAAGGTGCCACCAGGCTCTGTTTTTTATTAACCTGAGTTCTGGCAGTAGATTATTGTGTGTGTTTGTTGTAGGATCTGGCTGCTGCCCTGAAGGGGGCGCTGTCTGGCTCTCTAGAGGCACTGATACTGGGTCTCCTGAAGAGCACAGCTGAGTATGATGCCGCTGAGCTCAAAGCCTCCATGAAGGTTTGTTTCTTGAATTTCTGTATATTTTATTTAGTCATATTTGGCTGGAAACTACTAACACTTACACTCACCAGCCTTTTTATCACAGTCACCTGATCACCTGCTCATTAACACAAGACCATTTACGCTGTATATTTGCTAAGAATTATATACTAAGTTCATAACAAGCATCAGAGAAGAAGAGACCTGAATTTGGCAGTGTTGTTGGTGCCAAATGAATGTTTTTGAATAGTTTCACATATTTTTTCCACTGTAACCATCTCCAGAGGTTACACTCCATGGTCTTTAAACAAAGAGTATTTCAATTGAGCAGCTTGTTTCTGGTAAAAATGTGGATGCCAGAGGTCAAAGAAGAGTGGCCAGAATGGTTTGAAATAATAGAAAAGCAACAGTATCTCGCATAAGTAACTCAAACAACTGAACATTTTTGCCTAGATGTGATGCACTTAAACTTACTAACTTTTTAACCTTACTTCCTCAGTCAATCCAGTTTTGACTTTAGCAGCTTGTCTTGTTCAGGTTGACTTAAACTTAAATGCACCACAATGCCTTCACGTGATTGGGTGATTATATAATGAGATTTTTGAGCAGTTGTACTTTAAGGTATTAATAAAACAGGCTCTGACTGTTATGTCTCTTTATTTTCGGGTTTGTGTTTGTGTTTAGGGTTTGGGTACAGACGAGGAGACCCTCATAGAGATCGTCTGCTCTAGAAGCACGGAAGAAATGCTGACAATCAAGAAAGTCTACAGAGATAGTATGTGTTTGACTAAACTATGCATCAACTAAGAAGAATTGTTTTATCTACGTATCCATTTTGGAAAGATACTAAAAAATATATAAAATAAATAATCTTTTGATCCTTTTAGTTTGTCTTTCTAAGACAGACTAAAAGATGTAGCCAAAGTCACTGCAGCTTTAGAAAGTCCTCATTGAGGACAAGACATAAAACAAAAACACAAAATAGCAGCTTGCCATGCAGCTTCTGTGATGAAGAAAAGTGCTCAGTGTGTTTTTCTTGAAATAACTTTTCTGTTTCAAGAAGCACGTTTTGTATTTTAGTCCTGGATAGTGGATAACTTATAAGATTTACAGAGAGTTAATCTAAACTCTGAGTCTGTTACTGAGGGAACTCTCTCTGTGAACCTAACTTAGTCAGTGACAGTTTATCTGAGTCTCTGCTGCATCTGATTAAATTATCATGTTGCTAAACACACTGGCAAGACACAAAAATTGAGTGATTTTATTTTTATTATTTTTATCTATTTATAGTCTACATTTATACATTTACTTAATTTCAACTTTTTATTAATTTTAAAATACTCATTTATTTATTCATTTAGTCACTTATAAATATGATTCAGTTGTTTTACTGCGGGTTTTTAAAAACTTAAAAGTTTCAGTATTATTAAAATATTAAATTTAAAGTAAAAAAAGTAAGTGCCTTCCGGGTGCTCCCCTCAGGGGTCGCTGCAGCGGACTGATCCGTGGGAGTGGCTTGGCAATGGTTTTACGCTGGATACCTTTCCTGACACAACCCTCTCCATTTACCTGGGCTTGGGACAGTGCTTTACCAAAAAATGCATAATTAAGGCAGTGTGTATAATTACATTAATACTAATGTAGTACAAGAATGATATAGAAAAGTATAATATAGTTAAATTGTATAATTAATTTGATAAGTTATTTTATTTACTCATATTTTAAACTATAGCAAGTAT
>CM072150.1:26296387-26411387 GCA_036850595.1 Rhyacichthys aspro | reverse complement strand
GTTGGATTAAGGTCCATGGATTGCGCTGGCCACTCCATAACTTCAGTCTTGTTGGTCTGGAACCAAGATATTGCTCACTTACTGGTGTGTTTGGGGTCATTGTCTCATTTCAACACACATTTCAAGGGCATTTTCTCTTCAGCATGAGGCAACGTGTATGAGAAACATCCTCATATCTTGATGCTTGCACCACCCTGCTTGGCTTGAATTTCAGCTTGAATTCTGTTTTTGGCGGCTGCAGACAGTTTGTCAGATGACCCCCAAACATAGAATTCAAGTCACAGATGATAATTTTTTGATTTGGAACAGAATGTGCAGTGTTCCCAATGCTTTAGCGTGTGTGAAAATAAAAGCTAGGATTTTGAGCTTTAATCACTTTTTTGAACACACTGCTATAATTATGAACATAACTGTACCTGTGACTGTGTGGTTTGTCAATTAGTGACATGCATGTGTCCTGCAGGAGCACACTAAAGGAGACTACCAGAAGGCCCTGCTCAGTCTGTGTGGAGGAGACGACTGACAGGCCTGCATTCAATTTCCCAGAAGGCCACTCGAGCACTCCACCTTTTTACTCAAAGTATTAACTTCAGATGCCTTTCTCAAGCTTCACATTTCATTTTTTTCTGAGAAATAAGTTTAATAAAAGTAATAAACATAGTCATGTTTGTGAGTCTTGTGTCCTGTGTTTGTTGGCCTGTCCACCAGAGGGCAGCACAGCTCTTTGGCTCACCACAACACTTATGCAGTGCACACAAATGGACTGATCCCAAGCAAAAATTCAAACAATGTGCACTGTATGAGATGTTCACCGACAGACAGTGAGCTTCATTCTTTAATGTATTCTGAAAATAGATGCCAAAACAAAGCATAGATTTCAGAAGCATCTTTTCATAAGTGTCATGTGTGGAGAACTGATATGTTTGTAACCTATATTAAAGGCACTTCTGGTGAGTAGTAGCCTAAACCGGAGCCACCGTAGCATTGGATAAAGTGGATTGGAAGGATAACCTTTTAATAGTAGATTCTCAGAATTTGGAACCTAATTCAAATGTCAAACTTGGGTATTTAATTTTTACCAGAAATTACCAGTTTTTTATTTGATGTCAAATATTGGCTACAAAGCATATATGCAGATGAATTGATATTGACCAGGGCTGCAGACCTGCAAGCCTCGAAGTAGGGCTGTATTATTGGCTGCTGTGTTTTGTTGCGCTTGTTTGCAAATTCATGAAAACAGCTGCTCCTGTGTGTTCTCTGTTAGACACACATTTACAGAACAGCTCAGATCAACTTAAGGTTCATTTTGGCTAAAAGGATTTAAACTTATTGATAGCTATAAATAAATACTGGACACATTTTTTGTCCAGTTTTTTATTATATTCCTTTGATAAAAAACAATCTTTTAATTACTCTTAATCATCTGGAGTAAAGGTTGTTCTAACGTTTTTAAATTGATCCATTGAGTCAAAATTTTCGGTAAGTGGTATTATTTCTGAGCTCAATATAACATACAGTGTACCATGCTGACCACCCTTAAGTAGTTTACAAAGCAGATTTTAATATTCCCGGGTTTGTGAAATACAAAGACACATCTGCAGTTACTACAGGCTCTGGATAAGTAGTAGCAACAGCAGTGTTTTTTTTTTTTTTTTTTTTTACAAAATATAATGGTGAGGGGGGCTTAGTTTAACTTTAATTAAATATAATATTCCCCTGGGAAAGAAGGATAGGAAAATACGAAGAGAATTACTGAATTGGAGAAAGATGATGGGAAAGACTATTCAGTGAATTGAAACATTTGGAGCAATAAAAAAAATCCAAATAGAATTGAAAACAAAATAAATCAACAAGAACAATCAATAAAATGGTCTGTCTGTTGAGGAGGGTTTCAGGCAGGATTGCGTCTGATTTGACAAGTCTTATTTGCTTGGAGTTATCCCAAAGAGGAGGGCCTCAGACACAGACAGAGGTGTGTTTTGAGACTTAACACTGGTTTCAAGTCAACAATATGATAACAACACATCTCAGCACCGGAACAAAATGTTGTTGGGTTTTGTTTTTTTTTGCCATTTGTGATAACCATGTTATCACAAACTATATGCTTCTGAATTTTTGCCCTAAAAAGTATAAACCCCACAGTGGCAAAAAAAGAAGAAAAACTGATTAGAATTTATACATGACCCTGAGCTTTTTTGGAGTTAAACTGATGCAGTAGCTGATGTGTAGTTCACTGCTCATTGATCGTTGTTCATTTTGGCAGATGCTTCATTTAAAGTGCATTAATGATCCAGCAATCACACAATAGAATAAAAGCACAACTGTGCAGATAATTCCTCATAAACTTTAGTTTATCATAACATGTTTTTTAACAAATGATGCATACTTAGGTATAATCAATCAGTCATATAGACAGTCTTTTGCAGGTATAATATAATTAAATATTATTTATTATATATTATTTATTTATTTTAATCAGATACACACGGGCCTCTCTTAAAATTAAGAAATTCTTAGCAAAATCTTTCCTAACTTTAAAATCTGTTACAGAACAAAAACAAGTCTTCTCTATTTTGGCTAGAGTGATCTAGCCCTGTCAGAGCTACTCCTGATGAGGTCCTCTCCTCTCAATGTTGCTCAGCTGACTGCTCCAGACTTATTTGTTTAAACCACAGCTAATCCTCAATTGTCACACTGACATAATCCTGGGGCTGTGCTTCCTTTCCAATCCCAATACCCCCTCCCTTCACACACAGCCCGCACCTTCAGACAATCCACCAAATCACCACAACAGCCACTCCAACATGAATCGAATGTCACTAGCAGCACGCATCAGCAGTGATCACTCCAGCCTGGGATCATCTGCAGCGTGCTCCAACAGCAGCACAGAGAAGACTGAGACAGTGAGCTGAGAATAGTTCACCTCCAGGGTTAGAGAAAAGGATTCAGCTATTAACCCTGACTCGGGACAATCATTACTGCTTTGTTCAAACTGATTGTGTCATTGAGACTTATTCTTACCGTAACCATGCAAGCCACTAAACTCTTATGCAAAATTAACTGACAAAAAACTAACAAAAAGAGCATAACAATTAGAATCCCATAATGGCTAGAAACTTCTACAGACTCAAGCTCAAAGAGAGTGGTAGTATAATGTGACGTCAGTGCATCACTTTTCTCTTATTCTCTAAAGTCAGTAGAGAGTCCCTTTTCATCATCAGCCGCTGAGAGCCAGTTGAAGTCCAGTCCTGTGGCATAGTCCTTTCACACCAATGTCATGACATTACAGTAGGTCCTCTGCTCTGTGTCCCCTGAGCACTGACCTCATGTGCCGTTGTAATGTTTTATTTACTGTATGTTTTACCTTCTCTGGGGATAATCTGTCTGTAACTAGACTTGACTGCTTTATTTGACTTAATTGAGACAAGGCTTTAAACTTCATTGTAAAATAATAAGTTCATTGTTGGTCCTTAACTTGTCCCGAACCAGGGTTCACTGTTGTCATAGCCTTCTTCTTTGTCAGACTTCTAGTTGGTACCAATGCAAAGAGTCAACAGCATATTTGCAGAGTATGAGAGAATGAGACAAACCTGCTGGTACTTTCTATAAATGTGAATGCTTGGAAAAAAAAAACAATTTTCAATTTTAATCAGGTTACGGTTCTACACTCTTCACTTAACTCACACACGCTCTTTTACTCAGAGCCTGCCTGTGATTTCATGGTGTTTTTTTCCACCCAAATCCTTGCATTAAGTCATGAATTATGAAGAGGACAGCAGGTGGCCTCTTCTGTTCTGTAAAAGGAACAATTAGGAATGCTTTGGCTTATTAAGGCGCTGCTCAAGTCCTTTGAGTCTGGTCCTAGAGCAACTCTGAGCCGGCCTTTGATGGGATCCATGCCCCAGGCCTGTTGTCCTCTGGCTCTACTCTCCCATCGCTCTCTGTCCCCCCTGCCCCATATGAGGAGGAAGACTCTGCCAGCGCTACATAACTACAAATATTTCCTGCGGAACAGGATCCATCAGTCTTTGCTTGTCTGTATTACAGAAATGGAACAACAAAGAGCAGTGAGAACAAGCATTTGTTTGTGACGACAGCTGAGTCCAAACACAGTCTGCAGAAATGACACTCAGAGTTCTGTGTGTCTCCAAAGCTGATGCTAATGCAGCAGCTCAGCCACTCTCAGAGTCTGATTCATGCCGCAGCTGAGTGTCACATGTATAGAGCCTTTTCTCTTTGCTGTTCTGAATATGCAAAGTTTATAAGGCTGCTCCTGACTTTCATGTCAGGCCTTGGCTCTTGACGGATCCTGAAAGAAAGAGTGTCAGGTATGCGCAGTGTTAGCCGTGGGCAGAGTAAGCGGCATGACGCCTGTATGGGCTAATTGGGCCTGACAGGCTCCTGATGTCAGCCTTCATTAGCAATATTCTGAAAGGGCTGCAGCCTTGTTGGTGCTCCGTCCGGGACTGGAGCACGGCGCACACCAGTCTTTCATTGCTCTGCTCTGCGGGGTTCAGCCTGTCATTATGACAGCTCCTCTTCACTTGTCTCTTGCTTCTTTTGTGGGAAGTTTTGCAACAATTAGCATCAATATTTCATGTGTATCCGCTGTGTCGCCCTGCTGCTGGTGCTGATCCGGCTCAAAGTCTGCCAGTCCCAGAGATGTCAGCAAGTGATGCTGGAAAGTGACAAACCTTTGTAAAGTGTACTTTTCTCCCATTAACATACACAGATGAAGCTACATAGGCAAACAGGCAAACAAGTGTATTCTTTTTCAAGAAAACACAGCATTTCGAAGATGTACACATTTATTTCACACCAACCAATTTACATTCAAGATGTGAAGCCATCCACTGGAGGTTTACCAAGGGAATCATCGCTCCCACAGCGCTCTGCTGCTGATTGACGAGTGGCAAAGTCAAGAAACTTTCAGGTAAGTATTGCACTCAGAGAGAAGTTTTATTTTAGCAATATTTTACTGTGTGTAGTACGAAAGATAATGAAGGCATGCAACGTTACAAAAGAACACGGTGCTACGCCAATTAATCTGTCTGCTGTGCCTGCAGCCACGGAGAAATTAAATATATACTTACATCTGATTTCACGATGGAAGACTTTATTTAAGCGAGAGTAAGAGCATCATTAAAATAAGTGAATGAAGGAAACAGAAAGTGGAAGTGGTGCTGCCGCCGGCCACTGCTCAGCACTTCAGAACAACCTGTCTGCAGACGAGCCAGTTCAGAGGCATAGCAATGATGATGAGATATTAAACTTAGTCATATGAGGCTTTATCAGGTTCTCACGCAAGACACACATTAACACATGTAAAGTGCGGGACTGTCTCACCTTCTACTGAGTGTGACCAACACAGAGCTCAGTCTTAGGCCTAGAACATGCAGACTGTTGGAATAGATATATTAGATGGACGGATAAGTGTTATTGCAATAGTGATTTTTGACAGGCTTTTGTATCAGCTCATCTAAAACCTAGAGCAAAAACTACAAAGGGCAGCTCTAGTCCATTGTCTGGTTGTGGTTTAATTCAAAACAAAGAACCTATGAACTTAAAACAGGCAGGATAATTAGAAAAAGATTCTGGATTGTTTTGATTGTTCTGTAAAAGAGGATTCTCTGTCACTTGATCATGCAGACTTTAGCTCCACCTTTCAGCAGAGGAGAGATGTTAAAAGTGCCCTGCCATAGGACACTTACTATACTGGGACAGTTCAGACCCCGGTTAATTGGAAATTCAGTAAAAACTGTACCATACCACTAACTAGGAACAACACTGACATTACCTCAAACAGAAAATAAAAGGACCACGATTATTCAAACCCTCCTGTTACCTGAGGTCAGACGATGTGTCTGTGAGCTGGTATCTTCTTAGTCTTGGGCTGCATCCCGCTGAGACTCCATCTCACCGCACTCTGTTCAGCCCGAGCCCGGCCTCAATGACTTATTACCTCATGCCCAGAATATGCAAATTGAAGCAGCTCAGCGCTGTGTGTTTTTGATGGAAGAATACAAATCACTGCAGACATGACACTTTTTTAATTTTCCTGATGAATGTAATGTTTCAGAAAGAGGAAGGATTGATGACAGGCTGTAATGAACTCTTAAGTACAGAGAAAGACAGCCTTTTTCAGCATACTTACCGCCTCATCCACTAGTCCTGTGCCAGAATGCACTGTTCTCTGGAACCGATACAAATACACTGCAGAGGATAGGAAAAACACATCAAACATACTTGTTCTAGGTCTGTCAGATACAGTGATAAACATGTGATCTCTGGGAGACCTGGGTTTGTTTCCCAAGATAAAGCTGTCCTGATGTGGTGAAGATGGCCCAGAAAAAAATAAAATAAAAATAGGATCCTAAATTTACTGTGTATCAGCAAATTTTTACCAAATGTAATCAGATTTAGTAGAAAAATGTGTATAATAGTGTGCTTTTTACCAAGGCACAATTTTTATTTTATATATCAGTATAACTAAAGAAAGACTAAAGTACCTTTAAACTGTGCTGGTTTGAGACACCTCCTAATATGAGGGTTACTCACTTGAAAATTGAAATTCTCAAACATGGCTCCAAAAATGAAATAAAATAATCTACCACATGGGGCCGACCAAGAGAGGTGTAGAGAATCAATGACTGAATATAGCACAGTTTAACTTAAAAATCTATAAATGATTCTGATTCTTAAATTTTGACGACATATTTAGGTTACCAATTAGGTTTTTCTGAGAGAAGATGAAGTCTTTATGAAGACAAAAGTTACAGTCTACAGTCACTGATAGCATTTTCCATGTTGCATATAACGACTGCTATTTGCCTAAACATGGAGTGTCTTTAAGCATGACCATAAATGTGCTTTATAGTGTTAGAACAAACTAACATTTATTTATAAATGATGACATTACAAAACACAGGACATATACCCATATAAGGATTTCATCAATCAAAGAGGTGGGCAGGGCCACCCTTTAATCCTTCTGCAGCATGTCATTTAAAACCACTGTTGTTGATTGGTTTGAGAACAGATAGCATCAAATGTGCATGTCCATTAAAAATAAACTGATCAATAATGTATGTGAAACAAAGAAACTGTTAAATGTTTTATTCTTGTTTTATTAAATTTGTTCTTACTTTCTCTTTTGTCTGTTGAAACAGGTCAATTCTGTTAAACTAAAGAACTGCATTATTCCTGCTGTTATCAGTCTGTTGAATGTCTCCCACTAACAAACTGTTGCATTACTAACTATTACTGTGTTGTAATTTTTTTATGTTGTTAATTTTTTATGTTGTTTGAGTATGTGTTCACTACTGGCTGTGGAACAATATGCCCCTCCAGGATAATAAAGATACCCTGAATCTTAATTGATCCATGTAGGGATAGGGCGAGGATGTACTTTATTGTGCAGTGTTGGTTAAGACAGGTTAATATGTGGGTGGGACTGGAGTCCTGCAGCCAGTCCAGCAAAACCACAGCTGATGAAGCAGTGGAATTCTGGGAAGAAGGATGTGATGGCTCCAACCTCAAATCTGATGCTCATAAATACAAGTGAAATCCAATCTCAGGTCTAAGAACTATTAAGTGATTATAAAAATATATATGGGGCTAGAAGTTACATGGGGTGGCTTTAAGCAGACCATTGTTTCCATTTTCAATTTATTAATTTCTGAATTTTATGCAAAAAGCAGTTATTCCTAGCCTCATACACATCTCATGTTAAAACATGTTTCATGAAGTGTGTGTTCTGTTTTTGTAACTTTTTGGTAGAGAATGTGTTGAAATTTAGTATATTTTTGTAATAAAGTGCAGTACAGTGTCTTGGTGTAAGTGTGTGTGTGTGGTATAGCCAGAGTAATGGGCTCCATTCATTATGAGACAGTTGATTTTCATTTACTCTGTGCTCGGACAATTAAAGAGAGCAGCTGAGGAGGTGATGGAGGGACGGGACGCCCAGAGGTCACACCCCACTTTAAGTGATAAATTAAATACTATTACCAGCCCTCCCCCTCCTCTTCCCCTGCCACGACAGCCTGCTACGGCCCACATTTTACACTGCATTCAAGGAGTTACTTTGTGTTTAAAAAATTACTATTTTTATAAGCAGTAATATTATTGTAAGTTGATACTCATCTCTGATATTCCACTTTTTGAGTGCATATATCATAAATCCTTGTGTGTAGTGATGTGAGAGGCTGGAGGTATAGTTGTGTGCTGCTGCTGCTGCTGCTGCTGCAGTAGTAATAGTTTATTCATAGCTGCACCAATTTCCTACATTTTAGGAAATTCCTCTTTCCAGCCAAAGTCCCTCTGTTAGGGTTTATTCAGGATAATGGCCAATAGCTCAGTTCAGATAACACAGGAAAAGGCAGTCAATATACAACAGTCTAATTTGATTCCTTCAGTCTTTCACTTTATTTTTGCCACTTTCCACAAAAACAGCTTCCCTTTATTATGAATGAACAACAACTTGCAGTCAGGAATCAGTAGAGCAGCAACATGGTCTGATGAATCTGAAAAGTAAGAGGAAACCATGCTCAAACTCAATGCTAATAGCAAACAGTCCATGTGTCCATGTAAGTTAAAACAGAACATGGCTTTAGCTATCTGCTCATGTCATCAAAAATCACATTTTTGATAACATTTGTTGCTGTTTTTAATCTAATAAGTAAAGATAAGTCACAGCCAAACAAATAAATATGTCATAAATATGCCTGCTTTTTCAGGTTCTCTGGCAAAATGTGTGCACATGAAGTCTGACAAGTAGGTAGTAGCTGAACGCTTCACGTGAAAATGTTCAATACAGGAAACAAACTAGAAGCTCTCCAATACACTTTTACATTTGAAAAAAGTTTTACTTACCAAATTAACTGGTTGGTGGTATATGATGAAAAAAAGAAGTGATTGATGATGTGCTGCCCCTGTAAACTCATAGTCATAGTGCTGTAAAAGAAATGTCAATTGATGTAATTAAACAGCATTCTGTTTTTAAGAATAACTGGTTACTACTGTTAAAATTGTGGAAACTGTGTTTAATTTACAGAAATCCTTTAGCGTTGTTTACGATGAAATAGGTACAACATTTAGCAAGTTTTCTCTTGAAACATGAGTACTTTTGAACACATTTGGTGATGGAAGCGTTACCACACTCGCCCGACCCACACTGTACCACTCTAGTTGAAACCAGCTCAAATGGAGAGAGAATGGCTGTCTGTCAGTGTATGATTTTCCAGCTGTAAAATCTATTCATATGCAAAAACATAAATGACAGCTTCCCTTATGTTAAGGCAAGTAAAAGAATTACAGTAATCTAACCTCAATGTAACAAATGCTTGGACTAGTTTTTCAGCACCACTTTTAGATAACATATTCCTGATTTTGCCTATGTTGTGCAGATAAAAAAATCCAGTCTTACAAGCTTGGTTTTATGTATGCTTTGAACGACAAATCTTGGTCATATTATAACTCCAAGGTTTCTAACAGTTGAACTTTAAGTTACTCTAACATCATCTAAATTCACTATTTGGTCTGATAGTGTGTCTCTTAGATTTCTGGGATCTAGTATAATCACCTTTGTTTTTTCTTGGTTTAGGAGAAAATAATTTACCGTCATCGAAGTCCCTATGTCTTTAAGACAGAACAGAATTTGCCTGTTGGATTATTCTTATTGGGTTTAATCAATAAATACAGTGTCAGAGAGTGTCATCGTCATAACAATAGAAATTAATACTGTGCCCTCTGATTATACTGCCTACGGGGAGCATGTATTAGATCAACATTTAAATAAGAGTATGGGACTTATTACAAGCCCTGAGGTACTCAACTATTTTGCATGGTGATTGAACAAATTGCTATCTGTCTGTGAAACAGAATTTAAACCAGCAAAGAACTGATCCTTTAATGCCAATGTCATACTTTATATCTGTAACAAGAGACTGTGGTATATTGTGCTAAAGGCTGTACTGTAAGTTAACATATACATTTTTTAAAAAGTGATCTTGAAATGTTGTGGAATTTGTTAAAATCTGACAAACCTGTTTTGCTTCAGTTATGTATAATTTTTGAAGAAATCAAAGTTACTGCACTGACTTTAAAAGGCAGTACAGTACAACCTTGTAGTGCATATAATGTTTAGAGACAGGGGAGTGGTTTCAGACACAGGGCATTGTGTTGTTTATAAAAGTGATCTATCTACTGCAAACTTATTTTTCCATTTGATGATCTTGACAAGTTTACCTCAATCCAGACACTCACTTCACTATTGTTCATTTCATTATGTCACCTGTTTTTTTGCTCCTGTCTTTAGACAGGTCCTAGGTGTTGTCCACCTGTACCCTGTCTCCCCTTCTCTCTTATAGTTTAGGATAATTTACTACGTTATGGTTTTTTTTTTTGAGAAGAAAAGTGTGATTGAGAGTCCAACAGAGGCCAGTCCAGAACAAAACACATATTAACATTACAGAGCAAACCAACATATTAGTGTGCGCTGGATCTGATGGGACGAGCGACTCAGCACGATCACTCATCCGGCGGGGGACAAACACAATTACAGGCACGCAATAACAGAGTGCACCGGCAAGAAAAAACTCCTGACCTCTGCAGCTCCCCTCCATTTCAGCATTTGATGTCTCATTGAATTAGTATCACAGTGTGAAAGACAAAGCTAATGGAAATGAGCTAGAGACATGCAATACTGCTGATCGGGCCTGATATAATTAGAATAATATCACGTCCAGTGTTAATAAGAAGCAAAGGAGATAAATAACGGCAGATCAGTTAATGGCTGGCGTCGCACTAAAGCTGCTGGGTTTGAAATATGCTGAGGCCAGCGCTTCTTGGTGTTTACTCATGGGCCGCTGATCGGGGATATTGATGTGAAGCCACTGAGGAATCCGTCGGGCCGAGAGGCTTTTTCATCTTGATTATTCATCTTGATAAATACATAAGGACAGACAAAATTATAGATGTTTTTCATTGCTTCCTGCTTTATCCACTGGAATTAGCAGCTGATGAATGGGGTTGGTCTCCACCTGCCTCAGACACACCACACAAGGGGCTGTGGTGGGCCGCCTTCACTCATTTCTATTCATTTCCCTCCACAAGCTTAGGGGAGTACTTTCTATGTTAATTGTTTTTGCTTCTTTCAGAATTAACATGCATTTGTAGAAAATGAAAACTCAAATCTTGAAGTCTTTCTGCACATTCATAGGAACCAAGTTAGGAATATTGTCTCTTATAAATCACACACATTCTACTGTTCCTAGTTCAAATGTTGAACCACCTGTGTGCAAGAACACATTTATTTTAGTGCACCAATTACCAAACAATTCAAAGAGCACAGTCCATAGTCACATGAAATATGAAGAAAGGCAGTCCACCTCCACACTTGAACACCAGAGGTTCTTTCTTGTCTCTTTTATTTAAGCCATTACATCAGGTACAAAGACAGGAAAATAAGCTACATGTAGAAGGCTGTGTTTTTACTGAAACTTGAATTTTCCTCTTTCTTTCCTCTTTTGAATGGACTTGTCAAAGCCATTAGTTCTATGTCTATCTATCTTCCCTCAAAAATATATAAAAATAATAATAATAATTGAAACCATTTGCTATTGTTTTTTTTTTTTGGTTTTTTTTGCCATTGTTAAATCTTGACAGAATGACAAACATGAGGCCAAAAAGCACCTTTTAAAAATAAGTGCCTCAACACGGACATTTAATCTAAAGTCAACATACATTTTCATTACTTACTGCATACTGATGTTTACACTTTTTTACTGCTTTATTATTTAGCTAAAATAGTTTTCCAGGGCAATATACATTATTTGCATAACATTTTAACATTCAATCAATTTCTGGGTAATTTAGTTGATTGGAAAGACACTGCCTGAGTTTACAGCTTTTCCAGGAAAAATGAGAACCCTGATCAATGTTTGAGTTGTCTCACTTCTGTCATAACACTGTTATTAGCTCTGTTGTGGGACAAAGATGAGGCAGCTTCACACCCCACTGCTCCTCTATCTAGATAAGTATAAACCTCATTGACATCAAACTGTTGCCACACTCCGGCCCGATTCAGCCCAGTTCAACACAGCACTCCAGGTGAAACGGACAGTCTAAATGGACAGTTCTACCTGATGCAAAAGACTACTTACACACATTGTTCATTTTACAGCAGAGTTGTCAGCATGTCCCTACAAAGCAACCATGACTTTTAAATTCCAGTGGAAGGCTCAAAATGTTCTGAGTCACATTTCACTTTTGTGTGTATCATTTTTCACACTATAAATTCACAGAATCTTCTTTTTTACATGAACATGATCAGTGCATTTAATTTTCTATTTCTGTTCACTGCCGCCATGTACATTGAAGCATAGCCCAGACCAAAAAAAAGGATAATATCCAAAACAAACCAATTACTCTAGTTAAGTATTTTTCAGTGTTACATATGCATGAATATATAATACATTTGAAACATTGTTCATTTTTTTCAGTGTTGTAGTGTGAACCCCTAAACATTCATGGAAACATTATTATGGGGAAGCTGGCCTCAAAGGTCAAAGTCTTTTTTTTTTACCAGCTGTGTTTATTTACTTTTTCATGATCATTGTGGAAAAATTTTAAATAACTAAATAGAAAATAAGCCATGTGTACCAGACTTCGCTGATGCTGTACTCCTGCAGCTGCCCCCCACACCCTCTTAATAGGTAGTGAAACTCCTAGAGGTATTTTCACATTAGATAAGATATAGTTAAGTACTGATCTCCAATTAATGTCCCATTGACATTCTGTCCAAAATGAAAGCGTAAATGTGTTGTTGTTTATTTGTTTGTTTTTTACTTAAATAAAAATGTAGTCTATAGTAGGAATGCACCGATCTGATACATGGATCAAAAAATAGTCATGACCCACTGACAAAAAAGCTGGATCAGATTGGAGTAATTACATGGGTCCGATCTACTGTGTAACTCTATGTCTGTAGCGCGTACACTGTCAAGTCTTAGGGGAAGATGACAAGATGGAGCGAGTCAAATCAGAAGTGTGGAGATTTATTTGTAATATAAACTATTAATAACTATATATTATAATTGTTATTGAGAACAACACGTTGTGCGGTTGCTGTCTTTCTGTGACAGCAACAGGGAGTGGGGAACAGTAAGAGTGTAATATATCCACACGCTTTGTCCACAGTTATGATTAACTGCATCAGAATTGTGTTCAGACTGTGGCTTCTTGTTAGCAGCGAGCTAAAGAAAAGATAAATGTTTGTAACTTAAACTTTATCAGAGTTTTACAGCCCCTCCCTGAGTGTTACCACAGAGCCCCACAGAGTAAACTGTTGTCTTTACTCACTAATATGATTTACATTAGTGAGGTTTACCTTAGTTTAGCTTATTGCTGGAGTAAACAAAAAATGAATGATAAATAAAATAAATTACTCTAACTTTAGCTAGAGCTAGTCTTTCCTTTTTTTTTTGGATAAATCTGATCGGTATCTGATACCTGCAGATACTTACAACACCTGGATCTGGATCAGGATTGGTACTGAAAAAGCTGGATGGGTGCAAAAGCAAACAAAACATTGTGTAACACGTATTTGGATAACCCTATGTAAATAAGGTGTCAATGTGAATACATGTACATTCTAAAGGACTACAATTACTGACCATAGAAACACTGTTTTATGTTTGAATGCATTGTGTTATTGGAACCATACGTTGTTGATACATTTGGGTATAAATGAGTTTTAATAATTGTTCCACAATATTTGAAGGTGGTAATATGAAGCCTTAGCATGAGATCATCTGTGTCTCCTAGTGGACAAAGAAACTCTTCCTGCCTCTCCAAGTTCCAAAAAGATAGCTTTGTCCCTTCAGTTTTTCAAGTTCGCTCCCAGTTTTCAGTCTTTTTCAGTTTCCCTCAAGTCTTTTGTGTTGTTCAGTCCTTCTTAAGTTCTTGAGTTTTTCAGTGTTCAGTCTAGTTGTTCAGTAGATTTTGTTTGTCTTTTTGTCTTAAATTTTTCAAGGCAACACTCGAGCCCTCGTTTATGTTTAATTTGTGTTTCTTACTATTGAGAGTATTTTTTCAGTTTAGCCTACTTAGGTCCTGTCTGTCCAAAGAACGTGTTTTAATCAATTTTTGGCTCAATCGCTGCTACAGAAACTACAAAGAACTCAGAATGTTTGCTAATTGCTATTTTTCCTCTGAGAATTACATTTCTTCATGCCGGACTCTGATTTAACTGTGATTCAACTGGCCATAAAGGCATAGATATCGGCAGCCTGTCTCACAGACCGGAGATGCTCCTGACCTCTGACCCACGGCAAGCAGCAGCTCTGCTCTAGGCAGAGAGAGAACCACCAAGAGCCTTCCACAGAGGACCACAACAGTCAGCTAATGTTGGGGACCCAACTCTGAACCATCATCTTCAGTACCGAGAAGTTTGGACCTGTTGGTACCACCACCATTCCTGTTGGCTCCAGGCCTCTGACCTCTGACCTCCAGCCTTGGCTCTTCCAGTAAGATCTACACAGTTACTTGATACAGAGTTGGCATAAAGATTAAACTTAACTTAAACTTAATATAAATTTATCTTTTTTCTAAATTCATAATGCATTATTTTTCAATTTATTTCCATAAAATCATATCCCACCTTCAATAAGAAAGGTTTATTGTATTGTATTATTTTAATAATAATATACAATAATATAATAATCCATGAATATACTCCTGTTGTTTATTGTTGATTCAATTTGCATATTCAAATGACGTCTGTTTGTTAGCTCTGGTTAATAAATGTCATCAGTTCTCAATAAGTTAAAAGCTTGTGTCCCAGTAAAACAGTCTTATTCTAGTCTGGTGTAGTCTAGTGCCCAGACCAGAGCAGGAGACAGACTATGATATGTGGTAGTCTCGTGTTGAGCTAATCCTAAAGGATCCAGCTATATCTGACCTTCAGCGCACCAGGTTGATCCATGATAGCCTACTGACTCCTGCAGCTGATATGGTGAAACATCTGAGTCCTTGCACGGCCCCGGAAATATATCTAAAGCAACTCGACTCAGCTTATGGTATGGTGCAGGATGGAGACAAACTATATGCTAAGTTCATGGATACCCACCAAGATGTTAGAGAAAAGCCATCCACTTACCTGCAAACGTCTCCAAGTTGCTATGCAGCGTGCAGTGAAGAGGGGAGGTGTTCCTGTGAACGATATGGACAAGTGCCTTTTGACCCAATTCTGTAGAGAATGTTGGGACAACAATCACACTGCAGAGCTACAACTAAAACAGAGGAAAAATAACCCACCTTCATTTGCAGAATTCCTACAGCTATTGCGTACAGAGGAGGACCAAGATGATGCAAAGACAGTCTGAATGAGGCAGCAGAAGGGTGCATCAAAGCAAAAGGTCACAAGTCACACACAGTTCGTACATCCAGAAGAACATTTGAACCTCTCGTCTATTGGAGCTTCTTTGTATGGATTTTCTTTCTATTGAACCCGACACCAGCATCACCAAGGATTTACTGGTATTGACAGATCACTTTACTAAGTTTTCTGTTGCCTTACTAACTCCCAATCAGAAGGCAAGAATCGTAGCCAAGAGTCCATGGGACAATTTCACTGTCTACTATGGAATCCCTGAAAGGTTGCATACAGTCGAATCATGTCGAGAGATTTAACTGGACCTTACTCAATATGCTGGGAAGCAAAAATCTAAATGGAGGAAGTATGTGAAACCGTTAGTACATGCTTATAATTTTACTGGAAACTAAGTAATTGGATTCACTCTTTACGAGTTGATGTTTGGGCGATCTTCTTAGTTGCCTGTGGACAATGAGAACTTTCAAGCGCATTCCCAGTATGTAAAAGATCTGAAGTCCAGGCTGGAAGTCGCTTCAAAGAATGCTGCTAAAAATGCAGAAAGTAACAAGATCCGTTTTGACCAACGTGTTACACAATCCAAATTGGAAGTTGGAGATCGAGTTCCAGTGCACAACATGCGGATCAGGGGTAAGCACAAATACTCTCTGATAAATGGGAGCAAGACATCAAGCAAGCTGGAGACCTTTCAGTATACAACGTAAAGCCAGAGAGCAAAGATGGTCCAAGCTGCACTCTGCATAGAGACCTTCTACCCCCATGTGGTTTTCTTCCTGTGGTGGAAACATCAGCTGAGGCATTACTGTGTCTGAACCGCGGCTAACTCATCAGTAGAGCCGAAGACGGCTTGAGCCTGTGAACAAATCAGCTGGAGAAAGGGATCTTATTGAGGAAACTCCTGTCAGCCTTGCTCCAGATCTGTGAAATTTACAGTGGAGAAGGGTCAGGTTCCAAGGGCGTTATCCTCTAGTGGTGCAGAGAACCCTGATCCAGAACATTCCCCTGCCTATGAAACACCTCTGCTGGTGGACCAGGCACAAGATCAATCACTTACATCTAGTGAAGAAGGGCCCATGAAAACCCCTGGAAACTTACCTGATCCTGTTGAAATAAACTTACCTGAAACCTTACCTGGAAACTTACCTGCAGAGATGTAGTCTTTTGGTCACAAGTCCAAGTCAAGTCACAAGTCTCTTTGCATACGTAGCTTAATGTGAGTACTTGAAGCTTGATACTGCAGTCTTATTAATAAACCTATTGTATATGAATGTATCATTTTGAAAAAGTAAGCTACAGAGTATAGTTCATTTCAAAATAGAAAGAACAATAAAACATTTTTAGTATTCTTAACTAGGGACCCCATCCAGCTGGTATTTGAATATAGATCACATGAATAGAGACCCTTGTATTTGTTACGTGACCCATTATGGAGATAGGGGTTATTATTACATTTTATCGTAATGAGTAGATTTGTCCAAATAAAAAGAAAGTAAAGACCAGCTCTTTTCCCATTGTATAGACATACAATATCAACTTAGAAAAGAGTAATTCATTTTATTTATGAGTCATTCTTTATGATTGTTGTGGTAGGCTACTATAATCTAGAGGTTAGCACTGATCAAACCAAAAGGAATAGAATTTATCCTCAGGAGGAAGACAAGTTAATAAACCAGCTGATGGATTTTAGGGATTGTAGCTTTACTGTTTTACACTCAAAATTAATAAAATACGTCTTACAACAGCAGCTTTTTGTCAAACCTCACTCATGTAAATCATATTAGTGAATAAAGACAGCAGTTTGCTCCCTGGGGCTCAGTGGTAACGCTCAGAGTCCAAGTCAAGTCCCGAGTCTTTGGACCACGAGTCCGAGTCCCCATCTCTGCTTACCTGATCCTGTGGGTCCGTCACTCACAAGACTTTCTGAATGATGAGGTTACTGGAGAAAATTAACATCCTGAGACAAATCTGGCTGAGCCACCAAACCTTGAGTGTGTAAATAACCTAATACTGACACTAGTCCAAGTCATTCAACTCATCATAGAACACCACCAAAGAGGTTTAAATAGGCTTCTTTGGGCAATCTATTAATCTTCGTCATTCAGACCTTGTTACACAGTCTGTCTGATATCCTAAGCGCATCAGCCCCAACCGATTCTTTATACCTCAGCTGTCCATGTTGTTTAAGGTTAACATGCAACAGGACATGCAAGGATTATAAGGGGGAGGCTATAACCCAGGTTAAAATAAAGTTAAAATACAAAAGATCTGTCCAGTAGTGGGTTTTCATACATTTCGTGGGGTCCTTGAATGCACCATGTCACATGACATGTTCACATGATTCACTCAACCATGTGTTTTGGAGGGAATATTTGAGCTGCCTCGACGAGAGAAGCTGAGGGACAGCAGCTCAGGGTTACAAGATGAGCTAAAGCTAAGACAACATAGCTATGAATTTCTTCTAAATGGTCCTGTTTATTTGATACAGGCTAGGTGGCCTGTTTTGGGCCAAATGATGGTGAGCTCCTGAATCAAGGCCAGGACAGGCCCTAGGCCTATGGCACTAGGGATGGTTCATTGTGATCCGATCTGTCGCCCTCTGTCTCTACAAAAGGTGATAAATATCAGTAAAACAAAAGATTAGAGAAGAAGATCAGGGATTCAGCTATGTACATTAGCCAAATCAGTGGCTGTCCCATCACTCCTTAATTATTGCCACCACCGTTTCAGAATCGGTCAGGACGCAGGCTGACGCACAAAATGATGGTCACCATTACTCAGTGCCTACTTTCTCACTAAACCAGGGGTTGGCAACCACCGTCCTGCAGCCAGTAATTTCTGGCCAGCCATCTGATTTAGAAAATTGATTGATTACATTATAAAACTGTGAATTCCAAAGATCATCAACATCAAGTCAAAGATAAACCCATCTCTACCTAAAAAAATGTTTATAATATGCTATTTATTCCTATCTGTGTCTGACTTTGACAAACTGTTTGACTCTAGTGTAAGTCCAAATTGGCTCAAAGACACTTACGGGTGTGTGCTCCCAGTGCAGGGAGCGAGCAGCCATGGGTAAGTGTCTGAGGGCCAATTTAGTCATTCACTCATTAATTTCAGAGTGTGACATATTCATAGCAATATTTCTAATGAAGAGAGAATTCTTTTAACATTCACAGTAATCCAGAAGTCTTACCGCTGTTGCTTGTCTTTGTGCTACGTAGGTCTGAGAAGGTGGGCTGTTATATTTTACTCCTATTCATTTTACTTCATCTTAATAGAGTGGGTCTGAGGCCACGAATAATTGACTAACTGACAGTGAATGATTGAAGACATATAAAGAGGGGTCAATTCAGAATCTTGACACAAAAGTCCGTGTGGGAACGTGTTCACCCAGTGTACCAGTCTCCTGAGTGCTGCGAAAATAATGGAAGCCCTCATCTGTACGCGTAACCACAGTCGTTATGTGACTCTTTTGTGCCTCACGCATAAACAGTTCAGCGGCACTCAGCTTATCTCAGTCCCGAAGCTTCCTGCTGCGGTGCGTAATAACGTGTGGTGTGCTGCGTGAGTCTGTCCACATCCTCCACAGAGCTGGACAGCGCCTGACATCGCACTTGTTCTAGAAGAGTTTAATATCTTACCGTTTAATAGAAGAAAAGACAGCTGCTTGTCAAGCGCTTGAGAGCCATGTGTAACCGGCGTGATGCGGCTGCGTTCTATTGCGCCCCAGAAAATGAAAAAGCAAAATGGGCTTTAGAACACAATTTACCACTTACTGTTCCATCTTTGTGAAAAAGGCCAAAAAGCACCCATGTGAATCAATGTAAAACAAAGCAAAGCATGTATAGAATGTAGGGAATGTAAAGTTTGTTGAGACAAGCCTATTTGTGGCTGACAAAGATCATTTTCTAATGTGTAACTCCAGCTTTTGAAACATGTCCCTATAGTTATTTTATCACGACTGCAGCTGCAGAATAAGTTGATTTAATTGCCATTAAACATCTAAACAAACACATGTATCTGTTATTTATTTAGGGGCATTTAGAGACAAAAAACATGGATGTTTAGTTCTGGATGAGTCACATATCATTTGAAAGAGCTATTTCTAATCAATAAATTGTAACAAACTTGTAATTAACACTTTTAAATAGTTATTGAGTTATTCTGTAGAGGGTTAACTGAAATGAAATTTAAAATGTTGACATTGTTTCCTTGCCTAGTGTCAGGTAGGTTTGTTCATTGTTGTTTAGCCATGATTTCAAATAAAAATCCCCCAATGGCTTTTTAGTGCAAACTATTAGCCCAAATTGCACAAAGTATCTACTTTGGCACTATTTAAAACCCAAATTACGCAACTAAGTTACTACACTACTGAGTTGAAATAATATGCTGACATCTTGGTCCCCCCCAGTTAAAAAATCCCATCTGCGCCCCTGGGCCAGGAGTCTGAAGACATTCCCATTTTGATCAACGCCTAATGCCACTGGTCTGGTAGGAGGCTCGTGCTTTTTTGCTCTACCACCACCTCGTTACACTAAACACCACCATGCTGTGTTCCACATGTATTTTTCCCCCCGGACATTTTGCATGTATAAACATTTCCACTCCTCACTCAGAAACAAAACCTAAACTCTGTTTTGCGTGGCTAATTTTTTTTCCATGGATTCTTGGGAGAACCTTTAGAACGGATGGCTTTGAGTTTGTTGTTAAAATGTTTTGTGCTGTGATCCAATGCATTGGGTTTTTTTTAAACTGCAGTGCTTGTAAATATTTTGGGGGTTTTATTGTTTTTCTGGTTTTGGGTTGATTGTTTTCACTGTACAATTTATTTAATACACATCATAACTCAATGTAATCTTTTCTGGTATTATTTACTGACCCCTTCCCTCAGGTAGCCAAAAATCCTATTCTTGTCAATCCACTAGCCATTTGTTTCTATAGGTCTTTGGTGATAACACCTTACTTACATAGGGTTATCCAAATACATGCTACAATTGGCATGTTCAAATGAACATGGGACAATGTGGACAATTTGACAAGGACCCAAACCTACTTTGTCACAATTTCATAGAGTTGAATAAGTGACTGGATGGGAGTGATTACTCAAATCAGGGGAAACAAGTATAAAAGTCCTCAATGAAACCATAATGTCTTTACCTGTAGCAGACTGAAAGATGGAGCTGGGTGTGTGAGGGTATCTTCATTTGGATGTGGAGGCATAGTAAGGCCTCAAAGCCCCACTCAGACACACAGAAGAGGGGTGACATGTTTAATTCATCCTCCCTGCACGTCTCTCAAGTAAATTCTGCTCCTGGCACTGTTTATTTCTGCTTTGTACTTTTGTTTAAAGCCAGTTGTTGACAACTCTTGAGCATGTCAAACTATCACCGCTAATAATTGCTTAAGGAGCTGGAACTTTCTGCAAATGTTGGTTCCTGCTCTCCTCCTCCTCACTGCAGAGTCTCTCAGATGAATTTTTGATTTCTCCTCCTCATTGCCTCACTCTCAGCAGAAAGATTCCCTCAGTAATTCAAAGCCATGGCTTCCAGAGAGAGAATAAAAAAGAATAATGTAGTGCTGCCGCTGCTATCGAGAGCAAAGGCTTTTGACGAAAAAAAACAAGTGCCAAGTGCTGCTCTTTTTGTTTCTTTTTTGATGAACTGACTTTCTCTTGTGTCTGGAGCCTTTTGTTCCTGACCCAGGAATCCTAAAGAGCCTCTTGTTCCGTGCGCCACAGTAGAGAATAATAATGTTATTCAGAGGAAGATGAATGAGAACAAGCAGTGGCCTCGGGCACCGTGCACCTCTCTCTTTGGGTCAAGGCGTTCCTCTGTGATCGCGCCACTGCCACTCATCTGGAGCTGCAGTTGATTAATCCCAATTAGACGGGCTGTCAGTTCCCGCACTGATGGGACAGGCCCAACAGGAAGAAACTGTTTTCACAGCTGCACCATGATCCCTGACAGACTCACTGAGCGACAGACACGTTCCTGTAGTAATGAGCTGATGCACAGTGACATCATAAGAACAGTTTTAAGGTGATTTTTAAATGATCTTTTTAATGGCAGAAAGAACAATAGAAAGTACCAAAGCAGAGTGAGGGGACCCCTGGATGATTTCATATAAAGACCATTGCTCAAGAACATGTTCAGCAATATCTAATAAAACCTCTGAGTCTGAACTTGGATTCTGGGAAGTGTTCCCTTCATGCTCTGGTCTTGGTCTCGAATGTGAGGTCCTGATTAACACTGCTCAGTATGAATGTATTGGTTTGTAATGGAGGGCTTTACATTTAAAGTCTGTCTCCAGATAAGTGTCAGCTCAAACTAAAGCTCTGTGATGGTCAGGTTCTGTCCTTCAGACTCATTCCTGTGGCACAGTGTTGACACAGCAGTTTTCTGAAACCTATTGTATATTTTGGGTAGAGCCAATCCCTGCATCTAAGGCCGCTGACACACTTGATGGGGCCCTGGACAAACCCTATAGCCAGAGGTCCCCCCATCAACCCCTGCAGCAGATCCTGATCGTGAGTAAGAGCGTGGTTTTGTTCAGACGTTATTTGCTTTATCTCTGGGAAACAAAGGCGTCTCCAGACGCTCAGAGGTTAGCTCTCTTCCCTTTTGTTGTTGTCTCTTTGCTGAAGGCTGTAAACAATTCTGCTCCACTGATACACATGCATTCAATGCCTCTGTATTACAACATGATAAAGCTTCTTTTATGACAAAAGTGACAACAGGGTACTGCCTTAACATCATATGCTCGGCAAATATTGAAAGCTGCAGACAGACAGATGTTTTTAGGATAAAATGTCACAACATGCTCAGTGTGAAGAAGTTTTCTGGGGGTTAGACCGACACAACTAAACTAACCTCATAAATATTTACCACAATATCATACGGAGAGATGAGCCTTTGTTACACACTGTGTAACACACTGACAAGAATAGAATGTCTTTATCTTTCATCAAACAGACTTTAGAGAAAATTAAAAAAAAAAAAGATATAAAAAAGTTAACACTGAAGCACTGAATGAAAGTTCATTTAGGCTGGTCATGGGGGGGGGGGCTCACTGAGTTTGTGTGGTCAGCTGGTCACATGTTCATTCAGCCTGTGACTCTGATGCTACAAGTTCCACTTCAATCTGGGATGTGCAGTGAGTATTGAGTGTTGAGTAGGACAGTTTCACACACAAGCCATTTATTTTGCGCTTCAATTACATATCTTTATGTTCTATTTATACAGCCCAGTATCACAACAACAAATGCCTCAAAGGGCTTCACAAAAACAAAAAACGATAAATATGTAACACGATGAACAAGACAACATCCCTTGTACTTAGACCCTCCATCAGGGTCAGAGGAAAAACTCAAAAAACCCAGCCGAGGAAAAAGAGAAACCTCAGGGAGAACCACAGAAGATCCACAGAAGGAGAGATCCACTCCAAGGACGAGAAGGCTGTGCAATAGATGTCTCCAGAACAGTCACTGACAAACAGTCCATTATATGTACATATGTCCATGTAGTGAATGAAAAATTCATGACTATAGTCCATGTGTGTGCCTGTTCTGTTCTACCAAGGCCCAGTACACACCGCTCCCACCATGTTAGGCCCTGATCTTGATCTCTTGATCTTTTCTAAATTCACTAGTGCCTAAAACACAACATGGTCAACATTGCAATAAAAGCTGGGAAACATCCTCAGTCTGTCTTTCCTGACCACACATAAGCGTGACCTTTCCAGCAATCTTTTATGACCTTGTCCCTTGAGATGCTACTATTTTAGAATTTCTTTAATAAAGGCAGTTATTGGTAAAATGTAAAATTATATGTACTGAAAATTGTTAAAGTCAGGCATATTGTGGAACAGCATTAGAAGAAGCATTAGGGAGATAAGAGTGCACTTTTTCGAGGGCTGTGGCACTGACTCGATCACTGAGAACAAACAGGCGCATTAGGAAACAGGCAGGGCTCTGATGGATCTGTGGCGGCGTCCAGACGCCTCATTTTGTCGCCATTGGACCCACGTTATGACCACCAGACTCAGATTGATACGCTCCACTCTGGACCGGTGCAGCGATTCAGCCACGGGTTAATTAAACATTTACATATAGATGCACAGCCATCTATTGTGTTGGGACATAATTTATACCATCAATATGCACTTTAATCAGAGGCAGCGGGAGGTGGGCATGAGCGTGCTCTGTGCTAATTGGCACCATGCTGGCTGCTGTTTTGGTGCACACAGAGTAATGGAGTCCACTATCTCAACTTCCTTCTCAATGTGTTTGTTTCATCCTCAGATGTGAGCTGCTCCTGACGGGACCCTCTCCATCGCAGCTGCCCCCCGAGTGAACCAAAACTTATCCTGGGCCTGTAATGTCCCTAATACTCTCATTAAAGTCAGATAAATGCTCCTGTAAATGGCTCATAAAGCAAGAAGAGCGAGAGCACAGGCTTGTTTGGGGATAATTATGAGAATATTTGTGTAATATTAGCATATTCAGTTTGTACAAAGTCAATTAAATGTTGCCCACAGATTGCATCTGATTTAGTCTCTGTAAACGACTTACGCCTTAGGCTTACAGATGATCTACAGAATGGGCAGTAAAGACATGACCAGAATTTTTTTTTTAATTTAAAGTTTATTTGATAGGGACAAGTATTTTCCATTCTCTGTGTCACATACCACAGCATCTATAGTGATAATTTGTGATGCTCGTCCCTAGAAGGGCTTTTACAAACAAACAACAGACAAATACAATTACAATTTACAAAGCCTTAAACGCAATAAAAACAGTGATGTGTTATGATCACAGAACATATTTCATATTTAGAATGACTCCAATATAAGCCTGTTTTAGTTTAGGAGGCAGGAAGTTCCACAGAGATGTTTTTCTTAGAGACACTTTGCTCCTTGTGTGATGAGCCCACAGCTCTTAGAGGAATTAACTCACTTAGAACATGCAGGGCCTGCCTCCAAAAACATTTATACATTCATTTTCACTGACAAATTTTGATAAAATTTTCAAAACTAAGGATATTAAGCTTAACAAGCAAAATCTGACAATGGTACGCTCTAATAGGTTTTTTTTTAATTTTATTTTTATTTTTTATCCAGAATCTTTATGGCTCTGTTGCAGATCATTCTTGGGGCTTTTATCGTTGTGGCTGTTGCCTGAGACCATGACATTTTACATTAGCTCAGGTAAGAAAAGATTATAGCATGCATCAATGTGTGTTTGCTGCATGAAAGGGTAAAACATTTCTGATCGGTCTAAAAGTATGTAAGATTGCCTTTGCCACTATTATGACCTTTTTAAAGACCATGAAATGTTCAGTCCAAAATTAGGCCCAGATATTTAATTTCTATGACCATGTCAGCGTCTTCACCATTGATTTTTAGATGTAATTTTTCAACAGGATGAGCCCTGGAGGAAAAGCAGACAGACACGGTGTGAACATTAAGTGTGAGAACTGAGTTTTGAAACCATGCTGCTATAGCCGGTAAATGATGTGATAGTTGAGCAGAAACAGACTGAGCATTTTTTTACAAACATATACAACTGCATCATCTGCAAACATTTGGAATCCTGCTCCGGGACTAGTATTAGGCAAGTATCGACAATACTTGAGATATATAAGAATTACTTCTACTACTAAAAAGTTATTTAAACTATCATATTCTAGTTTCCTTTATGTCCTTGATGCTCTTTACAGCGCACACACACAGGCCCCTTCAGACTCTTCGCTAACAAAACCTCAATCATACTCTGGATCAGTGAAACAGGCTGAGCAATCACAAGTGTTCAATTCAATTAAGGTATCTGTTCTTAGACCTTCCACTGAGGAGAGGACAAATTGGGTAAGTCACGTCTTGAGAAAACACTTTGACCATGTTGTGGGCATTCTATGGACATTCTTCGTTGCGACAGGAACAATACACAAAATTCAACAATACACAATGGTCTTCTGTAAAACTGAACATGTTGAGGTGCCTTTCACAATTTGCCAACAGCATAATCTTTAAGTGAAGGTGGAGTGGACCAGAGTCACGTGACACTAAAAATGACACAGAGTGCTCCTTGACTGCCCTCCAGAGGCAGGCCCACAGAATCAGGACAAATCAAACCAAAGGCCCTCCTCCAGGACCAAAACCAACACTGACACCATGAGGAAAAGACCACAGGGCAACAGAGGAGGTTGCCTTGGTAAATAAGGCCAATCAGTCAAAGTGCTGGAGAAGCTGCTTGAGTTCATTTATGAGCCTCAATAACTATTTAATGTAGCATGTTAGGGGCTTTTATTATTGAACTTAATGTGCTATTTGTCCTCTGTTTTCTTTACACAGCAGTCAGCAGACTGTCAGCATGAGCTGCCAACAAGTTCTCAGTACAGCCTCAGATTCAACCAACTGATCTACAGCCAGTTTCCATTTAAAACTAAACTGAAAATGAACTATCTACACTGTTTTTATTTTGTGAACCACTTACATTTGATTTGAAGACCGTCGGTGCTATACTGGAATATTGGACTTAAATATTGGACATATATTACAGAATGTTCTTCTAAAATCCTTTATTTTTTTTAACCTGAATACTCACAGTTGATATTCCAAATCTTGAAATGTATTGATTGCTACAGTCAGAGGTAATGTTAAATATCATTTCTTTCCCATATACTATTACTTTTTGCACTAGAAAAACAAAAACTAAAATAGAAAACTAAAAAGGGCAAACATTAAATTATATAATAATAATAATAATAATAATAATAATAATAATAATAATAATAATAACAACAATAATAAAATACATCTCCTTAGTATAATGCATTGTGCTGTTGTCAGTCATGCTGCCAGTGTGTATAAACTAAGTGTATCTATGAGGCATTTTTTGGTAATTTTTGAGAAGTCTAGCTTCTTACATATCCATAAAAGGAGTCCCACATATTTTGAAACTTTCTCAGAGAGAAGATGCACCTGATTCTTTACCCAAAGGATAATGTATGTCATGGTGGTGATGAAGATTAGGCAGGAGACAGACAAAGGCAACTACAGTCAAATCCCAAACAGGGCAATGCCAGAGTTTCACAGAATCTGTTTTCCTGTAAACAAACCAAAGATTTCTCTCCATTAAGACGATCGTAACATGTGAGGTTGTCAGTGCGTGACCACTACAATCACAAATAGGGTCTACATCTTTAACCATTTTAGAGCCTTACTTTTTTGAGGTGGTTGTGATGTTACACTGTACAAATCCATGTTTAGAACAAAATGATGATCCATACCATTTCTTTTAGCACTTTTTATCGAAGTTCTTCAGAGATTTTATCCTAGTGTTTTTCTGAGAGCAAACAAAGCATAAATACTAAAACATATATTATTATTACATTATTACATACAATATTCATGAAATGTACTTTTGATTGGACTCACATTAGTTTGTCTTTAGAATTTCATACAGTGTATAAAATAAGCCTTCTGTGAGCATATCTGTGCTGTGTCTGACGTGTCCCTGGTTAAACTGAGTCGTCTGCAGCTGACGTCCCGGGGAGAGTGTGAACGGGTGGTACGGGACATTTCCCATGAGTATGTCTGTCTGTCAGCGCTGGAGTGTCCCATCTTAATCTGTTCTGCATGCTAAGCAGCAGCCCACCTCCGCCTCCACCCCAGCCCCCGGCCGCCCCTCAGATTGTTATAAATGCTGTTTATGGTCCTGCTATGACAAGTGTGAAGGGCACGGAGCAGGATTTATCACAGGATTATCTCCTCCACCAATGAGAAGATGGGACAGGCTGCTAAATGACCCTGCAGGGTAATAAAAGGGAGACACCAGCACAATAAGAAGAGATGCATTTATTATTATTGATAATAATCAGAGCAAAGACAGACAACAGTCATTTATGCTACTTTTCTTTCCATTTCATTGACACTTTTTGGGCAATATCATAATAAAATATAATATTGTTTCAACACTAACATTATTTTGTGTTCTCTAACCAGCAAAACTCTCATTGTTGCAAAAGGAAAGTGACTGGAACAGACTCAACATTCTATAACAGATTTGGAACACTTGATCACATACAGTATAAATTATCTCAAGTCAAATCTACAGCATCTTGATTAGTAACACTGTTTATCACAGACCCACTAAACACCCAACAGCAGAAAATAAAATATAAGGGTAAATCACCGAAATCAATTAGAGAACTATATAAAAAAAACTCCTTCTTTAGTGCCTTGCACCTCATTTTCAACATAAATGACTATTTATAGTATATTGGTCCAAGCTGATGTTACACTTATCTGTCTTTTACAGCTCAAGTTGTTCAGGGTTTGTGTAGGCAGATTGTAATCCAGGCATTAGTTGCACATTAGCAGCACCTATGAAAGGATACACAACGTGGTATTAAATACAGTTGCACCATCCTGTAAATGTAGTGCAGAGAGCAGCAGAAAATAGGTCAGAACAAGACTCAATGGTCTTCTGCCAAATGTCTGATGTCTTAATGAGCCAAGAAAAAACTGCCATGTTTGACTTGGTTTTGAAGTATATGGTGCTGGGAGGCATGTCCCAGAGAGGCGTGAGAGCAGCACCCTGTCCCACTGTCCCGGACCGGAGGGTGTTGTTTTAGAGCTGTGCCACTATAAAGACAGCACGACTGAAACACCCCACACATGTAAACACCAGCGCCTGCCAGAGCTTTCCACAGGTCTACAGAGAGACCCACTCAATGTTTTAGATCACAACACAGCAAGATCACCAACTCTTTAACAGGATTATGTTTTAGTTTGATTTGGTCCACCATCAGTTTGTTGTCTGTTTCTGAACATAAACACTTAGGACAAATCAGTTAATTGCTGATTTACTCAGTGGAGCTTTTACACATATACACTGTATTATTGGGTTGTTATTTGGGATTCAAACTCAGGTCTCCTGTAATGACCTGTGAAGACCTGGGATTTATGATCTATCTACCACCTAAGCCTTCATCCTTTCTATTGACAGTCCTCACATCAGGCAGTGCTTGATGGATGGATTTCGGGTAAGTTGTCCAAGAGCAGACCTGAACCTCTCCTGGGACTTTAGCAGCTGTGGTGCTGTGGTGGCCTGGGCTTGATTCATTGTGAGTCATGAAATCATGAAATTAATTTAACCATCTATTTAATGCATTTATTAGTTACTTTACTTACTTACTAAGTCCAGCTTCTTGCATGGACAGTTTGTCTCACGTGCACTATCATGTACATTTTTGTATAGACTTAATGAGTGTGAAGGCGCTCTGGGGAAGTGAGTGGCAGATGAACCAGACAAGCGCAGCACAGACAATAGCTGCTCCCTGGAGACAGCTGCCTAATCTCTGTTAGAGCTTAAACTGTCTATTCAATATTTAATGAGCACAAACTGAATATGTCAAGTGAATATAAGACATCCAAATATGAGCATGTGAGCTTCTGATGCAGCCAACCCGTGCACCTGAATCACAGTTACGGCCCAGAGTCATGTGGCCAATTTGTCTGTTTGTTTTCTGATGTTGTATATATCTTAATAATTTATCTTTATTAATTTAATTGCCAAAGCAGGAGTAACATGCAACACTGGACTATGGAATAACTGTGCACATGTCAGAATGTGGTGAAGTTTGGACAGGACACGCTCCACTGAATAGAGACATTCATGTTTAGCCACCAGACATATTATTTGGCGGTGTGACCCAGAGTGAGCAGCAGAAGGACTTCTGATGTTACCAATAATACACTTGTAATAATGTGGAGGCTTTTCCATTCAGGCCTCATTCATACAGTTTTATCCACATTACAGTTGTACAGTTATTTAATGTGACTGATCCTTTAAACTGAAGTCTGTGAAAATGCTGTGTGACCCAACCTGGACAAAAGAGGCCCACAGCCAGAGAAGGGTGTGGAAAAACTATCCTTTCCTATTCCAAACCAGTGCTGTCAACGTCTGAATGTTACCATGTGATGTTCATCTTCACAGCTTCTCCTCTGATTGGCTGATCCTGAGCTGGCGGTTTCTCATGGTCTAGCTTCTGCCCAAGTGTCCAGAGTGATGCATGAGTCCCATCTGACATTCTGCATGCTTTACAGCCAACAGTAAAACATTTTAGTGCCACACAAATGGTGTTGTTATTAAAACAGTGGGCTGTATCTGTCACTGGGAGACGTGTAGTTATCTTTTTGTGACGCACAGACATATTTTATCATAATCTGCTGAGGCCGAGCAAGGCCTTGTACACATCATTGGCTTTTGCTGCTCAGTTAGATTGTGAAGGTCAGAGTTCCTGCTGCCTTTTATGGCTGTTTAACTTTAAAGAATGATTGTAAGGCAGCAGCCCAGCCAATTTATTCTCCTCGCAGTCAGTCAGTTGGCCACTAACTGATGCGCGACCAGAAGTCATTTCCCTCTAAACCAGGAGAGGAGGGCTTCAAAAGAATAAGAATCAGATTTCTGTTGGCTCTGTACATCATCGGCCAACCTGTCTGCTGATCCTGCTCCAGCTGATTTACACATACACATATACTGTAGTAATTCTCACAACCCAAATGAAACATTTTCATTTAAAAGGCACCCATTCTAAATAAGGGAATTATCATTCTTTAAAAAATGAGGATGTGGGCTTTTTAAAGCCTGCCTCTCACATACAGCCATAAGCATCAAAGTTCTGTGATTTTACCAAAACAGGATCATGTGTGAAAGAGCCAGAACTGATTTCCAGAATATATACTCTGGTGTAAATGAAAGCAGGAACATTACCATGTTCTTCACTGAACCTTTCCCTTTTATTGTGTTGACTTCAGCAGTTTACTCAGCTATATTCATATTACTGCTCCCAAACAGCCATTATTATTACCAGGTCTAGTGTTGATACTTGTGACTAATACTAACCAGTGACCAGTAGGGACTTTACTTTAACATACACATTTTTGTAGAACCACTGCTCAGGGCTTGATTGCACTGTTTAAGGGCACCGTACTGTTTTTATCTGGATTTCGCTGGTGTGGGAGGAGTGGGGCAGTGCAGGGTCAGTTTGATACATTTCTGACCCACTCTAAACTCCCCAAGCTACAGTCAGCTGTCTCTGCTCCACTAACAGGTTGGCAGGTTAACATTATGCACAATCCTCAGAAAGAGATCTATTTGTTTTTTGTATTGAAAGTTCATGCATGTTAAGATTCAAGATGAACTTCACTGAGTGCATTCACAAAACCCCTTTTGATGTTTTTCAATGTTTAAGAACAAGGACTGCTACATCACCCAAAATGGCACAGCCGGGGCCCCACCCTGGAGCCAGACCCGGGGTTGGGGCTCTAATGCGAGGGCCTGGTGGGCAGGCCCCTCCCCACGGGGACCGGCCGGACTCAGCCCAAAAGAGTGACGTTGGGCAAACCTGCAGGAGGGATCGTAAAAGAGCCCCGAAGACCTTGTCTCTGGACATGGAAACTGGCTTTGGGGATGTGGAATGTCATGTCACTAGTGGGGAAGGAGCCTGAGCTTATGTGGGAGGTTGTTTCCTTCAGGTTGGTAGAGAGGTACTGCCTTAAGTGGGGGAGTTCAAGAATCTTGGGGTCTTATTCACAAGTGAGGGAAGGATGGAACAAGAGATAGACAGCTGGATCGATGCAGCTTCTGCATTGATGTGGTCAATGTACCAGTCTGTCGTGGTGAAGAAGGAGCTGATTTACCAGGAGCTTAGAGTAGAACCGCTGCTCCTCCACATCAACATCCTCCAGCTATGGTGCAGGGTGTTCTGGGCATGTCCTTCTGGGAGGAGGCCCCTGGGAAGACCTACTGTAGGACACGCTGGAAGGACTATGTCTCTCGGCTGGCCTGGGAACGCCTCAGTATTCCCTCAGAGGAGCTGGAGGAAGTGGAGGTAAGTTTGGCATCCCTGCTCAGACAGCTGCCCCCATGACCCGGCCCCAGGTAAGCAGAAGAAAACGGGTGGATGGATTCACTGAGTGCACTCCAGATAAAAGAGGACTGTTCCACCACCACTTTTTGACATTCATGTTAAAGCGCAAACCTGCTGCTGCACTCCCCTCCCACAGACTCACACGACTGGAGCCCAGTGTGTGGTCCCTTCAGGGACCCGGCGAGGTGGCAGCTCTGGACCAGGCCTGTCCAGAGGAGTGGTGCAGGAGGGGAGCGGGCACTGACACCCTCATTGAGACGCAGGTCAGCCATGAAATAAAAGCTGTAAAAAAACTATTTGAAAAGACGGCTCCGTTAGTTTATTTTGTGGAAACAAAGGCTGAGTCTCAGTCCTGGAAACAAGTGATTGAGGCACTTTGTGCTGGACTGAAGAGCTGTGAGCAATTACAGCTGCAAGTGGACTGTTGGTTTTATCAACTGAGAGTGTGAGGAGCTGAGCTGCAGACTGAAGAAATCAGTCCTAATGTCCCTTCACTCAGAGGAAGTTACAGTAGAACAAACATTAACATAACATAAATATACATTTCATTTAAGATCTGAGCATTGTAAGTTGAATCAAACTCATTTCAATTCTGACTGAGTCTGCTGTAGTGTGATTTGAGCTCTGTGCTGGGCATTTGTGTTTGATGGGATATGCTCAGGTTTTATGAACCAAAATCATTCATGTGTTACCAGCATATATTCTGGCTCTTATGGGAAAAGAGTCACTTGCCATAGACTTAAATACTGTTGGTAATATGAAAGGGAAGTCACCACAATAGTGAAAAATATGTCTACATCTGAAGGTGCCAGCGAGCAAATACTTTGTAAAGTCATCTTTTTCAGACACACTGTCAACATGAGTTTTAAAGGTAGTTGGTCCTGATTCCAGTGAAAAACCCTTTTCTGTGGACACATTGAGTTGATTAGAATAGAAAAGAAGCCTTGGATAAAGTTGTAAAGACTGACATTTACAACCTCTCTCTGACTGAGAATCCACTCATTACTCGTCAAGACCTTGAAATAACAATTAGAATCTGCAATTAGCTCATGTTTGTTAGTGCATGGCAGTTTTTGGTTCAATGGGAGTTTCAGTTCTGGTGATACTGTATTAATGCTATTAGATGATGTAAATTATGACCTTATGAACAACAGTGGGACTAACAAAAGTCAACCTGAAGATGTACAGCTGCTTTGTCATAATATGAATATGATTTATCTATAGGTTCCATCTTAAAGCAAAGTAGCTTAACTTGAGCAGCCAAACTAGATGTACAATGTTACTACAGGCTCATTACAAGTTTATTCATTATATAAGATTATAAGTGTCAAAAGAATGAATGCACTTGTCAGTAGGATTAGTATTGTAGCACTAATCTGGGTTACGAGTGATGAAGTGTTATTGTGAGATCTGATTGTTCCTGCACAAGGCTTTTGAGTTTGAATGGTTGGACAGTACAAGCAGAAGAGAAACACACTTACTGACAGTGCAGTCACCTTTATCGCAGCTACAGCCACTGGAAAACTGTTCTGTTCTTTGAGACAAAGTAACATTTGTCAGCACCTCTGGCAATGTTAGTCCATTGAATCAAGCTGCACGTATATTAATTAAAAGTATGTGCTGTAAATAATACCAGGACAGGTTCAGACAGAGTCTGCTTTGATGATAAAAGGTGTCTGACATGTAGAGGCTGAACTGTGAGACTGGTTCAGCCAGTCTTCAGAGCATGGCAGAGCTCTCAGTGAGAAAGTGTGAAGTGCTGTCAGTGGCAGACTGATGGATGAGGCCTGTCGTGTGACTGCACTAATAATTCATGTTGTTCTTGTTACTGGAGGATCAGATGAAAATGAAGAAAAGGCAAACAGGAGTTACTGAAACTCTACAGATCAAACAGCTGCAGGCTGGAGAGGGATTCTCAGTCACTGCTGACAGAAAAGACAGAAAGCTGCTCAGCACAGGTCATGGTTCACCAGTACTCCAGTCTTCACTTTTAAGTGTGTGTGTGTGGGATTTTTGGCTTTTATTTGATAGAGACAGTGTGGATGGACAGGAAACAGGGGGAGAGAGAGGGCGAATGACATCGAGCAACTGGACCTAAATCTGAATCGTACGCGGGTCGCCCATATGTGTAGTTTGAGCTCTACCTGGTGAACCATCGAGACGCCCCAGCTAGGTTTACTGACCTAAAATGAGATGAATGTGTAGACACGTATTCTACTCAACAACTCTGGCACTTTAACAAAAACAACAAAAAATTGTTCAAAGACCTTGCTTAGAAAAAAAAGAAATCTGAGATGGTGTGGCACTGTCTCCCCCACAACAGGACAAATATGGGAAGATAAGTAGGAGTTAATGTTTTATTTCACAAATACATTCACCCCCATATTGTTGTAGAGGGTCATAGGTCTTTGTGTGGATTAAAAGGGATTTTTATTGTTTGAGGTTAAATTTGCCAATTATAGCTCCAGGCCCACAGTTATTTGTTTATCCTCAGCCATGTTAGAATACTATTCAGACCATAAACTGAAAACTAGGCCAGAGTTCATAAAAGGCCATTACTTGTATCAGATATATTGTGGGCAATTATTTTGATGGTTTGCTTCATTCAGTGAAAAAGAAAATGAACTGAAGCTACAACAGCTTCAGTTCAGTTAAATCAGTTATGATTGACCTCTGACCAATGCAGGACGCCACAGTGAGGCAGAGTGTGTGTGTGTGTGTGTGTGTGTGTGGTGTGTCTGTGGTGAGCTGTGTGTTGGCCTCCCCTCGGCGCTGTCAGCCTCATCACCACAACACAATCTGTCGCTGATCCGAGCGGCTGCCAACAACTGAATAAATCATGTCGAGCTGGAGGTGATGTGTTTGAAATCATGTGTGACCCACATTAGAACACTGCTCCGTCTTTGTGTGAGTCTGATGACATTATGGACCAGTTTGTTTGCTCACTGAGGACTGAGCCTTGCTAAAATGCTGACAATGGGACCCTGTAAGTCTACTGCTGCTCTGCGGAGCCTCTTCATTCTATGGATATGTTCACTATTGACAAAATCAGGACATTTTGTCTGGTAATCTTCTTCTTTCTTTGTGAGATTATGATGTGACTGTGGAGAATGAAACTCGAATGAAATGAAAATGTGATTTTATTAAACGTCACTTTTTTACCATACTGTAAGCTTCACTGGTCAAACTTTAGTGTCACACTCACTCTTAGCACATCCTGAATCACACTCAACTCATCATCTCTGTCAAAAGCATTGACAACGCGAGAAGAGAGCACAGGTGAAATAATCCTAATTGAATCTGTGAAAAGGGCTAAAGACAAATAAATCAGCAGCATTTTGAGTTGTGTTAGTGTGAGCATAAGAACTGAGACTAAAGCGAGCTCATAAAGATGGAGTCTCACACCAACAGTCTAACACCAGCAGTGTTGGTTAAAGTACGTCAGAGTACTCAGATTACTTTTTTGTAATAACAAGACACCTAATGTGTTAGTTTTGTAACCCAAGTAATCCATTGTTACTTTTGCAAATCAGTGACGTGTTAATTAAGTGAAACTCACTTCACAAACAACATCAATCTACTTCTCATCAGGCAGCACAGCTCCAGCTGACACACGTGTGACCTGTTGTGTGTGTAGAGCTCGGTGTGGCACGAGGAAGACACAGTGAGCTGATGATGTACACGCAGTGTATCTGGCGATGTGAGCCAAGAGCAGGAGCTGAAGCCTTGTACTCTCTGCAGAGGTGCAATGTCACACTCTTATGTTTAAAGTTGCACACACGAGTTGTTTTACTGCAGCTAAAGCTCACATGAGGTTATCGCTGTGCTGCCTGTTGTTTTCATAGGAGCCTCTGATCAAAGCAGCTGAGTCTGGTGTCTGTCTAAGTTCCATTCACAGGACAAAGTATTGCACTGCTGCCTGTAACAGTTCTTTATCGAAGTTTTTCCATTGCTGTTTTAACTATAAAAAACGTGCATATAACCATAATGACCAGCATTTTATTTTAGGTATTAATTCAATCATATTTTTTTCTTCTTTTTTTTTTTAACAGAACATTTACTGTATTTATTATATGTGATCTTGTCCACTTTTTTAAATTACACAAAAATGTCTTTGAAAATGAAATAATTAACACAAGTTAAATATGCTGCACATTATATTAAGGTTTATGTTCATGCTAATTATTTAAAGTTTTACTCTCTAATTTTAAGGTCAATATTAATTAATTAATTAATTTATTTATTTATTATTAATTTTAAATTTAAGTCAAATTTTATATTTAAACCATAATTGAATATGTGGCACATTATGTTAAAGTTTATGTCCATATTTAACTCCCCGATAATCCAGGCAAAGGTGCGCAGGAACTTTTGCTTTAAAAATTGGGCTCATATATACTCTGTTCTGCAGTTAAATTTCAAAGCTGTAAAAGTGTTAGAGAAGTGTTAGAGAGATGTCAACTAAACCACTAAATCTCTGAGCTGTCTCTGTTGATGTCAGTCATGGTCTGATTATGACTCAGGGAACAGCACCCATCATCTTCACTCAGTTTTGGTAAAAGAAAAATATCTAACTATCTAACTAACTATTAATCTGTTGTATAGGAGGAACTAATTCATTTAAAGCAACAAACATAAATAATCTTTTTGTTTCACCACATTTACACAGAACACTTGTTCATTAGTTTTTCTCTGATAACATCCACAGAGACTCAAACTGAACTGTAAAACACCTACAGGTGATGACAGTGTCTCAAGAGTTGATCTTATCTGAGTCTCAAGTTAAATGTAACAAAAAAATCTGTTTTAATTTTTCTGCAGAATTTTGAGCGTTGTCCCTTTATTGAAGGTGTTTGCTGTTAATAAAACAAGAAAATAACAGTAAAATAACATTTTCTTTCTGTAAATTTCTGTAAATTTAATGTTTTTCCACATTATTTGAATTCGGGTTTTACATTAATTTTATGGTTTTTGATTGGCCAGTCATTTACTTTTTTTTTTTTTAACGTATTGTTTTTTTATAGTGTAGAAACACATGAGTAGGTACTCTAATGCATTAACTTTTATGAGAGAGTTATGCAGTAATGTAACATGTTTCTCAATAACATAATGAAGTAAAACACACTGAGTAAAGAGTAAAGAGTAAATAACTATGACTATATGATTTTTCTTTGGTACAGTGTGTGATAAGAGTTTTCACAAGAGAACAACAAGCTCTAAACTCCCGCTCTGCAGCCTGCACTGCTCCTCTCTGCTCTGACAGCTGTGCCTACTGCTCCGTACTGAGCTGCCCCAGGTAAAGATGTTTAACAGGACCGGTGCACTGAATGTCCCAGCAGGTCTCTCTATAAAGACCTGAAAATACAGCGGGGCGTAGTGGAGGCTGCAGTTTAGAGCATCATGTTCACACCACATTTTCTCATGCACCCCTCTTTTCCCTCCTTTCTTGATCCTCTGCACCTGTCCATCGCTCCAGTCAGCTCTGGTGACAGCGGGCAGGGCACATTTACCTGTCACGACATGATCAACCTTCTTACACATTATCACAGCTCTATAAATCTGGGCTCAATTATCCAAGGCATGTGTGGCTCAAAAAACTGAACTGTAGAACTAAAACTGAATTGTGAGAACTGAAACTGAAAGTACTGGAGAACTGATTTTTAAACTGGGTAACGCAGTTTCAAAGGGAATTAAAGCTGCAAGCAGAGTCAATGGCCCTCACCTTTCCTTGTGACCATTCCAATTTTGCAGGAGGCACTGTTGGTCATAGGGCAATGTCCCCACAGGGTTTTTTCCGGGTCCTAGGCTGTATGTCTGTGTCAAATTTCATGAAGACTAAACAAACTAAACTCTTCCCTCCCATTCATCAACATGGCAATTCCATGGCAACATGGTGGCAGGTAGGAGTGGGTCGTCGTAGGCTTTCACGAAACTACATCTCAAAGTCATATTCAAAATTTGTAGAGGGCGCTGGTGCTGTGTTTTTAAAGATAGTGGTTTTCTTGTCAAATATTTGCATTCAGAATTTGCAAAAGGGAGGCACCTTCTGTCGAAAATTTGGTAGGTCATTGGATGAAGCACCGAATAGTATCTGCCTACCATGAGGTTCCTTACTTGGAAAAACGCTAATGTCTTTCGGCGTAGCCATGTTGATAACAAAGAGGAGAAGAGAGCACTTGTTGATTTAATCAACAAACCCGCCGCTTCCTGTTAGTGCTGCCACATCATTGGTCAAAAGAATCCGGCGAGCCCGGTTCGACAAGCTGTTTGCTTGGTGTGATACAAGATGGATTTACGCGAGTTTGGAAACTCCCCAAATCTCACAAGAATCCAGCTGCAGCGCAAGGTTATGGCAACATGGTTACAGGAAGGGGTTAGTCGTCATAAGCCTTTATCAGGGGGCCATGTGGGATGTGGATACCAAATTTAATTCGCCTACGACGAATTAAACATAATTTTTTTAATTTGCTGGTGAATCATTAAGACCACAAAATTTGTGGTGATGCCATGGCTAAAGTGTTACCCTTACGCAAAAAAATTGTGTCATTGTGTCATTCTGTCAAACGCCCTAGAACAAATTTGTTAAAATATCAGGAGCATGACATCTGACTGTGCGACTTATATACCCTTATCTGGGTCTAAAGATTACAACAAAAAATGCATCACACACGGGATATAAACCTCACACAGGTATACAATAATATAAAAGCAAACTTTAAGAGGTGGGTAAACCTTCCCATTTCCCTGTGAGGTTGTGTCAATATAGTTAAAATAAATATTCTCCCAACTTCAAACTATACCCTCTGGATACTACCAGGTCTGATTCATAAATCATGGTTTGAACATTTGCATAAATTAATATGGCATGGGAAAAAGGCTAGATGTTCATATCTTAGGCTGGCAAACACATATAATAAAGGTGGACTTCAGCTACCTGATTTTTATCAGTACTACTTGTCAGCAGATCAATGAATTATTTGATATATCTATAAAGAAAGACTGGAAACACATAGAGGAACATATGCTGAAAAGATCAAATATTATAAGTTACAATGTGTACAATATGAAAAAAAAATGAAAAAAAGTGCTAAGCCACACTCCGATTAAAGTCTCCTTTAACATTCTTAAAGTCTGTGCTAAGATTATGGGCATGAATTCAATTTCATTAAACCAACCTTTATGGCAAAATCAAAACATTACTCTCAACAATAAACCTATAAATTGGAACAAATGGAAAGAAAAAGGAATTACAAAGCTCAGACATGTGTTTTCTGAAAGAGAATTCAAGACATCTGATGACCTGGTCAGTGAATACAATATACCAAAATCTGAATACTTGCATTAGATTACATTAAAGCAGTTTATTAAAAGGAACTTTTTTAAAGTAACACTTAAAGAAGATCGAACAATGACAAATTTAAGAGTATAATTTGCAACCCTAGCCTAGCCTAACAACAAATATATAAATTATATATAATAAATATATCGATTTTCTCTAACCTCACATAAACGAGTGTGAGTCCCTCTGGTTCATGGAACAGTGTAACAGTGCTCTTTCCTGCCCCTCCCCCACATGTCTGACAATTAGCTGTGGGATGAGGGGGGGCCTGGGAACAGCAGGGGAGTGTGGAAGGAGGGGGTATTTATTACCAATAAATTAGTGTCGTTTTCTGTGGCCCACTCCCCTCTTTCTCTTTAGGCTCTGAACAGTTTGTGGCAGGCCGCTCCGCCTTCACTTAGTGCACCTGTTTACAGTGATGATGACGAGGAGGGGCTCCCTACAGCCGTCAGGTGTGAGTAGCGCCACCATAAAGTCACTGCGAACTTGTGAACTCTCCACCAACAGAAAAAGCACAACAACACCAACAAAAGTCACATCCAGATATGAACACGAAGCATGATGAGAGGGGGTCAATCACTAACTGAGCTGCACAGATTTAATCATAACTGCATCAGGGTCACAGATGACGTCTGACATGGACTTAGTGCCACTGTGTTTATGAGATTTAAAGCAATGGGTCTCACTGGATTGGAATAGGTCAATCTTCTGTCAAGTGAATTTAACAAGTAAGATGTATATTCTCCTGAAATGAGATTTCTACAGAGTTCAGGGGTCATTCTGGTCATGTATTTTCTGTTTAAAAAGTGTTACTTTTGATTGTATTTGTTAAGATTAATGTTCTCATCTCAGTTTTGTTATTTGTCCAAGATTTACATAAATGTGTGGTAAAGTTAAGTTCCTGGATATGTTTAACACTTCAACACCTTGAGGTCATTTACGCTCTGGTTAAGGCCGGTAGCTATTTCTAAACCCATGTAGTGTTCACCACTCAAGAAATGTAATATAAAACATGAAAAGAAAAATTACTTGTAAATTTTTGCCATCATGTCAGAGGAGACTGAAAACCCATCAGGTTTTGGGTCCAGGCGTGGCACAGAAGGACGAAGATGGCAAACGTCAGTTTTTAACGGAGATGAAGCAAGGTACGAATTCTGAGAAGTTAAATTTCTTGGCCATGTTTTGTTAATGGGCCTCAAGAACACCATGCTACGCAGCAGATTATGGAAGTAAAGCCCTAAAAATACTTCGAGAACACTACACTTGTATACTGAACGTAAGTCGAGACGGAAAAGTTTGACAACAAACCCAAAATCTGACAATGTGATGAAAGTTGGCATGTCTTCCATAACATGTTGTGGATGTGGAAACTGTGGGTACGTTGCTAAAGACTGACGCCAAAAATGTCAAAATGGTGCAACATCTATATAAGTTCAACACCATGCAGGAGGAAGACTAGGCCACAAAGATGAAGCAAAACAAATTGCAGAAAAACAAAAAGACAATGATGAAGAACAAACTTTTGTTTTTAAAGTTAGTCAAAAGTTTCTGACTGGCAACTAAAAAAGTGGAGGATTAATGGTGGATTGTGTAGCTTCACACATCAGAACAAACAATGTAGCTTTGAAACGAGGAGATGAGAAAATATTACTACAGGATGTAAAGGAAAGAGACATCATACTCTTTGATTGATTTTTTTTGTGAAAGCCGCCACCGTCAGTGGAGACAAGGTGATATTCAAAGAGGGATAGAATGAATTTATCAACAAAGATGGGACAGTCTTTCACACAAAGGAATACAACAGTTGAAAATGGTAAATAGGCCTAGTGTTGAATCTTTAAATGACTTTGTGTCTTTAGATAACGCAAACTTAACATGTGATATCAAAAGTTGGCATAAGATTTAGGGACACTTTAATGTGAATAATAAATGTATTGTATGTAATGTGGTGTTAACATTACCAGATGTAGTAGAAGGCATGAAAATCACAAGTAATGACAAGTTACTGTGTGCACTGAAGGGAAATTCACTAACACAAGGAATAAGAAAAGTGACACAAAAGCAAACAGAGCTGCAGAACTTGTGCTTACCAACTTAGCAAGCCCCATTGAGTCAACGAGTCAAAGTGGCCATAAATATGCCATTTCATTCACTAATAACTTTTCAGGTGCAATATCCGTTTATTTCCTCATAAACAATGTGACATCACCTCAGCAACAGAGAAGTTTCTTGCAGTCTGTGCACCATACGGCAACGTTAAATGCATTAGGTCAGAGAGTACACAAGCTGTTCCTTTCAGTCCTTACTCAGAGAAAAGGGTATAAACCATGAAACATCATACCATACTCTCCCCATCAAAACAGCAAAGCTGAAAGACAGTGTAGAACTCTTTTTGAGATGGGAAGATATCTGTTAATAGATACAGGTCTGCCAAAAACACTGTGGCCTTATTCAATCCAAAATGCTGCTCACATCCGTAACAGATGCTACAGTGATAGAACTAAAAGTACTCCATATCAAATGTTAAATGGTTTTTGGACTGCATGAGCTTTGTCCCAGAAATGACAGTGGTGTTTCTGGATGGTGTTCACATGTGGCTTCTACTTTGCTAGAAACAGATATTTCTCTCATTTGTGGACCACACTGTCCTGTGTCACAGATCTGCACTGTGCTCTGATTGTGTTCTGCCCCTACTTTTAAACCCCCACACAAACCTTCAGGTTCCCGCTCCTGAAGCGAACACCGTGCATCATTTACTTAAAATATTAGGTTAAGTTGCTTACATGTTTGAATAACTGTAGTTTCAATATTAGCACAAAAATCAGAGTCATCGCAAAATACTTGGCTCATATTTTGTGAGCGTTGTGTTATCTCTGTTAAGCTAATTACAGGTCAAACAACACAGGTAATGTGTTGTATATTAATAACTCTGAAGTTCTGCCTCTGTTTGATACCTTGTAAGAAGTGAATGCCACATTATTCACATTAATACAGTACAGTGACTCTTTACCCTGCTGATGATGGAAACGCCTCTAAAAGTGTGCAGTTCTCAACTGTACCATATCACTCAAAGGATAACAAGCTGATAAGACTAGTTTGGGAAAAAAAAGTTTAATATTTTGCAAAATTTGAACTTCTGTAAGGGAGTGTGTCCCATGGCTGCGGCTCTTGTATTCTCTTATATTTGGAGAATGTGTCAGGTGATAACAGACCTCTGTGTGTTTTTGCCTGGAGCCGTTGTGTTGCGTGTGATGGCGTTAATTTACGACACTTTGAGGAATTTTATCTCCAATGGGCAGCCATAAACTAACACCTAACAAGACACTTCAAAGGTGTGCCGAGCAGAGAGGTGTCAAACAGAGCGGCGCTGCCTCAGTTTCACCCACTGCAGATTGATGAGCTGCTGTGATTAGCTTCAGGAAGAAAGACATGTTCAGTGAAAGAAGAGCAGTGGTGCAGCTGGTAAAGGACAGAGCAGGCCCCGGGGCTTTGGAGCAGTTTAGACAGGAAAAGCAGCTTCCATATGGGGACAAGGAAAGGTCAGTCCAATCACACTTTGCAGTTCGTACTCTTCCAAAATCTTGCTTCAGCTGACCAAGTACAAATGGGCCTCAGCACCATTTCTTATGCATAAGGACAACACAACATATGTTTTTATTTAGCATTTATTCACAATGAACACTGCAAAACACTATGTTCTGTGTTGGAAATGTTCACGCTGATGTAAATCCTTATGTAAATGGCATAAAATACAGTAAGTCAAAACATTTGTTTTAGTAAATGTTATCATTCTGAGTGAGTATGATGAGTTTATTCTAAACTCTGTCTGTTGTTACTGTTGTATTTGTGGCTCATATTTCATTGTGACCTAACATGGACTAACCATCTGGAAACATGTCTCTGATCCTTTGGACCAGAACCGTGACGTTCTCTTCACTGTTACACAGCACTCCCTGCACACATATGGCACGTCCCACCTCAGCCTCACTGAGTCCAGACATCATCCTAAATACCACTAACACACTGTGGTGCTCTATAGCTGCTGTAATTAATCATGACTTGTTATTTGTCAGCACTGTGCCTTAATTAGGAAGAGTGTCACCAAATTACTGCTCATTAACAATTCTTGCTGATAATTCAGAGTGAAGCAGTGCTGTAGATGGGCCTCAGACAGGGCCAGGCGCTGGCACCACCACGGATGAAGAGGATGGTTCTGATTCTGATGAAAGGAGCAGGCGACACATGGGTTATTCACAGAAATGAGTGAATACATTACACGATGAAATGCTGAAACATCTTCAATATGACATTTTGAGACGAGGAGTGCTTAGCGGCGACTCACACACTTCCTGCAAGAATCACTCTGTATCCGTTTATCTGTGTATCTTTTGTAACTTTTTGACTATGAACATAAAGCTTTGTCGTAACAGTTTTAATTATTTTTGATGTTGATTAAGTGGCTGTAATGTATCATTAGAAGGGTCTCTGTGTGTAAAGGAGAACATTTAACAATTAGTTATCAGTCTCATTTTGGACCCAGCAGTTCAAATTTGTCATCCCACCTCTGTTGTCTGTTGTGAGACCAAGTTTTTGTTCAGTATGGCATTTCATAAAGTGCACAGTGACTGCACTGGTCTGAGGAGAGTTGGCTTCTTGCTCTCCATTTCCTGATTTTGAAAATGGCTACTCTCCACAAATGCAATGCATGTGAAATGCAAAAGCTTCTTTATTTTATTATGACTTTTTTTTCAAACTGTAAATCATGAGAATCATTTTGTACTAATGGACAATTCAGTTACACTGTCAAAGGAAGGAATCTAATTGGACTTATGTTGACAGTTTAGAACTGCTGTGCCAGAACAGAACCAAGCTGTCAGTGCACTAGTCTGAACAACATATTAAATCCTGACATATAATGTCCTGCCAAATAATGTCTTTACATCTAAGTTTGTCGTATTTATGTTTTTATTATATTTTGTTTGATACATGCAGTAAAGTCTATTTACTGCAAGTGTCTGAGTCATAGACATGTTCTCACAGTTGCACAAGTAGTCCCTATGTACTCCGTAAGTAACCTGCTCGTCACTAAACTATATTTCTATGAAAGAGTTGTTTGTATAAGTGATACATCGGGATTATGCTCATTGCACCTGTGTGAGCCAATCAGAGTCAGAGTAAAGTCTTTCAGAACACAGAGTGAAATCACATGGAACCCAAACACAGTAAAATATCTCTTGTCAATGTTTTACATCCAGTTATTTTAAAGCATGAAATATCATGATCAATTTCCCCTAAAAATAACTCTTCCCTAACATTCTGTGACCTTTGCCCTTTTCCTAGACTGCTGTAGCCTATGCTCAGGTGAGCTCTGGAAAAGACACAGAGTGATAATTCCACTAACATTTATCCTTAGCATATATAAACAAGACACAAAGTCTGGTTAAAATGATTAGAGGCAGAGAGGGATGGATAAAAAAAACAAAACATTTAGCTTTTATTAATTGTATAAGCTTGCATCCATGCAAGAAAACAGCGGACACCATGGACAGACCATGGACTACAGCAGTTTGTCACTTTTGTGTAGTGTTCCCAATGATCCATGAGGCTCATCAGAACAGCACAAGAACAACATATCACATTGTACTTTTCAAGTTATCTTTATATTTCACTACAGTACAGTGAACTTGTGGCAGACAGTTTTGTCAGTTATCTGATTTTTTTTCCCCTGTAAATACTGAAATGGAAAATGGCCTTCATACATATTAACGGCTTCTTTATAGCTGTAAAAAACTCCTGCCACACTGGCACTGACCACTGCAGCTGAGCTTGGACGGACTGTATTTCTGTACACAATGCTAACTGTGTGAACAAAGCCAAAGCTGAGGGACCAGTGAAAGTATTTAAGTTGTGGTTGAGTGTGTTCTGCAGCATTAAGTGTCCAGTCTCTTTCTGCCCTCTGTTGGTTTTACGTTTCTGGGTAAATATTTGAATGGAGTGTGTCCTTCCTCCTTGCTCTTCTTTCGGAGCAGGAATGTCAATAGCGGCAGGCGGGAGTTTTCCTCTTTAAATGTCATTTGTTTTACTTGTGTGTGGTCACAAAGCTCCGGGGGAGACGGGGGCACAACTGACATTTTTACCCCAACACTGCTGGTCTCTCAGCAACACACTCAAACAGCACATTATTGTGTTGGAGTAATCCAGGACGTCCGACCAGACACTCCTCAAACTGGCGCTGTGGACACCTCCGTCAGATGGAACAATGCAGCGCTCTTCAACAGGCTTCTCCTCCACAAGAGCAGTGTGTGGGCTTTGGACCACTGCAACAGAGACTCCATTAAACTCACAGAACTGGCCCCTCTGTGGGTTATTCACCACTTTTATTAAAGCCTGCATTAATATGTAATTTTTATGATAAATCCCCAGAATGTGGCGCAATACATTTGATTCCAAATATGGGTGTAAGGTTGGGGTGGGGAATGGGACAAATCTATAATGAAAAAAAAGTTTGTGGGGCCACATACTTAGGACATGTTTCTTTTTTTACATAAAATTATTTTTTACAATGAATTAAATGTATTTTTTTATAGTCAGCTTTATGAGTCCTGGTTTAAATATTCATTTTCTCCAGTTAAATTCATATCATATTTTTCACTTTACAGCTTTATCTTCTGTCTGTTTCTAAACTTAATCAAGCGTGGCATATGCATAAACATAAACCATAAGAGATTCCAGTCAACTGCAACTCAATTTTTTTACAGCATGTTTTTGTGTAACCCAACAAAACTATTTAAACAGGTTAATAATAATAATAATAATAATAATAATAATAATAATAATAATAATAATAATAATAATAATAATAATAATAATAAAGCAGTGAGCGCAACTACTGGGAACAATTGGTTATGTCAAAGTAAATAAAATTAAAAAATCTTTATTGTATTATATTTATATGTTTTTCTTGCTTAGATAGCACTCTGAAATTATTGGCATGTGATTTGAGACTCATTATTAATAACTATAACAATCTGTTTAACTCTAAAGAAATTTACATAGTGATGGTTCAGGGGTTGGTGTAGATGGCCATCGGATAATCTGCTAAACATATTTATTTTTGGTATTGTTTCCTAAATAATTAAATTCAAAAAGTTTCTGTTCCACAACTTCTATGTTTCTTGTAAATGTTATGAGATCATTATGTGTCTGTAAAGGCTTTAGTTTCAGACTCTGAATTTGAGAGCATTACCCTGGCCATATTTGAACCTTTTAACCAGTTTGAAAATTGGTTACTCTTTCTCACTGAACTAAAGTTAAAGTCATTTCTGAAAAATGCCTGTTAAACTGTCACATTAAAACACTCTCTACAACTTATTTAATATTTTAAACATGATATATGTTGTGGTCCTTAAAGTTGAACTAACATGAGGCAGATAAAGTCAACAAACCTTTTAAATATTTTGAATTAATACTTTGGTAAATTGAGCCTAAGGTCAAATGCATTGAAATGAAACATTTAAGTTTGTCATTCTGAGGTTATTACATTTTGGCTTTATTTAACTGGCTCTTGGCTCTTGTGTCCAATAAAAGCACTGTGCAGGAATGTTTCTTTTAATCGCACTATTAAATCTTTGCTGGAACACATCGGCTCTGCATTTAGTTATAGTATTAGTTATAGTAATAGTATAGTATAGTAATAGTATAGCTATTGAAACAAATTTGATGAAATTGCTGTTTGTTATGAATGCCGCATATGCCTCTCACCTTGGTTTTGTCTGTGCCGTGACGCACTGTGAGTGAGAAGAACAGGCCTCACCTCTGCGCTTTTCAGTCACTTTTAATGATGTGCTGCAGAAACAGCGCGTGCTTATACTTAGGCCCAAAAACCCACAAAAATCTCAGACAGTCCCTGGTTCAGAGGAGCATGCAGCGGGACTCAGAGCCACACAGCCTTTTCTGGTCCATGACTGTTCATACAAATAAGAAAGGGTTTATTTTATTCATCTCTTTTGATACAAAAAAAAAAAAAAAAAAAAGAAAAAAGAACGGTATAGTGCAGTGGAGTTCTTTTGGATGGTCCGGTTCACATCAGGTGAAACGTCCAGTGCTTTTAGGTAGGACTTGTTCCGGTGCAGAACCAGCTCAGTCTCAGATTTAGACAATTTTTGTTTTAGTGAAAAAGTACATCCACTTTGTCCGCAGACACACACTATTCACAAAGTTCAGTCTGTTGACGAGCCGCGCGGCGAAGCGCCTCAGTGCACTGCCACTGCAGACTGCAGCGCAGCAGATGAGGACAGCGCGTCCTGGTGCGCGCTCGGACTGAGTCCGGGGGCCGTGTGCGGGGACGTGGGGCTGAGGGACTGCGGGGAGTGGGCGAGGAAGGGCAGGTGCGCTGGGAGGCCTGGCAGCGCGGGTACGGAACCGGGCGTTGCTTTGATGGGAACCGGGACCGCGGGCAGCGTCTGTCCGCCGTGGCACAACGCTTTGAGCGGGACGCCGTACGCCGAGTAGTCGCTGGTTGCCATGGAGACAGGAGCCACCGGGTCGTACACGTGCGTCCAGGAGGGCAGCGGGCCCGGCAGCGGCGGAGCCAGGCCCGGGACCTTGTAGTCCCGCGCGATGATGCTCTCGATGGCAAAGGGATGTTTGAAGCCGGACGGCGGCGGCACGTGCCCCATATAACCCGCCATCTGCGGCAGGTGCGCGGCCGCGTGCAGTGCGCTCAGTCGCAGCTTGGCCTGCGCGTGCAGGTAGTGCGCGGCTTCGTGCGTCTTGCTGGGCGCCAGCACGTCCGCCGCTTGCGCGCCGCTGACTTTGAAGCGCTTGCGGCGTCGCAGGAAGCTGCCGTTCTCGAACATGTCTCCGCAGCTCGGGTGCAGCGCCCAGAAACTGCCCTTCCCGGGCTGGTCCGGCCTCCGCGGGATCTTGATGAAGCAGTCGTTGAAGGACAGGTTGTGGCGCAGAGAGTTCTGCCAGCGCTGCGTGTTCTCGCGATAGTAGGGGAAGCGCTCCATGATGAACTTGTAGATGTCGCTGAGCGGCAACATCTTCTCGGGGGAGCTCTGGATGGCCATGGCCGTCAGAGAGATGTAGGAGTACGGTGGCTTCTGGTCGCTGTATGTGTTTCTGCCGGGCCGCGGCATGTTTCCGGACCGGCTCCGGGAACTGTCCCAAACTTCTCCTAACTGTGAACGCGAGCACCGGAGTGGACCTGCTGCATGGTCTGCACTGGTCCCAAAGTCCAAACTGGTCTAAAGTTGAGCACAGCAGACAGCAGTCTTCTCTCAGTGTCAAGTGCAGCAGGTCCCAGGCGCTCCTGGTCTTCCCTGGACTTTCGGAGTCCTGTCCCTCTCAGTTTCCGTCTTTCTGTCCTGGACTCTCTGAGTCCCGGTCCCTGTAAGTCCTAGCCTTGGTCTGAGCAGTCTGTGAGAGGCGCTTAATTAAGGGCCGCTCCTCTGCGTCACATGACCGCGCAGAGGCGGGGGCTCGCAAGTTCTTTGCTCCTCTAAGAGAGGCGCGAGGGAAACACGGGAGGCGCGCTCAGAGCGGAGGAGCGCGTGGAGCTCATTATTGTCTCAGACAGACCCAGAACTAGGACCAGAACCAGGATCAGGACCTGAACCAGGACCTGTACGGCGGTAAGTCCGAAGCAGCGCACGAGCCGCTCAGACATTACACTCATATCTTTCTGTTTTTCTTTTTCTGGAGGTGACTCTGTGCCGCGGGTTCAGTCCTATCAGGCTCAGACTTAAGTCAGATCCGGCTCAGGTTACAGCAGGTCTGTCTGTAAGCAGCAGCTGTTGACTCAGGTTTTGGATATGATTTAGTGGTTATCAGCGCGCGGCCTGCTTCAGTCTCAGGCCCAGGTTTATGCTCGCGCGGACGTGGCCTCATCACTAACAGGGTCACTGAAAACAAATTGCATTTATTAAGGCTTTAAGCCATTGCTTTTCACCGCCTTTTAATTTACGCGTGAAAGGCCTGAAGAGTCTTCAGTTATTAACAATATTAATGTCACAAATATTAACAACGATAATAATAATAATAATAATAATAATAATAATAATAATAATAATAATAATAATAATAATAATCTCGTAACAAATTGTTGCGTTCGGGGATGTGTACCATGTTTTGATTTTTTTTTCGAGTGATATAGTCAATGAAACTGTTAATATTTTTTGTGATAGTTTTGGTTATTATAAAATGTATTATGTTTCTCCATAGAAAGGCTATATTAAATTAGTATTTTTGGTGCTAACTTTGTATTATGATTAACATTTATTACGACAAGCTGTAAATGCTGCAAGAACTCAAGACGCAAGAAAATTATTTGTTAGCACATTGTTAACGTGAGTGACAAATAAAGCCAACACTTTTGAAATGCTGCTTATATTTATGAAATAAGAAAATTGTTTAATTTGTTCTTTTTTTCTTTTTCTGAGTGAGTGTTTCGGGTATTTATGACACTCAGCTATTATAGAGCCATAAATTAACTTAACATAATTATGTCACTGAGGTCTTCCCCTTAAACATTACCTTAGCAGTTAATTATGTAAAAATGTTTTTTTTTATTATGTGATAAAGATAAATAAGAACAAATACAGCTCTGAAGTGAAAGAACAGTAAGGAATAATCAAATCAGTGAATAATACATTTTACTGCCATTTTTAGAGAATGATGCAGAAACAGCATTTATAAAACAGTTGTTCACAGTATTTTTTTTATACTGTTTTCCATTCCTCAGATGACATACCAGATCAGCCCACATTAACTGAAAGAACGAAGGAACGGTTCGTTAGAAGAAGATTTTTGCCTTACTTCAGCCCAGAGGGAGACATTTTTTATGTAGTCTTCATGTTGACAGTTCAAGTACAATATCCTTATGAACTGCAAGCCATTCCATTGTGAACCATTTCTGTCATTTAGTTCTGTCGGCATACTATTTGTAAAAAAGTTTTTCCAATTGCGTCTCTGATTTTGGCCTACATAATTTTAGTGAAGTTGTGTCATAATTAGCAAAGATGACAGAGAAATTTAAAATACTTTAAAATCACCTATGTACCTTTACTATTGTCTATGCAGAAGTTACAGTATTGGTTAGGTCTCTCTTTCAGTTCATGCATTTCATAAATGCATCACTTTATCTCCTCAGACGGTGGAGGAGCCCCCTCAGCACAGACCGACCTCAGATCACAGTTTCTTTAGCTCAGTGGAGGAGAACAGAAAAAAAATTCTCAGTCTCATCATAATTCGTCAGTTTTGTGAAACGTTTGCTTTGATATTTAGGTGTAAGATGCAGGATGATAAGAGACATGAAGTCTTGTTTAGTCCACCGTTCAACTCCCCACACTGAGCTCATCTCCTGGATCAAAGTCAATGATAAAACTTTCATTGCTGAAGTTTGGATGAAGAAAAAGTGGGAGTATATATTGCTATTGACTGTGAGATCACAAGTATTCTGAAACACTAGTTTATAAATTCATCATAATTACATAGTAATTTTTTTTTTCTGAATTCTCTATTTATAGAGGTATTAATGATGACAGTAGTGGACTGCAGAAACACTACGTTTGATCTCATACATTATTTTTTTATTATAAAACTGTAGGTAGGTATTTAATATTTCATTGGATTTTCTAATTTATTACTGTAAGTCATTCTGGCCAACCAAATGTTAACAGAATGCTGGTATGTTATTGCACATTTAAATAAGACTGCTGCACATTATGCCAACATCCACATAGTTAATGCACACAATATCTTTTGTTTATTTTCTATTTTTATTCTTTGTCTTTAATTTTCTATTTTTTAAACAAAAAATCCATTGTAGAGAGAAACATGTCTCCTCAAAGTGCATATAACAATTAACAGTTTGAGCCACACAACTCGTTGATCACAGTACATTAAATTCAGTTTGGATCAGATTCATTTGGTATAAGTTTGTCTTTGTGGAGAGTTCATTTTTCAGCAGCTGATGATCCTTACAGCTTTGATGTTCAGAGATGCAGACGTGCAGAGCCACAGAGAGAGGGGCGCAGAGATTGTTTGAGGCGTATTGAGATGCAGCGTCGCGTCGGTGTAATCCACAGGAGCAGCTGCTGACACTGGGTCTGAGCTTAACAGCACTTCAGCACGCTCCTCATCAGACACCACACTTCAGCTCAGATCCTCACACTCTGAGCTGAGGCAGGAGCACTCTGAGACATCTGCCTCCAAACGGAAGATAATGAGATAAGATACATGTTACAAATAGAGTTTTTAATGTGGGTGATATTTTTGCCTCTTTCAGGTTCTGAAGATTTATAAACAGTTCTGTAGACACTTTGCACATGTTGGTGTTAGAGCGCAAAGCTTCAGTACAGGTCAGGGAACATACACTATCAAACAGTGGACTTTCCAGATTATTGCATTTTGTCTCTCAGATAAACCAAAACAAGTGTAGTGCTGGAGCACCTGAAATTATCTAACCTCAAAAAACAATTGGCTTTAACATAATATTTGAACTTTACAAAGGGATTTTAAAAAGACTGTATACTGCTCTGGCTATTGGCATGAATTTAGTTGAAATCACTCATTCTCTCGTGCAACTGTGGGAGCAGACAGAACACTGAGGATTAATGGGAATGTGCAGAGATTTGTCTCATTATAATTTCAACAAGGTTTACAGGGAATGGTGTCTATTGTTGATCTACGGACAGTGATTGTGGCACCATGGTTGAAAAAAAAAGTTGAAAAAAACCCAAACATGGACATTTAACAGAAATATGCTAATAAACATGTCTGACAGGACGTACTTTGTCTTCTGATAGTGATAGTGGAAAAAAAAAAAAGCCAGAGAGTGTCCTAACCTGGTAAAATTTCCATCCACCCACTGATCACAGAAAACACTTAGGGCACCTCAGTAGCACTGTAGTGTCATTCATATACATCATAGGTTAAATCACGTTTACATAAAGCAATTTTTTTTAATATCTTTATACACAAAGATGATACCTTGTTGAAACTGATGGTGTCTGATATATTAATGCTTTGAATATGGTTGAAAAATATTTGATGATACTTGTTCATTATTAGTTTTTCATGTTGGTTATTGTGTAAATGAGAAATATTTCAATAAAAAGTGTTTTAAATTCTCCACTCCGTCATTTATCATTACACTGAAGCAACACATTCTATTTTAAATATATTATTTTTGATACATTTCCAGAAAGTTGTCAGACTCAGGATTTTGTGTCGTGAGTTCTGTCTCAAGTAACAGCAGCAGTGAGTACCTTTGTCAGGTGTCAGAACTTGAAACATGGCAACAACACTGGCCGACTGTGGCACTGACAGTACAAAGTACGGTCAGTCATGTCAAAATATTTGGTTCATTCACTCAGGACGTTGAGACCAGAGACTCTCAGAAAGCTCTGTGTTGGGACATGAACGGAAATAACAGCAACAAAAAAACAAACAAAAAAACAAACAACATCAAAGGCATGTAAACATATTTTTATCCAGAAAATATATGGTTCTTTTGTGATTCTAATAAAAACAAATAAGAAACAGTCCTTTTCTTGTTCTCAAGGGTCAGGGGCTGGTCCCACAGTCAAGAGGGAGAAAGGGTCAAAGGTTAAGCTCACACTTCTGACCCACATCTACACTCTGCTCCAGTCTTTCTCTGATATGAGTTTTAACGCTTTTGTTACAATAACATCATGTTCCCATCTCAAAACTCCCTCTAGTGGTGGGTTGGATTTTCTTCTGTATTTCTCATTCTCTGGTGGTGTTTCAAATCCTCAGTGTGACAGCTCCAGCCGGTCTCACGCTCGAGTGGCTCTCCGTTTAGAAACAATCACATCAATTAAAACGCTGATTAAGCTGCAGTCTTCAAGAGAGCTGCTATTAATGGAGGTGATTAGCAGCACACGCTGGCATTAAGAGGCTCTCTGCAGACGATCAGGGCATGGGCACCCTCCGCCATGCGCTGAACATGGGATTCCACATAAGAGGCCTGGGAACTCATTAACAAGTTCACTTGTATTTGTGAGTGCACTTTCACAAAGATCCAACTCTAACACATCACCCATCACTGTCCACAGTGCTGCTGCGGTGAGATTAGCAAATCAGGCAATTGCCAAGTCCCCAAGCACAAGGGGACCCAAAAGATGGCTGTTTACATGACTTTGAAAAAAGATATAACCACCATTTTTTACTGTATATTTCTGTAAGTGACTAAATGACCAAATATAAGTAATATAAGTAATAAGGTAAGTCATCCATTTAAAGAAAATGTAACTGGTTGCTTTAAATATTGGGGAAAAAATCACCTAATCATTTAGGATTTTAGCAAATCAGTTTAAAATTTCGGTATATAACGTATCTTTGACCAATCACAGCTCTCTTCGGGAAAAAGGAGTGCCCCCATTGGTCAATAGTGATCTCAAAAAGGAAGTACCAGCTAGTGATAAGACAGAGAAAGGGTATAGTCAGCACTGGAAATGTCTTTTTTTACAAAAAAAAAATGAAAAACATAAAAAGAGAAAAGGGAAGAAAAGTAGAACAGGGATAAAAATCTAAAACGCATTCATGCAACGTTTAAGAAGGCGGAGATAATTACAGAATCACATCGTTCTGACACCAAACTCATAGACATTTTAAGGTCAGCTCTACTGGGACGGCAAAAAGAAAATGGTGTACTGGCACTTTCAGAGGTAAATGTCAGGTTTTGTGCTGAATATTTTGAGCAGATTGAAAAAGCTATAGTCAGAGCAAATGGTATCATCCTTTTTGTCTTTGTACAATAAATACAATCAGATGGAGCTGACATGACTATGTGAAAAAGTAAGTTTATACATTTTTTTCCATCAGATTTTTATTCAGTAAAACAGTTTGTGTGATTCGAGTTTGAACATCGTGTCTTAAAGGAGGCAGCATCCATCCTTCAGTGCTCTCCCCTGAGTTGTGTTATCTGTATTTTCTTTATAAACGCAGATGAACTGCTCCAGAGGCGTGAAGAACCCTCATCACTTGGGATAACACACAAGAACATTTGGTCCAGCTCAAATTATTCCATTTGCAGAGACCACAATGAGTTTAGATGAGAGGTAATTCAGCATGGTATAACTCAATTAAATTTCCACTGACTGGGATTCATGGAACATCAACAGCTCCTGAGTGGGACCAATGGGAGTGCTGCTTATTTATCCCCGAGTCCCTGTGATGCTGCATTTCTGCTGCTCAATTAAATCCAGGCAATGAGAGGCTTCCACTATGCGATGCTCTGTAATGAGAAACACACAGGAGCAGGACGTGATCTGATGAGCTCCAAATGAAAGAGTTTAAGTGTCAGCTCTGCTCTCTGGTTGGACTGCACAGGCTCAACAACACTGTTTTAAAACCACCTTGCGCAACCTTTATCCAGTAGAGGGCGCAGACCACTCTACAGTGTTTTTATAACAGCGGCATCATTTTACAGATGTTGTTTATTTTTGATAGAAAATATAGTAAATAGTGTATTTTGTTCAAATACAACTCTGCTAAGGTCTAGTGTATTGGCCTATTTCTGCTCCCTCTATTTGAGTGTCGTAAAGAGCGTATCACTTATACATAAAACCTGCACGGCCAGGCGACAGAAATTATATATAATTAATTTCCAGCTGAGGGTACTGTGTCAGTGAGATAAGCATAATTCTACCAATGTTATGTCTAAGAACCATTAAATGATTACTAGAATATATATTTTGAGGCTAAAAGTTACGTGTTGCTATACTGGCTAAAAAGTTACGCAGGGTGGCTTTTAAAAAATCTGTAACTGTCTGGCTTTTACAACCCAATAAGTAAAAAGCACACTCTAGGTTGTATGGCATATTAATGTGTCTGAATGTTTTCAACTATTTACAGAAATATGTATACTTATATATACGGCCAGTGTAGTCTGTGGGCTATATAATAAAACACAACAGTAAAAAGCCAAAGTAAACAGCATTTGGAAGTTTGAATCATTACTAAAGGTGGACTTTTAGAATTCATGTAAACATCTTTTATTTTTTATTTTTTTTAAGATTACGTTTTAACCCTTTTTGAATTTGATGGATACAGTAGATTACGAGGATCCAGGGAGAGAGAGGGGGGAATGACATTGGGCATACAACGCCAAAGCCAGAATTCAGCCTGGGCCTCTCTGTCTCTGTCTCTCTGTCTCAATCACAGAGAAGCCATGTGCATATCTGAGTTTATTTGAGTTTCAATTGAATTGATTGAGCTACTGCTGCAGGTGAAGCCTACTGCTTAGTCCAAACTTTATTTCTGGCCACCCATGATTCAAAATGACAAAATAGTTGTGACCCCAAATTTTAGTGCCTGACAGTGTATGGTGACCCAATTGTTGAACTTAAGGTTTGGTCATTCATTGTCCTGTCTGGATCCTCTTTACTGTTGTCTTGTTGCTTCTGACCATTTCAACTCATCTCAGCAACTGCTTTCATTAATTCTTGTGGGCGGTCACAAACAGGTTTCTATAGTTTTGACATGATACAAATGGAAATTCTGGAGATCCAAAAAAAAAAAAAAAAATGTATAGCGACACAAACTCTGTTGAACCAGAACTGGACTAAGTGCCCTGCGCATGTCCCACAGCTGAGTGCACCGAGAGCAACAGATTTTTTTTTCTCTGATGCGATGTTGATAGAGAGAGAGATGGCGCTAACCACCACAGCCCAGTTACTCTTTTCTACATTTAAACTCAGACAGTAGTGCAGTGAGTGCAGCAGTGAGGGTGCATTCACACTGGCCTTCTGTTCCATGTTTCCAAGCACAGCTCAAGTGGCTACTGTGAGGACTAATAACTGTGCTCAGACACGACACACTTCCTGGGGTTTGGTATTGTGCTAAAGGGTGGATCCAAACATGGCCCGATTTTAATGTGTATTGTGCATTACCACTTACCTTTCTACTAGTTTATTTCAGTGGTTCTCAAACTCTTCACACCACGTACCACCCCAGAATATATTTATCTTTCCAAATACAACCTTTATGCCAACCAGGATCTATGCCATTTTAAGTTTCATATGAACACATACCTATCTATCTATATGAAAGTGTATGGCATGAATTTTGTTGTGCTGCTACTTTGAAATGTCATTTTGAATCCCACTGCTTTTTGAGATTCCAAACATTAAGTGGGATAGTAAAGTGTATTATCAGAAATCAATAGTCCTACATTTTGTAGTTATCAGAGCTTTTCAAGTACATAGAGAGCCAGAGTACCACCAGTTCTCACCACATTCATCATCAATTCTTGGTCACTAATAGTTTTACTTGGATGGATTCCAATATTCCATGCTGACAGTTGGACGTTGTTTTCTGTGTTGGACTGTTGAGCTCTCCTTCTTTACAGATGGACATCACGCTTTGAATGAACTAAAGAGGGCTTTAAAGCAACATAAAGCCAGGTCAACTACAAAAAGAATCTATGTGCTCAAGCCCAGGTCAGGCTAGCAGAGGTGTAAGTGCAGACAGAGAAGATAGGGGACAATCATACTCACTTATGACCAGTCCAGTGTTTGTGCTCCCCAACATGTGCGTGTAAATGTTGTGACCAACCTTAATTAAAGGCAATGTGTGGCTGCAAACACTAAAAATAGCACTGGCCATTCAAAGAAGAGCTTAACAGACTCTGTTTTAACACACTCACTTCTCTTCTCAGACTGAGACTGAGTAAATGTCTGAATGATTGTCTAAGTGAGGCCCCAGGCTCGGCACAGATTGCTGTTGTTCCAGGGTCAGTCTCATTAATGACAGTCTGGGAATCTGTGGTGAAGTCCCTCAGATCTGGCCAGCTCTGGCTCGGAGTTGTGACTGTAGAGACAGGCTGCCACTGCGGTGTGATGCTATGAATATTTAATTAATAATTAGTCATCTAATTCCTCCTCAGAAGTTATTATCCCTCAAACTGGTTTGTGAATTTAATTATTAGCAGCCTTTTTGTTTCCATGTCGTCCTCATTACTGTCAGGATTGATGTAACATAAACTTCATTAAAAATTAAAGTGGGATTCTTTAATTACGGGGCGGCCCTCTCTGAAGCCAGAATTAGCCAACTCAGTGATGTGCAAATGAGAGCATTATTTAAGAAACATGCTGGAAGTAGTTATGCTAATTTGCTGGGGTTCACAGTGGCAGACCTTTCCACTCGTGGTTGCATATTCATTAAACTCACTATGCAAATGTAATGTAGGAGCTGTAGTAATGCCTTGTTAATTTATTCAGATTTATTGAGTTCGACTTGTAAAAAGTACCAATTTAATTAGCCCATCTCCGGAGATGGCTGCAGTGATCGCTGAGCTTCTTAAAGAGACCCGTCAGAGAAAAAAACACATCACAGACCATCATGTTTTACATTTCACAGGCCTAAAGCGGGCTTTTGGTGCACTTGTGGGGACGCTCGCAGAGAAATGACTGAAACTGCTGCAGTTCCCTCCTCCACACAGAGGCTCAGTTCACAGATGTAATGGTGCTACTGTGGTCCACAGTGGAGCCATTTACTGACAGGCATCTCCCAGGATGCACTACAGATGCACCTTCACACAACCCACAGCCAAAGGTCAAGTGGTCAGGAGAAGACAGAGGAGTTAGGCAATGCTTCAGAAGATATAAAATAATAAATAAAGCAAGGGTTGTCTTTTTATTTACTACTGCGTTCAGATGAAAGTCACTGAACAGTGATGTCTCTGTATAGTTCATCTATTCATATCATCATTTATGTATGTTTTTAGAAATGGGTAATAGAAAGACAATAATTTGGGTGAAAATGACTAATGTTGCAATAAATAACTAACTAAATAACTAAATAAATAAATAAAGTTTTAATGTTGAAATGGTCTGTGACACAACTCAATTTTAATTATAGATTATGCTGTGTCTTATGACCCATGTTTTCCATGTTACATGGAAGTCAGTCGGTGTAGCCCTCTAATGCAGTTTGTAGTTTAGGAAGCTGAGAGTCAATTGCCATCTTATTCTATTGTTTATTCCAGAAGAGAGTGTATCAAAGACCTGCAGTTTCTGCACAAGGGACCTTATTCACTTCTAAACAGTTCATTGGAAACCAGGATTGGAACAATAGTCATAGGTTTCTGTGTTCAGTCACAGTGAATAAATCTGACACCACGGTGCAGGGGATCAAGAAAAATATAGTTTAATGAATGACAATTCCAAAGTAGAAATAACTTTTGGATGGATCACAATCCAAATGAGTTCTAAGGTCTGAGCACTAAGTTTTTGTTTTCATCATTTACAGTAATTTATTCTGTGGTTTCTCCCTCAAAGCAATCACATTTTTGTTTTTGTAGCCTCTCTAAAGTGACCTTTTTATTTGTAATCACCATGAATCATCACTGTTACTGCAGGACGTGTTACACTGATGACATAGTTTGTAAACGTCATCAGTTTAACAAGTGTTGACGATCCTGTTGTACGAGTACAAATACAAAATATGCACACTTTTGAAATGTCTATTTTTTGTGAAAGTCCAGGTGTGTGGTTCACCACAATACACAGAGCCAGTGCAGAGAGTTTGAGTGTTCCTGTGCACGGGAGAGGATATCCTGTCTTTGTCCTGAGGATGTGTTCATTCATTTCTACTTCAAGATATGATTGGGGTTAGAGTATGGCTGGTAGATGTTAGGTCATCTCTACTGTCATACTTCGAGGCTACGTTGTCTTACCAACACATTGAGATATTTGGTCTAGCTAAGCCACTCTTTTCTGAACTCAGGTAAAACACTTTAGGTATTTCCTAATACCTAAATTTGGCCTTTTTCTTAGATCACTAAATGTAACCTGTGTGTTTAGGATTTTTTCTCTCTCTCTTTTTCTCTCTCTTTTATTGACTGCCTACATCCACTCTTTAGAACTGGTCCCAATACTAGATTTAATTTTTCTGTCTCAATACCTACATTGTCCCCCAAGAACAGCATAGAGGCTTTTGCTGCTTTTCTTTTCTATAAAAGAAAATCACAAAATACAAATACATTACATCAAACCAAAGTTTCTCTCTGACCTCAAACACGTGTCTCTGAGTTCAGGGTCAGACCGATGCCATCACACAATGATTCCACCTTGTTAAACACAGCATGAACAAATTGCCAATATTTTTCTGCAACAGACAAAACTAGTGAAACAATGCACACTTTTATCAGTTAATTTATCAGTAGTTGTTACTTCCTTATTGATATTGGTATCAGAGGGTCCCTTATTCAGGGATTCAAGGATTCTGTTTAAATCCTTAATGATAAATAAAGCTTAGAAGATGACTTAAGTCCTCATATTTTTCCTCACAGTTCATTACTGTTACAGTATGACATTAGTCCTCACATACAAGAGAAAAATATCAGGTAGTGACAGTGTAGGTTATGTAAGGACACTACTAAAAGTAAAGTTTTTAAACCTAAAACCCAGTCTTGTGTTGAAGCTGGTTACATTTGAACAGGTTCAGACACTTATTCATCAGAAGTGTGTGAATGTAAATTTTATGATTTATTTATTTATTAGTTGTTGTTTTTTCACCCTCAAGAACAGTTCATACAGAGGTTGAGTGAGTGTTTTTCCTTCATTTGATTCACAGCTGTGTCTCCTAATCCTTCCATTTACCTCCAGAGTATTTACTAAAATAAGAATGTCAGCTCGTCCATCAACACGCCCCGGCTCTTTGTCTCCCCTGCAGGTTTGGGAGCGAGCTGAGCGGTAAAAAACAGAACAAAACCCACAGAACCCTGCAGGAAATCCCCACTGGCTGCATCTTTTTCAGGGAGTTATGAAGTTGTCTAAAAGAAAAATGGAATAACAGGCTTCTTTAAGGTCAAGATTTGCTGAGCCGAGGCTGGGCTTAGACGTAAATGCTGGGTGATATCAGCTCTGGTGATTGCTCTGCTCCCCAGACGTTGTCAATTTTAGCGTGCGCTGTGGTTGGCATTAGGTCGGTGGGCTGTGGAGGGCCCTTGTTGGTGACAGCACTCGCTTTTAGACTAGTCCTAAAGCCCTGCTCTATTACCACCGAGCCCCGGGAGTGACAGGCCAGAGAGGACAACACATTACACTGCTAATGTTTCTGATGCTCACACCTTCACCATTCAATCCTCTAGTGATCTCTGCCCGAGCGTCTGTTTTCTTCTGTTGTTTTTCTCATTTCCTCTGTCCCCAGTGTCGGCTCAGTGGCACCAGGCTGAGCTGCGCAGACCAAACTGAAGTCATTACCTACCACACATCTGCTGTATTTACCTCAGTCTTATGCATCGATAAAGACAGAACACAGAGAGGATCATAGTCTTTACATAACAGTCAGAGGCAGTTAAAAAACAGAAACTCCATTCTATAATTCATTCCCGTCGGCCATTGTGGTGTGCTTTGTTTTATGCTTCAAGTCAGACTTTGACATCAGGTTGGGAATAAACCCAAACATCACCAGTTAAATAGTTAGAACAAGTGACTTTGGCCATGATTCCACTGAGGCAGTACGGGACAAAGCAAATGGAAAAACAAAGGCTTTTTTTTTTTTTCAATCAAAGCATGATAAGCAGTCATATTTCAAAAGAAAACATACTGAAAATTGAACTTGTGACATTTAATAGTGAGTTCCTGAAATGTGTGTAAAATGTAAAAAATTGGTGCAGCTCCATGAATTTAAAGCAGCACTTTGCAACTTTTGACCTACAAAAAAAAGTTATTTGAGATGATTTTTTGACATGAAAATGGGTAAATAAGCCCCCTCTCAGAGTGTGAGAGGGTCCCCTTTCCAGAATCAGCGCAAGTCTGAGTGCACCGGGTCGCCAACCCTGGTAGTCACGTGACGAGTGAAGCCTTAGGCAGTACGACAGGATAGAGGGAAAAAAAGTATGGTGGCCCGTAGCAGAAAAGCACTGCAAAGTACATGAACCATCAGAGTGAGATAAAGAGGAGAAGATATCACAGTAAGGGTCTGGAAAGTTTAAATAGAGAATAAAAGTGTAAAATACAGTAACACAGGCTGTTGCACTCAGTGGTTTAGTTTGGTTACTTTACTGTTGTGTAAAAAAAAATATATATTCTCTATTTTTTCTGTTCATTTAGGAAGAGAGAGAGAAGGTAAAACAGGACAACTTCTTTAGAAGTCCTACAATCACGGCCTAGAACCAGTGTCTGTAAAATGTAAGTATTTTGAACCACTATAGTGCTCTGCCCTGAACAAATCTGAGGAGGCCTAAATGAGACTGACACTTTGAAGTAATTGTACTACTGTCTGTATTGTTTTTTCCAGGTACAGACACTGTCCTGCCTATAGGAGACAGACAGACTCTTCACAGAGTCTCCGGCCTGAGGATGTAAAGGACTGCTGCCCTGTGTGTTCACAGCTGCATTCAGAGGAACTACTCTGGAGTTTTTACACTACACTAACTTTACATCTCTCTGTTCTCAGAGTAGTAGTGTGACAAGACAATCCAGTTCTAATTAGTTGTACCTGACAACATGACTGTGTGAAACATACTGCCATAAAAATTCTATAAACCAAATAAATACTTCATGCATCATGACACTTTCTCTGTGGACTATATATTGCGTCTGGGTCTACATGAAATGTTTTTTGACTGTGTCACTGGTTCTAGGAGCACATCCTTCTAGAGGCAGCCTGGACAAGTCTGGTGTAGGACATGAAACTGTAGTTACAACACAAACATTAATGTATGTTATAATACAATTTTTAGAGTTAAAACACATGCCTCTGACCTGTGCCTGTGTCTTGCAGCTGCTCTCCTCTCTTCTCCTCACTCTGTCTCTGACTCTGGACTCACTCTTCTCCAAAAGCAGAGCTGATGCTGGTTTTAAAGACTGGAAAGAGAAATATATTTGTCAAGCAACAAGCTAAAATCCCAAACCCTTAAATCCCAAGCCATAACTTTAAGAAACTCTTAAATAACTCTAGCAAATGATAAATCCTCTTTTTCGCATTTGTACATTGACATTTTGAACATGATACATGTAGCCTTAGCCTACTACACAAGCAAACAGCTAACTCAGACAGGACAAAAATATATGTGCACCAAGAGTTATATTGTCAAATAAAACTGTATTGTGTCAGTCTCAAAGGTCAGTGTAGCAGTACACAGCTGTACCTCCAGGGTCTAACTTATTAGGTGCTGTGATAGGTCCCTTGTCAATGTAAGTCAACTTATAGTACTTCTTTAAATATTATGTACTACATTAGCTAGCATTTATTCACTGCTTGATTGATGCAATATTACTGTGGCTAAATTACAGTCAAGCTGTGAATTCTGAGTTGCTGTTTTTTCTGAAATACACATAATTTAGACAAATTTAAACACAGAATGCTTGGTCAAGATCCACTGCATTTCTCTTAAACACTAAGTAGCTGAGACGGCGATCAGTGAACCAATACTGTAAGCATAATTCATACCAATGTCTCACCTTTTTTGCATACACAAAGTTCCAACAATTATTATAGGGCAACTACAGGCTAATATGAACTGTTGGCGGGAACACATGATTCACCAGTATGGGTGTTGTTTACTGATTAATCATATTATACTAATTCAAGAATGCCGTATTTGTTAGGAACCTGTGTACATTTAAGCTCCTCAGTATTAGGTGACTGTGTCTGGCTCACGCTCCTCTGGGGGCTGTCTGTGATCCCAGCAGCAGAGTAATGGAGAACTTCCTTCAGCCTTATTTAACAGCCAAAGGGCCCATTTGGTTCCAGGGTTGAACTTGGGTCCCACACTCCCTGATCACATCAGAGCAGTAATGCAGGCTGATTGGACCGCTAAGTGTCAGGGGCCATTTGAATGGGCTGGCCCCTCCTGGTTTCCTCCGGCTCGGCAGGCAGCTTGTTAAAGGGCCGCTGACAGTTCAGGAAGTGACGAATGGCCATTATTATGGAAAGAAGGTTACTTTATCCACAGCGCCTGAAACTAAGCGGAGCCACACAAGCTGCTCCATCAATGTCAGGGAAACTAATGATAAGATATCATAAGACACAGGGCAGCCATGTTAAGATGGAGTGGCCTCCTGTCGAGCCTCCTGTCGAGCCACTATCAGCCGCCGTCTGCCTGCGCTCAGCATTCATCTTGATTCTGCATGGACTCGCACTTATTTTGCTTTACAGCTGCAAAAATACATCAAGCACTTGTGCAGATGTATAAATGAAAGAATCAGCTCAGCCACAACAAATGAATAATGATGAGCAAAGTGTCTTTTGAGGCTGATTTCTGCACAGCTGAGGTGTTCTGTAAATGAAGACGCTGCAGTGTGTTTGCAATTGAAACAATGATAGACTGACAGAGCAGACACTAACTACATCCAGGAAAACTAATACAGCAGCATTTCAAACAAACATAATCCCAGGTAAAACCAGCTTGGGCTGTAGCCATAAGTTAAAAAAAAAAGTTTTATTAATTATATTAACAAGCAGCAGGTATTAATTCAATAATGACAAAAAAAATGTATTTCTCATTTTTACAGAACATTTACTGTATTTATTATACATGATCTTCACTTGGTCCATTGTAAAATAAACAAAATGTCAGTTAAATATGCTGCACAGTATACAAAGGTTTTGTCTAAACTAATTATTTAAAGTTTCACTCTCTAAGTTTAAGGTAAATGTTATTAATTCTATATTTAAGTGTAATTTTACATTTAAACCATTATTTAATATTTGGCAAATTATATTAAGGTTTATGTCCACACACGCCTGTCACACAATCCAAGCTTGCCAGAGACCACTTTCTGCAAGCCCTGTTGCCCACTGACCTCCACACACAGACACTGGCCCACCCTCTCTCCTGGTCTCTCCAGGAGGCATTAGACCTGGTTACTGAGAGGGACCTATTGTGCTTAGGACGCTGTACAGGTTAGGACAGTGAGTGTTCCAGAACTCTATCCTCTGGAGGCCTCTGGACTGGGTAAACTCATCCAGCTCTTGCGTGCAGCTCCGCTAGAAAAAAGGTGGATGACCAGGCCACAGCAACTGTTATGTTGGCGCTGTGCACAACCCGGTCACATGGTGCATGATTGCTTAAAGGCAGTGTGGGGAAATGGACCAGGCAACACATAACCGGGACAATGCAGGGCCCTCACACACTGTCCTGGATATGTCATTCAAATGCATAAACATCTTCCTCTAGCAATCCACCTGGTGTCCCAAAGACTGCCAATGTCAAAAGTGGAACAGCCCCAAAGCCTACCACACTGTGCAGCTCCCAACACAAGTCTGTAGCCACCGAAGTTCCAAAATTCTTGGCTCACACAGCCCAACTTGGAGGCAGTTGCAACTGTGAGAGAGACCTGTGAAAAAAAAGAACTGTGATGGACTAACAAGTGCAGAACAAGACCAGCTTTGCCAGATGCTGCTTGAGTTTAAGGACAATTTCTCCATGTCAGAGAATGACATTGGCCAGGCAGATCTTATACAGCATGACACTGACACGGGGGATTCACTGCCCATCTGGATGAGACTCTGACGGCTTACCCTGGTGAGGCAGATGGCTGCAGATAAAGCCCTGCAGGAGATGGAATGAGTAGAACTTATTGGGCCATCCTCAAGCTCCGAGGCCACCACAGTTGTAATGGTCCCTAAAAAGCAGAAAACTGACTGGTTCTTCAGCATGGATTTTACACCTCTTAACAGTGTGACAAAAAAAGACCCTTATGCACTCCTGCACATTGATTAACCCTAGACTCTGTGGCAGGATCGTCATGGTTCTCATCTCTAGACCTAACTTGCAGGCTCCCCTTGCTCTACAGGCAAGAACAAAGACAGCAGCCTTCATCTTTGTTAGGGGATTGTGGCAGTTCAGAATTCTTCTGTTTGGCCTTTGCAATGCCCTGGCGGGCATTCCTCACTAGGAGTGTGTAGTTTTATTCAAAGCAGCAGTGGGTGAGAGCAGCAGGGCTGAAACTCCATTCCAAAAAAGTGTTGTCTTTTGAGGCATGAGGTTTCCTTTTTGGGCCACAAACTGGACATGGCAGGGTGAGCACCATGGAGGAAAACATGCAAGCTGTCAAGACTGGCCTTTCAGATCTCAAGAGCTTCCTGGGGCTGGCCTCATACTAAGTTTGTGAGGGAGTTCAACTGTTTTGCTGTGCTCCTCTTCAGCTTGCTGCAAAAAGGTAAGAGATTTGATTGGTCGGAAGATTGCCATACCACATTTACAACATTACAAGATGCCCTTGTGAAGGCCTCTGTTCCATGACCGCCTGGTCCTAGCCTGCCCGTTGCCCTCGACACACACTGCAGCAGTGTCAGCTCCGGTGCTGTGCTGTCTCAGTCCACCACGGAGGGTGAAAGAGTGGTTGCATAATACAGCAGAACATTTAAAAGGGCAGAGAAATGGTCAGAGCTATTCGCCACTTCAACTGACCGCTCATCTCTGCAGTGGCTCATGACTGTTGATGGAGCTAAAAGGCCAGCTGGCATGTTAGATTCTAAAGCTGCAGGCTTATGATTTCAAAGGTTCATAGGCTGAGGGCACATTAACGTGGATGTTCTCCCACGCCGCCCATGCTATGTGGATGACTGTAACTATTGCACCAGGAAAGAGTCCCAAGAACATGTGGTGCAACAGCGCGAAGTTAATGTGGGGCAGTAGCCCTGGACCAACAGCCAGCCTACAATAAACAGGTGGTGATGGCACTGCTAACCAGCCAGCCAGCAGGAGCAGGAACGGAATTTTAGTCCAGTGCTCACATGGTTGACAAACGGTCAAACAGGACACTTTTGAGTGACGAAAACGCTGTGCGGCAGAGATTCTATTGGGGTCAACTGCGGAGAGAAGTGGAGGACTACTGCCATCACTTTGACAGCTGCGGCCCACAAGGGGCCCACTGACAACAGTTCCCTGCTGGATGCCTCATGGAACGAGTGGAGATTAACATTCTGAACTTGGTGAGCTCATTCAGTGATGGTGTGCGCTGCTACACTGGAGAAAAGCCAGAGGACCAGGCCACAGCAGCTGATATGTTGGGCGTGTGATCACATGGTGCATGATTGCTTAAAGGCAGTGCGGGTAAATGGACCAGGCACACTGTACAACTGGGACACTGTGGGGCCTTCACACACTGTCCCAAACTCGTCCAACTGTAACTTGGCGTTGGTTACGGCCAAACTCGCGATGTATATGTGGAAATGAAACATTCTTTAGATTGGTCTTAGGAGCATCAAACTACATAGTGGTTCTTTAAATCATATGAAAACTCCTTCCCAGAACGTTGTGGTTTTATTAAAGTCTAAAGAGTGAAAGTTGAACTGGGAGTGAAGTTGGATGAGTGAAAAGTCTCTAATGATGAGTGATATTTGGTGTGTTTAAAAAGCCTGTGTGGACTAATGGATGGATTACAGTCTCTGATTGTTTTGGTCTGTCGAGGTTTTCTTTGGTTTAATTGAAAGAGTGTGCTGTTGCACTCTAGAAACACACATCACAGACAGTGTTTATCAAACACAGCACGGATCCGGCAGGAGACGGTTTGGTAATGGATTTGTTCATGGATTGTAAATTAATTAACACAACGTTGCACTGTTTTAAATCAACATTAATATCAAAACAAAAATCACACTAATCTTTGGATAATGGAATCCTTATTTATCAGACAAGCAAATGAGACGAAGTTCTGCAGCAAATATCTGAGGAGACAGAACCAGACCAAGAGATGTACTCAAGAAGTACAACTTTAAACTACTGTGACATGAGTGTACTTTTTAGTGTTACAGTTCAGTAATATGAATATTGTGACTAATTAACCACAGTCTTTTGATAAGAGCTCTTTCAGTCACAGTGAACAGTAAACAGTCTGTAAAGCAGTGCAATCACTGTTCTGAGCTGGGGCTGTGGTTCACTGACAGAAGACCAAGCTATAAGAAGTATGATAAAAGTAAAGTGTGCAACCAATTCGAATTGGGATTTTAGTGGAATGACCTCATTGATTAATTAGTCAAACAGAGGCTTTTATCCCTAGTTTTAATTCAGAGAAAACAACAGCTATATATTTATTTTGTCAAAAACATCCCAAGTGCACTACACCATACCATTTCAATTAAATTCAGTTCAATTTAACTCTAATAATCAACAAGGGTTCAAATCAGTTGTTAGGTCTCTTCCAATTAATTGCTTCAGACTTCAGCTTCCATAGACTGATTAATTGTACAGTCAGTGGCAGTGTCTGGTACAGTTCTTCCCTCCTTTGCTTCCCAGACCTGCAGCCTTTTTATCTTCTCCATATGTCTCTGGAACCAGTTCACCAACACCACAGACACTCATCCCTCATAGATCTACCAGACTTTTGCTTGTGTAAATGATCCTAGTTAGAGCATTCAAAATAAGGAAAAATATAAAGAATCCTCAACAACCAAAATTATAAAAATTGATATGGAACATCTGAAGAGCTCCTAACATTTCCAATCTTTCTGGAAGGCGCATCATTTGAAATTTTGGGGACATTGTTTAAACAGTTTATAATTTAAATTTGACTTATACAGTGTGTAGAAAACATAATTTAATTGTTAAATTGATGTCTGAACATGCAGTTGGACAAGATGGAGATTACTATTTTTAGTAATCAATACACACCTAGAGACAGTGAACACCCAACACAGAATGACCACTGTCCTAAGTCTGGCTAAGCCTCTGTTATATGTTTTTTATGTCTTAAGATAACATAAGATACTGAAAGTGGGCCATACATAACTAAGGGAAGGCCTTCTGCAAATGAACAGGGACCAGTGGGAACAGACTGAACTCGATGTGTGCATCTTAATGTTTTAATAACCTGTGTCATCTATCATCTATCTACTAAAAAGAAGAAGAAGAAAAACAGAGAAAAACATCTTGCTAGGCCATAACAAGATATAGTTACAGTTAAAACAATGTATTAACTTAAGAAACAGTAAGATTTATTCACTTAATGTATTGCTCTCTGCAGTATTTTCTAACTTTAGAGCAATCACTCTGTAAGTTTCTGCTAATATTACTAATAAACATTACAAACTCTCAGTTCATATGAGATGTCAGTGTGAGGCCTATTCTATGTGTGAACATGTGTGACTCTGGACAAAGACAAACACAATCACCTCTGTCATTTTGGTGGATTACTTCTTTAATCATATTGTCGCGTGATGTTCCCGAACAAACAGCCAAGCTCTGTTTGTGGTGTAAGCCTTAATTAGGCCTGAATAAGCTGTCACAATGAACACACTCTCTGAACACTTCTGCCTCTGATAACACCATGCAATTGAAGTTGGAATGATAAATATTTTTACAGCCACTATTGCTGCATATGTAATCAGAAAGTTTGATATAAAAATATTTTCCATTATAGAAGAGTAAGGATTTTAACAGTGTGCTCGTCAGTCCTTGTCTTAGGCCTGATTAGTTACAGCTCAGTGACATTTAATTCAAATCACAAAAAGCATGAACAATGGGGTGAGTGAAGACATGCACCAACATATCGCCTCAGGTAATGATCTTCATGTTGAATATGGCATATGAAATTTAGAAATGGACATACAAGACACAGGGCTTTCTTATAAAGAAATTGAAATAAAGATGGTCTAAGCATACAGCACATTGTCATGATCAATAAACCACATTCATTCTCAGAGATGCTAATGGCTGCAACTTGAGTGCTCAGAGGATCTCAGAGTTGACAGCGCCAGAGCCATAAGTGATTCCTTCATTACACGACACAAGTGACCTCCCCTCACAGAGTCTTATGAATTTAATCAGACACATCCATCACCGCCACTGCGAGGCCAGAGCAGGGCCGCAGCCAGAGCCAGGTTAAATGGTCCTCAGAGTGATTGACACGTGCTCTGTTACTGCTCACTCACACTGCGTATGGCTAAATCTTCTTTCTTGTCTCTTTAAATCACACAGACCAAACTAAAAATTAATTAATATGTGTGAAAAGGTAATGAGAGTAAACTAGAAAAGTAGAGTAGAATGATTGTCGTACAGGTTCTGTTTCCTAACATGTTCCAGGTTCTGGGCAAAAAAAAATTTCATTTTTAATCACAATGAAGTAAACAACAAACAAAACAACAAAATCGGGCACTGACAACAAATCTAACCTACTGAGCTAACGCTCATGATTACACTGATTATAATGCAGGCTTTAATGAGGGCAGCACCTGTTTATAAAGCAAGGAGACCGAGACAGATGTTTCTAAACACAACACTCAACAACAGTGATGGGTTTTGAATATATGGCTATTAACCTATCTAGGTCAGGGTGAGATGTGGGCCTTGTATTGGGAATACTTATAAACTGTTTTTAAACAGTTGTTTGAAGTGTTGCACATTTTCTGTTCACACACCTCACCTCAGACAGAAGGCTACACATAAAATGTTCAATCAACATCCCTGGTAATATATAACTCCCATTCAAACACCAGATTGAAAAACAAATCTTATCACTACACACTTCTCAGACATATAGTATATCTTTTGAGGACCAGTCGGTCTATAAACCTCCTCTTTGGTCTTCCTATCAGCCTCCTGCCTGGCAGCTCTAACCTCAGGATCCTTTGACTGATATATTCACTATTTCTCCTCTGAACATGTCGAAAACATCTCAATCTCTAACTTTATCTTCTTAACATCTTACAGGTGCTGTCACTGATGGACTCATTCCTGAACCGATCTATCCTTGTCACTCCCATAGAGAACCTCAACATCTTTAGCTCTGCTACCTCTAACTCTTCCTCCTGTCTTTTCCTAGTGCCACTGTCTCCAAACAATACAACATCACTGTCGTCACACCGGTCGTGGCCCATGGGTCTCCTCAATGCCTTCCCACCGCTGTGCCTCCTGACACCTCTGCTTCATAGAGTGAGGTTGCAGGGCCTGCACATTCTGGTGGTGGCCCCGGACAGCTTGGGTGCCAGGTGACACCAGGACCTGGTGCAGATGGTGGTGATGGATCCTTGGCCCCTCCCTGATCAGCCCAACATGCTATTGCAGGCAGGGGTCTCTCTACTGTCCCGTCCCTTCCTGGCCCGAAGTCTTCAGGTTTGAAGATGAAGAGGGGGAGATTGGCGAGTCTAGGCCTTGACCCTGAGGTTCTCCGTCAAGAGGGTGGGGGACTTGTGCGTTCTGTCTGTCCACCCTTCCTGCATGTCGTTCAGAGAGGATGGAAGCATGGTTCACCTTTGGCCCAACCTGGCTTTCCAGCCAAAAGTAATCACCTTGTCTTTCTGGTCTAGGGAAATCAGGATTAGGGCTTTCTGCCCTCCCACAGACACACTGGTGGCAGGTGCATGGCTGCGGCATACGCCAGAGAGGTAACCATTAGTGAAGCCCATAGTTGGGCTACGCACACACTTGTAGACCTGTAATTACATCAGGTAACTATAATGTAGCCCCTGTGTGGCCCAGAAAAGTTAGGCAGTATGCCTTTAAGCTGGAGATAGATACTACACAATTTGAAATTATATTTCTTCTATCATTAAAAGGAAGCGGCCTTTGTCATTCTAACCACACAAACATTAAAATAAAATCTTCAATGCAGAGGTCTACCCGTTGCTTTAATTTAACCGCCATTGACTATTGCTGTTTGTATGGATACTTTGGGCATCTTGGATCCATAATGTCTTCAATATTTTAGGCATGTAATACAAAAGGCATGGGGACATGTCCATTCTGGTCATTCTCACTTTTCCCACCGCCATTCGATGTAAGTTACAGTCACGTTTGGCTCATTGTTTCAATAAACAGACTTGTTCATGTAAAAGTCCATTTTCTTGTGAGTCTCTGCAGAAAATTAGATAATGAACTGAGGCAGAGATAACAGGATGAAAAACACTGAGAATAAAACCATCCAAACCAAGGATGAGCAGAGTGCTGTGATTGGTCGCTGGCTTTCTCATTAAGTGTAGGAAGTCCTGGTTTGATCCATCATCATCAGACGCACATCGAAAAACACTCAGCGCAGTGCAGACCAGTCGACGCAGACTTTTTAATCAGTCACTTTATGTTGAGCCAACAGTCCTTGGCTGTAATTGCGTTTCACCAACCGACGGTCCGTATTTACCGAGCAGTATGTTTGCCTTGGGTGTGACGACTGAGGGGGTCAGAGGCCATTGGAGCGGCTGGCTAAACAGATCGGTTCATTAGCAAACAGACGCTCCACGTGTTCAGCCGCCACATCCATCACAGGAAGTCTCACACACAGACATGCGCAACTCTCAGGATGAGTCGGCTTTATCTTAAAATGACTAATTCAGTTTTCAGTTGTACCAATAATACTAAAGCAGCATGTTTGTGATTTCTCTGTGTTTCTGATTAGGCTTTAAACATACAATGGTGGACAAAGAAGTCTGGTGTTTGTTGAGCCAAAGTGCCAGATTCTAAACCTAGAACCTCCAATCTCCTTTTTTTGACTTCAGGCTGTTTCCTCAATTCCTTGTTGGTAACCTTGCTTTTACTTCTTTATGTTTTGCTGCCATCTGGTGGATGTTAAGAGCTGTTTCACTACAGTGACTTGGTGGTGTCAAATTTGATCCAGGTGAGAGAGTTTCTAAATAAATCTGATCTGTTCATTCCTACATGTTTCATTCTGGGATGAAAAATGCAAACTTTTGGGCTCTACAGGTGTAATGAATAAAAGACTGATGACTTGTTTTCAGCATCTCCATTTCCATCTGTTTCCTATTTCTGTTCTAGTGTACAAATCTATTGACAATATGATGTCACTGGATAAGGCAGACTGTGGATCTCTTTGTTGGTTTTTGTCCCTACCCTCACATAAGGCAACAGGGCAACAGTGAATGGAATTTTGCCACAGAAGAAAAAAAGCTATTTGTTGTGATTATGCCTTCCTGAATTGGCTACCTTCTCACTTGCCCTTCTCACTTCCACCATATTAATGGTCGTCTGAGACCAATTAGTGTCAAGGGTGAGTGGCTTAGTAGACCCTCCAGAGCAAGTCTGCACTGATGCAGGCTCAGTCACTGCAGTCAGTCAACGCTGGTTGCAGCTCATCATTTTTTCTTTCTCAAAGACTATTTGTGTTGGATAGACAACATTATAGTACATTAAAGCCACATTTGCTGCTATCTAGCCACACTGCTGTACAAATTTTAAAATACATACAATTTGGACTAAATGGACAAATTCCAATCCTTGGTCCTTATCGTGGTGGAGTGGTTTGACTGCCGGAATGATCCTAGGAGCTCTAGCAAGCATTTTGTAAAAAGACAGAATTAGACTAAGTGATAAAGTTAAATTGTTTTGCAGCACCATTCCAGAGGAATAGAAAAATATAGCCTAATCTGAATTTGAACGTGAGATTTTAGACAGACAGTGATCAGTATATGAAGTGAAACAACCAAAACCCTAAGCATAATGTAATGAGAAATTAGGATGTTTATTAACCAGAATTAACAGACAGCTCTTGAATGTGCAGTTTATGAATTTAGAAAAACTGTCTAAAAGAATAAAGTTAAATTTTAGTTAAGTTTAATCTTTATGCCAACTCTGTATCAAGTAACTGTGTAGATCTTAATGAAAGAGCCAAGGCTGGAGGGAAGAGGTCAGAGGCCCGGAGCCAACAGGAATGGTGGTGGCGATAATGGTTCGGAGTTGGGTCCCCAACGCTAGATGACGTTTGTGGTCCTCTGTGGATGGCTCTTGGTGGTTCTCTCTCTGCCTAGAGCTGAGCTGCTGCTTGCCGTGGGTCAGAGGTCAGGAGCATCCCCGGTCTGTGAGATGGGCTGCTTAACATCTAATTTAACATCAGTTAAATTAGAATCCAGCATAAAGAAAGTTACCGTATTTTCCGGACTATAAGCTGCTACTTTTTTCCCCGCGCTTTGAACCATGCGGCTTGTACAGAGATGCGGCTTTTCTATGAATTTTTCTTCAGCCCTCAGGGGGGCACTCTAGCAGGAAGTGCAAAAACGAGACAGGCAGCGGTAGACAGTACAAACAAGAAAGCACCAGTTTTTATTCTTAGCACATGCAACCCAAGACGCACAACAGCAAAATACGGTAATATTTTTACACCCTCACCCCCTCATAATGGAAAACAAATGAAGTGACAGTGGTTTGGTGTTCAGTAGTTTCAATGCTCAGGAAGAAGATGAATAGTGACTTGTGGTTTCAGTGCACGGGAGAATGAAGCGGACTTTAATAGTTGCGCAGTTGCGCTTTAACAGTGCGCAGGAAGAAAAAGTGACAGTGGTTTGGTGTTCAGTGGTTTCAGTACGCAGGAGGAAGAAAAATAAAGCAACTTGGTTTTAGTGAACAGGAGGAAGATGAATAAAACCATCAATGACTTTTCTGTTTTGTTTGATCACCACTTTTACTGCCGTGTTACAGGCACTGTTCGGAAACACATCAGTTCAGGTATATGAATAAACACGTACAAAATCTTTCTATGTAAATATCTTATTTCTCAGCCTGGGTATCGGCGGCTTATAGTCCGGTGCGGCTTATATGTGACAAAATACATATTTCTTTTAAATTTTAGTGGGTGCGGCTTATTTTTAGGTGCGCTCTATAGTCCAGAAAATACGGTAAGTCTCAAATGAAAAATGCCAATTAAAACAAAAATGTAGAGTTCTTTGTAGATCTTTAAGGAAAACCATTTCTGCAGCAGCAATTGCACCAAAAATCAATTAAAAACACGCCCGCTGAATGGGCAGAACTAAAGTAGGCTACATTGAAGAAAAATACTCTTAATAGTAAAAATAATGAATTCAACACAAATGAGTGCACGGGCGTTGCCCTGAACAAGAGGTGAACAAAACTACTCTACAACTGGACTGAACACTGAAAAAGACTTAAGGAAAACAGAGAGAACTAAAAACTGAGAAAGCTGTTTTTAGCTTTTGGAACTTGTCTGTGGCGTGTCTACACAATGGTGGGACGAGTTTCTTGAAGGGGTTTAAGATGATCTCATGCTAAGTCTTCATATTACCACCTTCAAAATATTGTGAAACCATTAAACATTCATTTATACCCAAATGTATCAACAACATAGGCTTCAATAACACAGTGTATTCAAACATAAAACAATATTTCTATAGTCAGTAAATTGTAGTCCTTTAGTCCACATGTATTCACACTTAAAACAACATTTCTTTGGGATGTATTTGTATGTATTCGCATAAGATAGATAAAAGTATACGTAAAAGTCAAAGAAGATCCTCCAATGTTTATTCAAGTGTGTTTTGGAAAGGAATGTAGGGATGAGGCACCGAAAATGAGTTTGTGGGGCCTCACAATTTATAGTGGCACCATTCATGCTACGCACAGATCATGTCTATCGTCAGGAAAGGTCCTTCAAAGTTGTAAATCTATCTGGTTAAATCTATGTTCACATGAAAGATATTATTTTTAGCTTGAGAAGTGTACTGACTAGAGCCAGTTGAACCCACCTCTACCCACAGCTTGGGCTTTGGAACCCAACTCCTTGACAGAGGCTGGACTCTCTACTACTCTGGAGCTGCAGGGACATACGGACATTTTGAGGAACTGTAGCTCTAACATTAAAAAAGGGCACCTCACCTGAACCAAGAGTGTAAGGACCGCACAAAATATTGCATTTTTATCTGCATTGCAAAGCTCAATATCAATACTTGCCTGAATCTCAATAAATATACAGTATTCCTTGAGCCATGCATCAGATAGACATGTCAGTTATGTGACAGTCTCTTTTCTATGCAAAAACCCAAAAAGTGTTTAATTTCTATGCCTGTCACACGTCCATCAGATCAAACGCTCATCTATTACAACATTGCTGTTTTTACTCATGTTTTGCAGAAGTGAAATGACTTTGTCTGTTTTAAACACAAGCAGATCACTAATGTTGGAATTTGTCCTTGTTAATGAAATTTGAAATTCAACTTTAGACTCTGGATGGCTGCGCAAGGCACCAGGTTTGGAGGTTGAGAGGGGCAAATTGACTGTCTGGCCTTCCTCCTGCTGAGGTGTCCACCATCTAATGTGCATCCTTCCACAGCCAGGGCGTACGGCACCCGTTGGCCACTTGGCGTATGAACCAGGCAATGGACCCTAGTTGTTGTTCGGTCAATGCAGTCCTGGAATTCCTACAGGGTCACACCGCATCTACTTTGTTTGCGACGGCCATAACGACAGGTCATGAGGGCTTTGGTGCTTCTCAGCACATAGCCACCCCTGGTTAAGTGTGGGGGCGTGGAGCCCCACTGACGTCCCAGCGTTTGGCACACTGGATTTGTGGGGGCATTGGGGCAGCCTACGATGCTTGAGGTCGTCCTTCCCTGGCTCTAGTCAGAGCACATTTGACCCGAGGGGTCTCCGCATTGGTAGCCCTGTGTAGGGGTTCTTTTGTGGAGGACATATGCTAAACAGCCTCTTGGTCCTCTGTGTCTAACTATGTGCAGTCTTACCTCTTGGATGTGTCCGCTGGTTTTATCACCCATTGGGTGTTGGGTGGGAACCAGAGTCTCATTGCCTAGGCTGGCGCTGGTTGCCTGTCAGTGTTATTTCCGTAGCATGTGGCACTCTTCACGATTGCCATATAGTTCATGTAGTCCATGTAGACAGTAGCTCTCATTTGTGCTGGATCTTGTCAGTGCAGCCCTGTTGGGGCCCATATGCTCTTGGGAGAGGTGGTCATGGGCCCGGCGGGTGTGACGGGTGCTCTTGGGAGAAGCAGCCCGTCCACATGCTGTAGTACTGGGATTATTGCACGTAAATGTAGTGGAAAGGATGCTCTTGGGAGAGACGGTCTTGGACACCGTTGCCTGAGGGCGTGCTTAGCTAGTCTTGGGAGAGGTGGGCCCGCATTGCTTCTGTTTTTCCTGCGCCAGTCATTGGTGAGCCTGGGTGGGTAACCATGGCTGTATCCGAATCCCCTCCCTAGCCCCTAACCCCCTAACACCACTATATATTGGACTATATAGTGCACTCAATTACTCAATTTGTGAATGGTTTCGGACACGAAACGTGTGTTTCCTGTCACCAATAGTCATGTGACTCAAGTACAAAAAATATTCAAAAAATAAAATAAAAAAAAGTTAGCTGAACTCCACTGATAATTTACTTTTGTAATAGACTCTGGCAAGACTTTAGTTATATCACCATTAATAATAACGTGCCTAACGTGTTTTATTCAACAAGCCTTGTCTGCCTCTAACTCGTTTCATTCAAACCTGTTGTATTCAGATAGACATGTCCAGGTCACGCTGCTCTCCGACAATAAATTGCAAAGCATTATGGTCTATTTTGACCATATAGTGGCCATCACTGCTCACTACTTTTACTGATGCATTGTGGGAAACATTGATGGTAGAAATTATAATTACCTGATGTAACTACAGTTCTGCGAGTGTGTCCATAGCCCACCTACTCTCAGGCCCAGTTGGTCTGCCTCCCTCTGCTGAGCTGGTTCAAAGAAGGGAGAGTGGTCTGGAGGGCTTATATAGCCCCTGAGCTCGGTGCGCTTTGTTCTCTGCGGCTCAGGGGCAGGGCCCTTCACCCGTGACCGAAGCCTTGGCTGCAGAGACTGTCCCCAGTCCCAGCTCCACTGCATGAGGGGGGCCGGGACTGGGGCCTGGATGAGTGGAGCAGAGGCTCCATCTCCTCTGGATGATGGGGGCCGGGAGATCTTTGCACGCCCAGGGCGAACCTCCCCAGCACCAGTCTCTGCAGCCTGATGACCCCCCTGAGATGCGGAGCACAAAGAACACTGGAGCAGTCAGCCGGTGTATTTTTATGCTTTAACATCTGCGTAAATAATAAATAAATAAATAAGGACAACATATGCAGCAGAAGGATGCTATATAAAACTACACGGACTGACCTCTACATACTGTAACAAAACATGTCATTTCAAATAAAGCACGTTTGGGATTGCCCTGTTACAAGCCACTCACTGTCTGTGTTTTAAATAGTTTTATTAAAGATAATGCAGCTCAATAACAGCAAACTGAACACAAGCATTGTGTAAATCAATCACGTAAAAAAGAAAACTGCTGCAGGTACAGTGAATGGTCCACTCAGACTATCACTCTCACATGCACGCACCCACACCACATTCACACACAGCTGTGCCTCTGCTGTAATAAATAATATGTACAGTCCAGGTCCATGTAGAACAAAACTCCATCAGGTGGAGGTCACTCGGCAGTGTTTGAGCCCGAATCTGCAGAAAGTACAAGGAAACACGACAGACAGCATGAGGACAGGATATGATACACAAAAATACACACCTCTGATTGGCTAATTACAGAACTTAACCTGACATTGTCTTTATTAAATGCATATAATTTCACGCTTTTTATTTTTTTTGCCATCAATGAACAGTGCTTTGATCTACTTCTTGCCTTTGGTAATATCATAAAATTATAACATAATTAACCACCAGCTGAGAAAACTTACACAAACTGTCCTTTTACTTCTAAATATCTAATAAATCTAGCCCAGGTCAACAAACTCTGGTATATCCCTGAAAACGGCACACAGATGCATGAAGGAATAAATGTTTTATTGGTGGAAAAACTCATATACTGTAATTTAAGCTAAACATGTAATTTTTGATGGTATTTCTAAATGTATTAGATTCTAGCTTATTTATTGAAATTCACAACACAATGAAATATAATTTAACATCACAATCAAATTTACAATTTAGCTGCTAAAATACACTCACAAAATCATACCTTCTAGGTACACATTTGTGTTTCATTTTTTACATGAAAAAACCTAGAAGTGTGAACATTTGTGTTTCTATATACTACAGTACTGTATTATTATCTAAAAATCTTAACTGGAGCAAATAAAAAATAGTAGTATTGCCTTTTAGGTCCACCACGTTGTCATATATTCACTTTCACATCGCTATCCAATTAGAAATTGATTAACTGAAAAAATAACTGAAAGATTAATCTATTATCAGAATAATCGTTAGTTGCAGCCCTACTATCATTAAACCGGAGACTCGCACAGCCTCAGTCACTCACTCTACTCGTCCACTGTGTCTGTGCCTCTCAGGAAATAAATATCTAGCTAGGTAGCTACACTCAAAAATACAGAAAGGAGTGGGAATCAAACCCTGACTCTAAAGGATGTTTGAAGCCGTTTATCGCAGATGATAAATGGGCAGACTGCCTGTATTGATAGGCTGAGTTCTATGTGATGTAAAAATAAAACCCACACAAATGGAAACATGTATAACAGTTCCACCCAAAAGAAGCTAATATTTATGGTTTATTTTCATATTTGCCTGTTTTTTACAATTTATATTAGTTGGGAGTGAAAAGATAATGTATTATTATGATAGCACTTTTTATGATGAGAAAATGCTGCATTGGACAAAAAGTTCAATAAACATTATAGTATTGTTAATTTAAAAAAAAAAAAAAATATATATATATATATATATATATATATATATATATATATATATATATATATATATATACACACACACACACATACCAGAGACATATAGTCTAGTGTACATATGACTTACTTTTGCCATCACAGGCTACAATCTTGACCTTGTCGACCTTCACCAGATCTGTGACTTCTCTGAATTCCACATCATTAAGAACAAACGTCCACACGTTGTCACAAAATCTGTAGGTGTTCAGAGAGCCCTGCAGCAAGAAACCAATCAGTCACCCTCTCTCTACACAGAAACTAAATCTAACAACACTACCTAAACTTAATAGGTACTTGATATGAATGAAGTCCAGGTTAAAAGGTTAAAAGTCTAATACACATGAGGTAAACTACAGCAGAGCTAAGAGAAAATGAACTCACTCTGAAGTTGACCCTGTTGCGGACTCGGTTGGCCAGCGCTGTGTTGATGGCTTTATCAAACTGAAGCAGGACCTGAAGAGCCAGCTGAGGAGTGATCTGCTGAGTCTGCTCACACATAGAGACACACAGTTAAAGCAAGGCTTTGTGCTGCATTAAGAACTGATGAAAACAAGCTCAAATCCTGAAGCAACAACATGGCTCACTTCAGGCCCTTCTGAAAACGTTTGACCTTAGGGTGAAAATCCATTTGAGCATTATTTGGTTTCCATATATTGTAATCTTTAAGACTTTTTGATGTTTTAAAATAGTTAGGCCTACAATACCCATGTGCTACGAATGGTTAGTCCAACATACAGTAGCCAAATTTGGGCCAGTCATGCCTTTTAACGAATTTTTACTATTTGGCTATTTATTTTAGTTAGGTTCTTAACATACGAGTACTGACCTTTTGAAATAGTCTGCCAATTTCATCACAGTTGCACCGTACTGAGAATAAGACTTTACGTTAGTTGTGCACCAGGACTGAATATAGCCTTAAGAGTACTTACTTTGTTCTGTGTTTAACGTGTCGGCAGCAGTGAGAAGTATTAAATCACTATTGGTGCCAAATTAATCATTCTGTAAATACACTTTGTCGCCCTTTCTTCTGTGCAGCTGCTCAACGGATTTAGCTTTTATAAAGTGGCACTAAAGATAAAGCTATCGCACCCATAAGCGGCATCGCTGTCCATTAGCAGCATGCTAAGCTAGCAACCTTCCCTTTTACCTTCGCCCGTTTTACCTGTATGAGCTCGTCCAGACTCTCTTGCAGGCTGTTCCCCAGAGTGGTGTTTCTGTACAACTGGTACGCCATATTTAAAGTACTAAAAGTCAAGTCAACAACTATTCTACTGCCTAAACACACGCAGTAAAGCTAGTAGAGCCTATGCTAATGTAAGCAGCGTCCCTCCACAACAAACAGCTACTTCTTCCTCTGCTAGGTATTATTGGAGGTTGGCAAACGAATTGGTGCTTTACCGCCACCCACTGTACTACCAATAGTACTGCCAATATTTTCCCTGTGTACACCGACAGCCCTTAATTAGGCCCGAGCTGGAGATGGCCAGGAGGGCAATGGCGGGCTTTGCAAATTTGGGGCCCCAGGCAAACCTTTGAGAAGGGGCCCTTCCTAACATCTGCCTGAATGTACCGATAGGCCTTGAGGTTGAGAGCTTCTGTAGCCCCTCCACAATTTGTCTTACAGCAATACTTCAAACCAGTAAAGAAGCCAAACATGTTTTTTATAATTGTGATAAGACACATCTTTGGATCAACTTCAGAATCAACTTAGGGTTTTGTTTTTTGTTTTTTTCATATAGTAGTGAGTAAATTTACAAATACTATTAAATTCAATTCAATATCTGAAACTGACAGAGTGGGAACATTATTGTTCTTTTCAGTTACAGTCAGTTCTAACACAAGTGCAATGTGGATCAACCATTCTGTCGCTGTTTTAGGAGTTTGAACTGTAAATCACATTTTTTCAACAAATATATTGCAGAAACCTCTACATTAATTTAAAGGAGTTACACTGGCTGAAGCGGCCAATATAGACACTTGTTCCGGGTCAGAGGTTTGGGAGACTGGAGATAGAATTGAGAATGTTTAATGGCTGTGGGTGTGCAAGTGTTTGTGGCCTGAAAGAAACAAATACAAAAGGAACAATTAGTAATAGTATATGATAGAATTACATAATCTTCAAATAGTAAGCTAAAAATCATAGATCCTGGGTTACATCCATAACCTTGCGGTGCGCCACCACATGAGCTGAGCTAATACAGGGCTAGGGTAAATTGCTGGCAGACCAAGGCTGGTAATAGTCCAAATAAACGGGCATATCAACAAAACTAGCAGTATAACAAAACACAGAACTACATAACCAAATTGCGTAAGTTTTAGCGATGTATAATTAACAAATACTCAGTGTTACTCTCATTCATGCACACAAGGAAAAGTGCTGATGCAGAAGTGTCATGGATGTATAATAACAACTGGATAAGGCACCGCCCCCTTTCCCCTGCCGCCAATTTGATTAGTGGCCACTCTAGGTATTGCAACGAAAAACTCCTCTACCTACAGTGGCCGAGAAGTACAAAACAAATTTACAAATTACGAAACACATTTACAACATTTTCACATTTACATAAAACATTTTTACATTTTATTGAACAAAGTAACCAGGGCAAAACACTTTTACCAATGTAAAAACAAATTTACCTGTTTGAAACATATTTACTAGATGACAGACACATCTATGGGCATTGAACAAATTTACATGTCGCAGAACATTTTAACAAGCACCAAAACAAATTGACAAGAGGCCGATCCAACTGGAAGGCCAATGAGCTCGTTGCTACTCAGCTTCTGGATATGGAGTAAACCGGTGAAGGAAATGACGTGTAGGAGCGCCAAAGTTCACAAAGCTTCGGAATAGCCATGGAAGATCGATTTTATGTTTGAATAATGTTCTGTCCTTTCTGTGGAAAACACCTAATTGAGGTAACACCTTTTTGTTTTATGTGTGGCCAGTTGTTGGACTGTTTAAAGAGAGACAAACCGCTGAAGAGACCAAGCAAAGTAGGTTAAGTGATCGATAGCATTAGCTAGCCGAATGAAGCTTTACATGAATTTATAAATGAAAGTACTTACAGACGTTTTTTTTTTTTGTGGTTTGCATGTTTTGACGCATTCTTTCTGAATCATCTAGCTGATCAATCAATGAAGCATTAGTATGAAGTATAGGAGCTCAAAGACACATGAAAGGACTGCATTCAACTCTGGTCCAAATAAAAGACACAAACAATCAATAAAGCATGTCCAGGTTGGTCTTTTTGCTTTTTATACACTAAAACAAGTTTATGAAACAGTTTTCTCTGATCCAGCTAGGTAAACATAGGACTGATGTGTCTGCAAGGGGGTGACTTAAAGCCCGTAAGAGGCAAACACCTTGCACTTTCAACAGACCTGCAGGTATCCGCACCTGAGCTTTTAAAACAGACTGTACTGAAGGACCATATTTTTTATTTTATGTCCTGATGGCTCCGAGGTGGTCTCTGGACAGAAAGGCCTTTCCAACTGGCTCACTACAAAAATTAGATAGGAAAGGCATATGCCAGGATTCATTTTTTATTTGTCTGGAAAAAGACTTTAGAGGAGGTACTATGTCTATCTCTTGCATATTTATATAAAACAAATCATCTTTGCACGTCTTCATGTAAAAATCAATGAAGATAAATGACACAATGGTGTTTGTGTATGTCCAACAGTGGATGACACCACAGACTCTGGTTCCGATTCAGAAATTGTAATTGGATCTAAGAGCACAACGGATTTTTCTCGAGCTGATTTATTTATTTCCTGTTTTTATTTCTATATTTTGATTAGAAATTTCCACACTCTTTCAGATTTTTGAACCAAATGTACAAAGTACTCCTCAGTCCAAAGATAAAGGGTAAATATTACAGCATAAAGAAATGTGTGTAAAATGGGCTGATATTCTCTCTAACATAAGTATATGTTGCCTCTAAATCTTGAATTACCATATTCTATATCTTGTCTGATTAAGGTTTAGAGTTATTAGTTAAGGTAATTCAGTTAATTGGTGTATTAATTATTATTTTTCAGGGATAAAATCGGGCATTCTTCCTGGATGGAGCCATAGTAATATCTGATACCGAGACACCTGACACACCTGGACAAAATACACACAAGGGTACTTGTTACAGGTAAGTAACAATATAATGATGAGGCACGATTGTACATGGATATTTTATTTTTTAGATTTGATGTTTAGTTGTTTACTTTCCCAACAGTAAATACACAGACCTGTATGCGCCGTGTGTGGAGGAAGAGGAAGAAGAGCTGGTAGCAATCAGTGAAAATGATATGCAACACATAGCAATGTAAATTCATTCATTCATCTTCTACCGCTTGTCCCACTTTGTGGGGTCGCGGGTGGCTGGAGCCTATCCCAGCTGCTTTGGGCCTTAGGCGGGGTACACCCTGGACAGGGGCCAGTTCGTCGCAGGGCTGACACTTAGACGCAGACATTGACAGACAACCATTCACTCTCACATTCATCCACTAGGGGCACTTTAGAGTCACCAATTCACCTATACATGCATGTCTTTGGGTGGTGGGAGGAAGCTGGAGTGCCCGGAGAGAACCCGCGGTGACACGGGGAGGACATGCAGACTCATTTATTATTTTTTTATTTCTATGATTTTCTATTAATATGTCAATATAAAATTGTTAGTAAGTAAATATCAATGAGGTGTTTTATCATTGCAGGGAAGACATGAACATAACCCTACAGGACTTCATCCAAAACTTGTCAAGCCAAATTGAACATGATAAAGTCAGCAGATTTAATATATCTCGGGCCAGTTTTTGGGATGGGGCAATTAGAGGTTTCGCTCATCATATGCTGAAAACACAGATATGATGGTTAAATTTAGTCATGATGCTGGTAATACAGAGGAGGGAATAGACACAGGAGGTCCTTCTTTTAAAACACCTCAAGGATCGTTCCATTTTTGAGGGGCTGGAGGGCAACTGGTTCCTGGTTTACAATGCAAATGGTATGTGTATGCATAAGTGTTCTATAGTTGGAACTATTGTTAACAATTGATAGCCATACATGTTGGGGCTCTATGTGTTTTATGGTATATGTATTATATCCTACATAATTTATTCACAGCTGTTAGAAAGGATGAGTACTTCATGGCTGGCAGGATGATGGCAGTGTCTGTTGTTCATTGAGGTCCAGGACCCCATTTCCTTTCAGAGGATCTCGTCCATTATATTGCAGGCCTGCCTTCATTTAAGTCAACTGTTAGTCTGGTAACAGATGAGGATATAGGGAAAGCTTTGAGAGAGTTGAGAATAACACAGGTCTGGTAATAGGATGGTACTACAAGTGTTTGCACTCTCACAGTTGATGTTTGTTGCTTACCTTACCTTACTATGGTTTTGTAACATACATTAAGCAGTTAGAAAGTTATACTTCATATATATCCTGCTTATTTTTGATCCAATCAGCTGCACGATTGCCTTAAAAGACACAGCACCATGTTGCAGACAGCTGGATGTCTGCGAAAGGTGGTTGCTGTTGAAGAAAAAAATGCAAGCGATATCAGATTACCTCCGATGGTATCTAATCAAGCGCAACACATCAGTTATTGAGAGGTATAGTAATTTCTTGTTTTTGTATGTTTATTGTATTACAAATAGTTTAGTCTCAATGCAATGATATCTGTATTGTGTTTATTGACCTTTCAGATTCAAAGATGGCCTTTCAGCTCTCCAGTTTCTACCCACACTATAGGAATACCCAGGTTTGCTGGCTCCTGTATTGTGCAAATCTACAAAGCCCCTCACAGCTCTAGATTTGAAGAGGCTATTCCAATCCTGGTTCCAGTCCATCCTGGTGGTGACCTTGCCACAGGCGGGCACAAGACAGGAGCCCTAGTGGATGTCCACCCTCCTGGAGGCGAGCGAAAGGAGAAGCCTGCACTCCTCCTTGTTCTCCACCTTATGGCTTACCGTGAGGTGATGGCTGCCAGTAGCCCTGGTGGCACAGGGGACAGTCTTCCAATCACATTCTAAAAAGCAATTCAACAATAAACTTGAGTAAAAGTGTGAAGTTATTATTTAGTTACTGTAAAGGGAAATAAATGACACATGGATTTGTTAATTTAGAATCAGAACTAATTTATTTATCCTCAAAGGGGAATTATTTTTTGTTACAGACCAGACTAGTGAAAAGATAAGATAACAGAAATTTGATGAATAGCAAAATACAGTACCCCAGAATCTAAAAACACCTCAGAACAAATAAAGAAGCATTTTAAAATAATATAAGGAAATAAAGAGAAGCAGTCTCTTTAAAAAGTATAAGAAATATCAACTCTCAAAAAATAAAAATTACTTTTACAGTTGTGCTCATAAGTGTACATACCCTGGCCATTTTTCACTGAATATAAATTATAACAAAAAATGTTTCTTTCACTCATGGTTAGTGGTTGGGTGAAGCCATTTATTATCTAACAACTGCATTTACTCTTTTTAAATCATAATGACAGCAGAAATTACCCAAATGACCCTGATCAAAAGTTTACATATGCTGGTGATTTTGGCCTGACAACATGCACACAAGTTGACATAAAAAGGGTTTGACTAAAGGTAACCATCCTCACCTGTGATCTGTTTGCTTGTAATCATTTTGTGTCAGTGAGTTTCTGGGCTCCTGACAGACCCTTGCATCTTTCATCCAGTCTTGCACTGACGTTTCTTGATTCTGAGTCATGGGAAAAGCAAAAGAATTGTCAAAGGAAAAGGTAGTGAACTGTATAAAACAGGAAAGGGATATCAAAAGATATCCAAGGAATTGAGTGTTCAGACTCTAAATAAGAAGTGGAAACTGCCAGGAAAATTGCATGCAAACAAAAACCTACATATAACTTCAGCTGAAATACAGGACTCTCTGAAAAAAAGAGGTGGGTCTGTTTCAAGATAAGGAGGCACTGGAAGAAAAATGGACTGCATGGTCGAGTCGCCAAAAGAAAGCCATTACTACGCAAATGATGAGACCAAAATTGAACTTTCTGGCCACAACCATAAATGTTATATTTGGAGAGGATTCAACGAGCTGATGTTTTGGGGATGTGTGAGCTACAAAGGCACAGGAAAGTTGGTCAAATTGATGGCAAGATAAATGAAGAATGTTATCAGAAAATTCTGGGGGAATTCGCACTCATCAACCCAGAAGCTGCACATGAGAGGTACTTGGACGTTCCAACGTGACAATGATCCAAAACAGAAGGCCTGTAACGGGGGTGGTTTGGACCCAAAAGCAGTACACAGGAGAATGGGTACAGTTGGTAATAACCTTTATTGCCACAATAGCAAACAGGGAGCAGAGCAGCAAGAGTCAATACAGCGTTCAGGTCTCTCCTTCAGGCCGAAAGCCCGCACACAGTCTCTTTAGCATGGGGAAGGGCTGAGGAACGAGTTCGGTTCCCCGGCCACGTAGAGTCCGCCGGTCGTGCGGAGGTGCCGACGAGGGAAGAGCAGAGGCGCGGTCCGTGACAAGCGGGGGGGTCAAAACCGGAATAGCAGTCCGAGGAAACAGAGGCGCCGACGAGGAGCAGGCAGGGGGTGAGTCGAGGCCAGGCGGAAGAGTCATTACCGGGAGAGCAAGACGATGCCAAGGACACCGAGGCAGAGCGCATGGTCAGAGACGGAAAGCAGGTGAGTTTACCGGGAGGCAGGCGAGGAGAGCAGGTCGGGGACAGACGAGGTCGGCAACAGGAGATCAGGCAGGAGAAGAACGCTGGAGAGTCGTGCATAATGCAGAGGAACAATCTGGCAGCGTGTGTGTGAACAGGTGAGTCTTACATACATCTTACATACAGGGCTGATTGGCAGATGAGCTGCAGCTGCAGCAGCGGGTGAACGAGGAGGGGTGAACTGTCATTGATGTTAAAGGGGGCAATACACAGTATTAAGAACGGGTATGTAAATATTTGATCAGGGTCATTTGGCTAGTTTCTGTTGTAATTCTGATTTAAAAAGAGTAAACACAGTTGTTTGTTAACAAATGGCTTCACCCAACCACTAACCATGAGTGGAAGAAATGTATTGTTTTATCATTAATACTACTGTAACTATATATACATTGTTTTTTACATGGTTAGGGTGTATAAATAGTGTGCAGTGTCTGTGTGTATAACAAACTTAAGTCACTAAACATATTATTAATAAAGTAATATTATATTAATAAAGTACCTAGTAGTAGATTTCGTGGTGAAATGTTTAGAGGTAAAAAAAAAGTTAAATGCTCAACATGGTTTCATGCATCAAAACAATTTTTTTAACAAATAAGATCCAGATCTATTATTAATATAGCACACAAGGTACCTCTCAGTAGCAGTGAGCACTCCTGTCGTGTCTCCAAATCTGCTTTGATGAAACTCTCTGTGGTGGTTCTCAGTAATCCAAGGGGACTCTGTAGATGCTGAATTCAACTGGACAACAAGCTGAAATATATATCCCTCAGAGGGAGGGACTTAGCCTGAAACTACTGTGATTGGACAGGGCTAGAATAAAAAACAAAACAAAAAACAAAATGTATGACATAGCTTCCTGGTGGTGCATTGGTTAAGACTGTTTCCTTTCAACCACAAGGTCTGCAGTTCAAGCCCTGGATCAGGTGTGGTTCTTCTGAGTTGATAATAATTATATTATTATATATATATATATTATTATCTCTAATAATGTATATAAATACTTTGGAACTGGGGCATTTTATTTTCTGTTTTCAATCAATAAAAACCTTACATTTGGTGTTAGGACCTAGTGGAGTTGAATACTATAATGAGTAGAGCTGAATACTAATTAAATAATGAATACCATGAGATTCAATGATCCCACTTCAGGCTAATTTAATGGTTAAAATTCCACTGTCAACAAACCCACTGTCTGTCCAAGAACCCACTATTTGTCCAGTTATCCACTATATAACTTCTGGACCACTTCTCTCAAACCCACTAAATTCACATATGATGACTGGACATATTAAATGGAGGTCGAATGATGATAAAAAGTATATTAATGCACTCAGCAGGCCCCCCGAGTTTGTAACACTAAGTCCCATTGCAAATATTTCCATCCACGAACCCACTATTTTGTACAGTGGAATAAATGTAAAGTGGGATCTCCATATCTCAGCCCCTAAGAGGTCTAGGGAATAAGGACTTGGGCTGCTGTCTAAGGATACCAGGTTTTTAAAAGATTGGAGAAACTTAAAAATGTCCCTCAAAAAAACCACAAGGGGTACCTCAAAACCTCATGTGGTCTACTTTAAACCTGTCCAAATTCACTTCTAACCAGGTTAAATTCTCTGTTAAGTCTCTGTCAAACCAATTAAAAGCCATCCAAATGTGAATGTGTTTAAAGCCTGAATCCATCTATAACCCCTGTAGAGCCACTCAGAATTATTTACAGTTCAAGTTCCACTTTAAACCCCCTTATGTTTTTTTGAGGGCTGAAAAAAAAAAAAAAGTTTCCCTAATTTCCTCAATGTCCACAAACCCCCTATCTGATAGGAGCGGGTAAAAATATCAATTCATCAGTGCATTACAATTATTTATTCCTCAATTCAATATTGATTCAGAAAATCCTATGAATCGATTCAACCCCAAGCCAGTGGCGGCGCTGTGATCAACCCTGTGAGTTTTGCATGTGACAGCAGCCCAGGCCAGCCCGCTTTACCAAACAACAAGATGAGCGAGCCAGAGTGCTCCATCTCCGTTGAAGCCTGCCCCAACAACTTTAAAAGCAGACGTGTGGGTTCATTTCCAATTCCAATGTAAGCAAGAATTAGATAAGACCAAAGTGGTTTGCAAGATATGCGAGGTGGTTCTCAAATACTGCAACAACACCACCAATTTGCGAAACCACCTAGCCTGTCACCATGGGGATATATATATGGGGATACAGTGGTCCCTCATTTATCGCGGGGGTTACGTTCCAAAAATAACCCACAACAGGCGAAATCCACGAAGTAGTCAGCTTTATTTTATACAATTATTATATATGTTTTAAGGCTGTAAAACCCATCACCACACACTTTATACACTTGTCTCAGACAGTCATTAACATTTTCTCACATTTCTCTCTTGTTTAAACACCCTCAAAGTTCAAACCTTAGCATCTTCCTCTGCCTTTTGGGTGCGACCGCAGATGCCTTTGTCGGTGCAGAACGTTTTGTTGACATTGTGGGTTTTGTCGGGGAGAAAACTTGCAAACATACAGCACTTCAGAGTCACACTGCTAGCGATCAAACATTTATGTAAATTTGGCAAGCTGAACGCATTCTGTACTGTACAGGAGACACGGCACGGAGGAGACAATGGTCTACAGTCCCTTAGCCAATCAGGACGCAGAACACAATGCGCAAGTTCTCCCTTAGCCAATCAGGACGCAGAACACAATGCGCGAGTTCTCCCTTAGCCAATCAGGACGCAGAACACAATGCGCGTTCATACGCTGTAAAAAAAAAGCATGCAAAATTGCACTAAAAAATCTGCGAAACAGCGAGGCCACGAAAGGTGAACCGCGTTATAGCGAGGGACCACTGTATACCATATTTTCCGGACTATAAATCGCAATTTTTTCATAGTTTGGCCGGGGGTGTGACTTATACTCACACTGACAACTGTGAGAGGGCCGGAATAATTGGAACTGGAACTGATGCTCAGTCTGACGACAGCCACGCAGAAGAGGAAACGGCGCTTCGTCTACCTCCGGAGTTGGCGGAGTTGTTCAGAAGCGTCACTGAAGATGAAGAATTCAGTGGATTTAGTGATTTGGAGTGAGATTGAGAGTTTGGTAAACTTGTTAGCATGTTTTTTATGCTATAGTTGAAGTCTGAATAACTGTTAATATGTTACGTTACGCCACGTATTCAGTTCGTTGTCTATGCTTCACGTAGCTGAAAAACCATCAATGTGTTACGTTAGCATACCAATTACCGTATTTTCCGGACTATAGAGCGCACCTAAATATAAGCCGCACCCACTAAAATTTAAAAGAAATATATATTTTGTCACATATAAGCCGCACCGGACTATAAGCCGCCCATATCCAGGCTGAGAAATAAGATATTTACATAGAAAGATTTTGTACGTGTTTATTCATGTACCTGAACTGATGTGTTTCCGAACAGTGCCTGTAACACGGCAGTAAAAGTGGTGATCAAACAAAACAGAAAAGTCATTGATGGTTTTATTCATCTTCCTCCTGTTCACTAAAACCAAGTTGCTTTATTTTTCTTCCTCCTGCGTACTGAAACCACTGAACACCAAACCACTGTCACTTTTTCTTCCTGCGCACTGTTAAAGCGCAACTGCGCCACTATTAAAGTCGCTTAATTCTCCCATGCACTGAAACCACAAGTCACTATTCATCTCCCTCCTGAGCATTGAAACTACTGAACACCAAACCACTGTCACTTCATTTGTTTTCCATTATGAGGGGGTGAGGGTGTAAAAATATTACAGTATTTTGCTGTTGTGCGTCTTGGGTTGCATGTGCTAAGAATAAAAACTGGTGCTTTCTTGTTTGTACTACCGCTGCCTGTCTCGTTTTTGCACTTCCTGCAAAAAAGCCGCATCTTTGTATAAGCCGCATGGTTCAAAGCATGGGAAAAAAGTAGCGGCTTATAGTCCGGAAAATACGGTACATATTCAGCCTGTTGTTTTCTATTCAATTATTATTATAAATTGCCTTTCAAGATGAAATGTCTGTTCTTGGTCTCAGATTTTGTGAAATAAATTTACCCCAAAATGTGATTTATAGTCCGGTGCAACTTATATGTTTTTTTCTTCTTTATTATGTATTTTTTGGCTGGTGCGACTTATACTCTGGAGAGACTTATAGTCCAGAAAATACGGTATATCTACAGGCACTTAATTACTTATGTATTAAGTTATTATTGAATCGATATTGAATCGAATTGCAACCTCAAGAATCGAAATCGAGTCGAATTGTGAAATTCCTAATAATACCCAGCTGTACTATCTGGCCCATTAAACAAGCCTGAAGTGGGATCCTTGAATCGCATGGTATTCAATGGGCTAGATATGATGACTGGACATATTAAATGGAGGTCCTGTCATGTTACAGATAACCCACATTTATATACACATATAATACCCGCTCGAAAGGGAGTGTAAAGAAGTAGAACTTATTTATTTGCTTCAGGAACACAGCATGCCAAATGGTAGGGTGCTTTAAAGGCGTTGAACCAATCAGGTCCTAGAAAAGGTTAAAAGTTTATCAGCACATTGCAGTTTACATTGAGATTTAGGCTAAGTTGAAGCTATCTGCTCCAAATAACTAACTTGATCTAACCTGCTTTTTGGTCTCTGGTCCAGCTGGTAGGCATGTCAGTGTTATTTCTTTGTGCAAACTCAAAAGCCAGTTCACCGCATTTCATGACACCTAAGCCATGAAACATTTTACTGTACTGAAAATGTAACACCATTAATAATATCAATGTAAATAAGAAACAATTATGATCATCACTCTTCCCATTTTTATGCAATGGTTATATAGTCGTACCCCATCATATGAATAATACATTATTGTATTAATCATTATCAAAATAATAACATAACATAACACAATAATAATCCCAATCCCTGAGAACACCAAGTGAAAGTCCGATCCCTCCCTCACCCCCGTACTTTGACAACGACATTTCTTTGTATTTTGATTTAAATCGGTGAATATTTGGGCATTGCTTGCGCTGTATTCCCAAACCTCTCCAAAGTTTGACACCACAAACAAACACACAAACATTTCCTGGTGGTTCTCACCGCCTGGACACATCCCCTCAGGTTATAACCTCCCTCTCTTCCTGTAAAGAGCTTTTGAATATTACCTAGTAGATTATTTCTGTTGGCTTTAAAAAAGAGTTGTGAAATGTAAAATTGAACTAATTTAAAAAGTTTTAACAGCCTGGACTGTATATAATAATATTTGTATGATCAAAATATCCAGCCTTATGTATGATTCTAACAGCATGTTTTTGGAGCATGAAGAGGGAATGTAGTAAACATTTATAGTTATTGCCCAAACTTCTATACAATAAGTTAAATAAGGCAGAACTAATCAACAATACAATAATATATATATATATATATATATATATATATATATATATATATATATATATATATATATATATATATATATATAGTGCATTATATTCCAGGACATATTAAGCTTTATTAATGATTAAAATACTTTTGGATACTTTACTTTGTATGTATCTGATATGCGGTTTCTAGCTTAATTTACAATCAATGGTTATTATAATAATCACTAGAATGGAATATATTAGTGTCATCAGCAAATTATATCAGTTTCATTAATTTACACATCACATTAAATGTGTCATTTATATATAGATTATTTAACTTAGGACCCAATACTGATCCTTGAGGGACCCCACAAGCAATGCCCAGACACCTGCCCAACTTCACATACTGTTGTCTCTCACTTAAACATCTATCTATCTATCTACCACATTTTTCTAATCTTATCATTAAATAGTTTCTCTAAATTTTTGGAAAATTGAGGGAGCAGGTCTGTAGTTTGTGAAGATGTGCTTGTTTCCATTTTTATACAGTGGTATTGCTTTTCATTTTGTTCAGAAACATTCCAGTCTGAAATGATAGGTTGCATATGTACATTAAAGGTCTTGAATTACTAAAATTACTAATTAATTACTATTTTAATTAATGTCATATCTATGTCATAACAAATGAATTGTGATTGAATGTCATTGTATGAGTGTACACAGTTGCTTTTCTTCATCACAGCAGCTATCCCAGCTTTCCTCAGCCCAGTCCATCTGGGTCTGAGCAGCGGGAGGAGATTCAGCAGCGGCCACGGGAGGCGACTCGGGAAGCGCCGGTGAGACCGGACCCATGAAAGTAGCGCAGTGTTAGTCAAAATAGAATTCTACTGGCATTTGTCCTTATAGCTAATGACTAACACCTGGCTTATTTAGTTTTAGGACAAAACCTAATATTTGAGAAGGTCAAAGTCTCACTTTCTGAAGAGCGCAATTTGTAAACTTATTAATGTTTCCAATGTGGCGTGTGTGTGCACTGCCGGAAACGCTCACCTCAGTCAAACTTGCAGCTTCTTTTCTGAAGTGCACTTCACTATCACTTCAGCCTGATACACAACAACATGGGGTTTATACATAAATGGGCAAAGTAAAGTACTTCTAGTTTGCATTTAACTAGAGATGCTTATTCTCTGTGGATTAGCTTGATCGATAAATGGGTATCCTAGCCTTCATTCTACTTCGTGTGTGCTCCAACCACCTAGGGGCTTCACTAATGGTTACCTCTCTGGCACATGTCAGCACCTCTGAGACGGATCAAAGCAGTCACTGCGCCAATTGTGCCCATGCCCTGGCTCAGCCTCAGGGGCTATATAAGCCCACCAGCCCAACACTCTACCTTCTTCTCTCTCATCTCCTATGAGATACATTTAAAAGAGCATTCAAAAGAGCACTTCTACACACTGGGAAGACTTAAGATGGATTCTGCCCGAGCTACACCACCCACTGGTGTCGGTATCATTGTTCCTGCCGTTCTGCTACCCGACTGCTGCTTCAGCTGCCTCGGATGGCAACACAAGGTGCAGCACTTTTCCTGCCCGCATTCCTCGCTCTTACCAGAGAGGAGACCAAGCACCACGCTGCGTTCATGGGTCTGGTCTCACTGGCACTTACCAACCCGCCGCTGAGTCTTCTTCTGCTGCACAGACCCAGGTGGACTGGGTTGAGGAAAGCAGGGATGAAGGGAGCTGCTGTGATGATGCGGGCTCCCCTCACACTGTTTCCCCCACCTCTTCTGATCTGCAGCCGTCCCATCGTTACTCATTAGACGACTTGCTGCTACTGTTCTCAATCAATCATTGATGAGCCTGTCCAGCTGGGCATACAATTTTCCCTACGGCCTTCGCCATTAGTAGAAACACACAAAGTAGAAATTATAGTTACCTGATGTAACTACAGTTCTACAGGTGTGTGCATGGCCCTAACCCTAATCCTAACCCACCTACTCTCAGGCCCAGCTGGACTGCCTTTCTCTGCTGGTTCGTAGACGGGAGAGTGTTGGGCTGGAGGGCTTATATAGCTCCTGAGGCTGTGCCAGGGCATGATTGGGGCGGTGTATGCTTTGATCTGTGTCAGAGGTGCTGGCATACGCCAGAGAGGTAAACATTAGCAAAGCCCGTAGGTAGGCTACGCACACACTCGTAGATCTGTAGTTACATCAGCTAACTATAATTTACCGAGTATAGCTCTAAGTGGCACTTTGTCTACAGCCAACCAACCAACCAGATAATAGCTTATTGTTAACAGAGAGGAGAACTGGTCAAAGGGTAGTTCAGACAGCTGTCATGGGGCCACTCTTAAACTTTGATGTGGATTGTATGCCCAGGGAATATGATTTTGAATGGGAAAAATCTTGTAGTTGTTGTTGTCAGTTGTACTTTTTTTGCTTTAACCCCTGGCTTAATACAAACATGATTCGTTGACATGACAATTTGCCATTTGTAGTGGTGAAGCCAACCCTTTCAGTAAGGTTTCTATGTAGGAATCTATGTCTTCTAATACCTACTGAGGAGTTTTTCATTAAAAAAAACAAAATAGAATGATAAAATCTATGAGGTGTTTATTATGACATTGGATATTGAGTATAAAAGAGTGTACCTTAAAAATGAAACATACCATAATCAACATTTACATTTTTGCTCAAAAACAAATGACACATGGACAAAATGTTAATATAGACAATAATCTTCTAGTTACAAAGAAGCAATCCAGTTTAAACTCTGTAGAGTTTCATCAAGGCTTTTCGGAAGATTGAACAAATAGGAGCTTTAAAATATACTGTGTACACTTCACAGATACATGTTGCCTTAGGGATAGTATACTGTCTGTTGATCCATTAGCTATTAGCATTAGCATCAAGGTACCAGAGAGATCAGTGGAAATGGCTTCTGTTCCTAAAACATCCGCTGACAGCTGATAAAAGTGAATGAGACAAGACTTTAAAAGAGTTTGCATTTTTGGTTATGTATAATGAAACAAGAAAACAACACAACAAATCAAGTCTGTGCCATTACTCCTATCAGGTTCTCCAAACTGAAGACATGCTGACCAGGATCTGCAGTATTACATTAGCTATTTTCGTTTGTGAAAATTGCAATGGGAACAAACAGAAGTAAAAGATGTATCCCACAGCAGATATTTCTTGTAAACAGATGAACAATTTAATTTACTTTCATATTGTGATTGATAACCCCACAGTCTTTATCAGTTTGGTAAAAGACCACACGGGTCAGTTTCTTGACAAATTAAACATTAGAATTAAAAATAATGATAATTTGATTCCTCTTCACAAAGGTCAGGATAGTTATGTGGTAAATTATCAATTACTAATAATCACTTTTTTCATAGGACACACTTTTTTTTAACTAAAGAGTTCCTGCAGTTGAGTTGAATGCAATGGAGTGGTGTGCAGACAAACACTACATTAGATTACATGAATAGCTGCCAAGCTTTGCTTATTAAAAGCACCGATAGAAGACATGTACAAAACAGAGTAGTGTACTGGGAACAAATAAAAGAAATCCAGATATTGTCAAAATAAAGTAAAATATTATTCTGAATCAGACCAAACCTGGACAACTTTTGACTGCCCTCCAACTTTGACTTTATTGTGTGGATGCTGAGAAATTTAGCACAATTAGTTCTTGTATTGTCTTTATTATTCCAATTCTGCAGTTTTTGTCCGCTAACTAGTCTTCAGATTTCAGCTGTAATTTCAGCGACACGATGGCTATTACTTTTGGTATTCATACCTTTTATACTTATACTTGTTCACCTCTTTATGGATTATATCTGCGTTAGAGTGCATTGTTATGCTCACTGTGGTTCAACTGTCAGAGTGGGTGATGTCACAAATGAGATCATCAACCTTTACTTTTCAGCTTTTTTCCACAACTTTCATGCTTCAGTCCTTTTTACTTTCACTAATTTCACTTAATTCCACTACTTACAAATCAAGAGACATTTGTGCTGTTTCAGAAAAACAACTTTAAAAGCTCTGTGATTTACCAAATTTGACTTAAAGCTTTAACAATCAAGGAAAGTCAACCCTCATCAAACTTTCCCTCTGGGACTTTCACACTTTTTTTGCATGTCACTGCTCATTCATTTTTCATCCATACATTTCATATCCACATGTTCATCAGAGTCTCCTGTCACTGACAGTTCAAATATTTCTCAGATCTGATATATATTAGGACATACAGTAGATGAAATAAGCTGCCCTAGGCCTAGACTCTGGGGGAAGTATAACACACTGAGCTTCTATCCTCTGGCTTTGTCCTCACTCTCAGTTTACATATCTGCTTAGTTCTTTGCTATTCACAAGTTGTCCCTCTGTCCCACTCTCCTCTGGGGGAGTGGATACTGTTGCAGATGTCAAGGCTGCTGTTAGACGTCCCAGTGATGACTGGACCTTAGCTGTGGCCCATCTGTGATCCTGTCCCAACCCATGGACTCCTCCTGACCCCAGTTCCTTTCACTCAGATGAACTGTTCCTATCTTGGATTATATCCATATACATTCTTGTTCACCTGTACATATGATGGACTATTTGCAATTGACTGTCCTGGACTCATCTATTGCACGGCCTGTCCATCCTGGGAGTGGATCCCTCCTTCTGTGGTTCTCCATGAGGTTTCTCTTTTTCTCCAGCTGGGTTTTTTAAGGACAGGGGATGTTGTCTTGTTCTGCCTGGACCAAAACTAGAACCGGACAAAACCTTGAACCAGACCAGGACCAGAGAAAAACCAAGACCGGACCAGGAAAATAGCAGGACCAGACGCAGAACCTGACCAAGACCAGTCCAGGATCAGACCAACACCACACCAGGACTAGACAAGACCCACAACAAGACCAAGACCAGACAAGGCCCACAACAAGACCAGGACCAGACCAGACTCAGAACCAGACCAGGACCAGGACCAGGACCAGACAAAGACCCATACCAGACCCTGAACCAGATGAGGACTGGTTTAGGAAGAGATGAAGACAAGACCAGCAAAAAGAGCAGGAGAAGACTAGACCTAGACCAGATCAGAGCCAAATAGGGCCAAGACCAGACCCAGTCCAGAAACAGGACTTTTTCTATTGGATAATTTCAGCATCCACACGCAGTGGCTTTTCCTTCAAATATTGTGACTATATTCTGTAATATCTGGATCAATGTGGTCCTAATACACAGTCGTACAAAATGCACATACAAAAAAAAAAATTACATTCTATCAAATGTAGAAATTACATTGTGTAAAAACAGTTCTGGTTTCAGAGAGTAAACTGTCTTCCTCCACCAGAGGGCGCTGGAGGGGCTTGTTTAGTCCAGGAAACGTTGGCAGGCCTTTTTCCATCGACAGGCAGTGCACCATTGGTCTCTGTGTTCAATGCCGTAAACTTTACGGCATTTCTTGGCCTCCCCACGAATCCTCCTGCCACAGAAAGAACAGGATTCATATTCATCATTATTTATTTACAGTTTAGGTAGAAATACACTTTTGTCTTACTAACAATATATAATAAACATAAATATGAGAACAGAGTGTTTAGAGATCTACCTGCAGGAGGCACTCTGCTGCTGTAGCCACTGCTCTCCTACACTGACTGAACGTACCCTGAAAGCCAAGCCCTGAGGAGGAAGAGGAGGAGGATTTTGTGAGCTTGATACATTTTTACAAACACAGCTGAAAGCTCTAGTTTGTGGTTTTTAGTAAAAATCTGTAAGTTAAAGGCAACAGTCAATAGGTTATTTTTTTTTAGAAATGTGGTGAAATGTCAATGTCGTCCTGCAGGTGGCAGTAGACAACCTTGAAATGGAAAATAAAAACCAGGGATTTAACAGTCGAATTAAAACATATCTGCAACACACTCATGATTTCAATCTCATTCTAACAAGCTTCTCCGATGGGGACAGAATAGAAGCAACATTTATTCTGACTCTAAAATAAAAAATCTGAGAGGGAATCCACAGGAAGGGTTCTCATTAGACAATGACTCAATTCTTTTCCAATAATCTGAGAAATCACCCCCAAATATATCAAACAAATGCACAAATAAGTATCTATATCATTTATGAATGTTAATGAATGTTGTTTGAGGGTGTACTCACACCAGGCAAACTGTTCTGTGCCCAGGCCTGAAACGCCCCTAAAGTCTGGTTTGCTTGGCTGATGTGAGTGTGCCCATCCATGCTTGAGAACGGAACGATTCCAGGATTCAGCACGGTTGACAGAGGTGTGCTGCGGCAGGGAGCGGTTGTTCAGGCATGTGCACTAGCACTATTACGTACCTACACACCGTTACATGAAGTATAAGTCATCTCACAGTCCATTTAAACAAGGCGGCAAAAGTTGGTCGGGCTCCAAATCAGACTCTTAATGAATTAATTCGGTTCTTCTTGTAAACAAACAGCTCATGGTGAGGAGGTAGGAGTCCCACAACACCCAACATGATGGCGTTTCTGGGCCCAGGCATGGATTCTTATTGCATGTGTGAGTGCAGCTTAGTTGGGGATAGAGACCCCTCCCAAATCTTTCTCAGGCAAGGAGTGGTTCAAATGGACCTAGTGTGAGTGCACCCTAAAATGTGATTTCAATAGCCAGGAGTTTCCATATGGTGCCCATTAGTGTTTTTATGTACACCCATACGCTCCTTACAGACATATCACACATGTGTCTTGTTGACATTTCCCTGCTTATAAATGTTGTGTTGTAGAAAAAGTCCACTTGGGACAATGAGAGAGAGAGAGAGTGTATTAAAATCTCCAGATACTGTGAGAGCCTGTGATTACCATGAAAAATCCTCTCTAAAAAAAAACCTCGAACTCTAACTGAGCAGTTGATGCTAACCTGTTTGTTGTGGCAGTTTGTAGGGCCTGTCCAACGACAGGTAGCACTCGGAGCTGCTGCTGTGATCACAGGAGGCGAAGCCTAAAGCAGATATTAAATACAGGATAAGCACAGATGTTTGATGATTGGTGAATAATGTTCAAAAATAAGGCAGAGGGTGTGTACCTGGTAGGAGTGCTCCACCTGCACCTGCCACAGACAGCTGGACGAGGAGGGGGCAGAGCTACTGAGGGCAGGTGAGGATGGAGAGAGGGGGCTCCAGTGGGATGAGGAGTGTGTGGGTGAGGCAGGGGTGGGGCCACACAAAAGGGGCAGAGAGTGACGCTGAGGCTCCTCCCACTGCTGGATTTCAGTGTAGTAGAAATCCTCCTCACTGCGAGAACAGTGCTCATGCTCATACCCATACCCACAGCTGTGAGCACAAGTCAACAGGTCAACTGTAGAAACTACCATCTTTTATTAAATAAATTCAAAGAATGTTAATAAAATTACAGTGGAACTGTAGTTCCCCTTGAATATGTATGACAGAGAGACCCACCTCTGCAGGTGTGTTGTGCGGATATGTCTCTTGATCCCCACCGTGGAGGTCAGGACCTTTCCACAGCTGGGCCACAGACATCTGTAGGCTACCTTCACTGAGTTCTGAAACACAAAGAACAGTCAGCACCAACCTGCAGCTCTAAGCTGCTGGGACACTGACATAGGTCAGAGGTCAACTTACCCTGCGCCTCCTCGGAGCTGGCTCCTCAAATAGAACCTGCTCCAGTTCCATGTTCAGTCCTTCATCGGGAGGTGTGGCCAGACTCCCATCGGACTCTGTGACTGGTGGAGAAGGTGCTGGACTTCCATTGCTGTGGCCCACACTCCAGTAACCGCTACTGCTGTCAGAAAGTTCACTGCCTACACAGTCCATGCCAGCAGCAAAACACAGGTTTTATCAGTACTTCATCATGGTTACATCTTAAATATGCCTGATGTAATCTTCATTGTGAAATCTCACTATGCACACAATTACACCCTGGACCTTATTTTAACATGCAGGATAGAGATTAATCAGTTAAAAGTCCCGCCCTATAACCCTGTTCTATCTGATCATTTTTTAATTCAAATCAAGCTTCAGCGACGCATAAATTAGAAGGGCAATGGAGTCACCCAGCTCCGAGGGGTCACTCAGGGTCTGGAAAAATAGTCTATTAACTAAGCAAGCCCTGTGTAAGGGTAAATCTAAGTATTATTCTGATACACTGATAGAAGAAAATAAGAATAATCCTAAGTTTGTGATCAGCCCTGTATCCAGGCTGACTAACAGTCACAGCTCAGTAGAACCTAGTATCCCTTTAACCCTTTAGCTGTGATGATTTCCTCCATTTTTCAATAGTAAAATCACCACAATTACAGATAAAATAAATCAAATCCACCCCACTGCTAGCTCTGAGCAGATTAGTGCCCTTACAGTTGAGGCCCCATTCACCAAAAACCTCTTATAATGTAATACAATATATAATTTATATAATATAAACTTACAACCTCTAAAAAGACTGCTTCACCCCAGTAGACTGAAATATTCTCAGTCGTCATGTCCTCTAAAACTTTCAAAGGTATTTTAGACCCATCCCTTCTAAACTTAAAGAGGTCTTCACCATAATTGTTATGTCCCAACAATGCTATCCTAACAGATTGTTATCTTTCACTCAGTTTAAAACCCTGAACATCTGGGACCAGCATTTGCTCATCTTGAGAGTTAGAATTATAACTGGTAAGACTTTTCATATTTACTCTCTGAGTAACTGATTTTCAAATTTTGTCCCTAGTTGTAAACATGTGTATTCTTAAAAAGCATTCTGAATTGCAGAATATATGCACTGTGCAATGAAAATAAGAGACACTGTGATGTATCTGATCATGTACGTATGTGTCATGTATCTGAGCAACACCAATCTGTTTAAATCATTTACATTTTAAATCGGTTACATTTTCGTCTGCCATAATGTCATAAGGACATTTATATACGGGAGAGTTATACACTTAGTGTTTCATTCCCACACGCATTTTACCTCCTCAAACACTGACATACCTGTTGACTCTGGAGGGGCAGGACTTTGTAGCAGTGGGTTACATGACAAACTGCTAAGAACCATGGCGGCCATCAGCTCATCCATATCAACCCCCTCTGGACTACTGCGGCTGCACACAGGAGGACACAGAATAGCGGACACAATCAGTAACGTGATCTTCACCAGCCACTCTCTTCCACCCATCTTGTTACACATGTGCCACTCTACCACTTCTGCGAGATTCTCCAGACTTTGAAATATTATTCTGCTCAGTTTTCAGACTGCACAGAAATGAAAATAATTTTTTCTCTTCAAAGAAAATTTCTTTTGATGCTCCCTGTGAAGTGCATCTGTATTTTTGGCCATCTTTTGTCCAGATGCACTCCCAGGTATATGGACACATCTCTATCCCTGCTTCACAAACCCTTATGTAGACTTAAGCCCTTAAGTCACTGACCCTGTCTTTGGCCTTGGTGCTATTTAGAATTATTCTGCAAACCATCCTTAGTGTCATAATTTCTAATGTCCTTTCTTAACTCCCATGTAAATCCTTCCTATAACCCAGAACCTTGAACAAACACAATCATTTCTGTGAAATCTGTTCTACCTTTTGGGGACATCAATGGAGGAGGATACTGATCTGCTGCTGCTGCTGGGACACGTCTGGACAGATGCCTCCCTCGGTTTGAAGTCCGTCTGATCCAGCCCTGAACATTCATCTGCTTCACAATGAAACACCTGAGACACAAACACATATAATTCATTGATGGGACATTAATCACAGCCATGTGAACAAGAATAAACAAGAACCATCTGCTCTTCCAGCACCGGCCACACTTTAAACATACTAGGAAAGGTACAATACCAAGTTATTCCTTGGAATAACATTTTGTTCTTAAAGCTACTTTGTAATACAGAACTCAGGTCTTATGCAAGTGGGTAAACATGTGGTCATATCTGCACCAAACCCGTAATATGATCTGGAATTTCAATTTGTTAAATGCCCAGTGACATTGGCAGCCAAACTTTAAAAAAGTGCATATGTACTTGTGCACATGTGTGTGAACAACAGTACCCCTAAATTTACAAGTGACATGTCAGTAGAAGTATAGAAAAAGTCTGTCGATGAACACTCACAGCCACTGCCCTTACCTTAAATCCCGGATGCCCGCTGACCCCATCACTTGCCTCTTGGTCTGGATGGGCTCCTGTGGCGGGGCAGCTGTAGCTCAGTAGAGCCCCTAGTGGTGAACGTTTCCCCAGTCGAGTTTTTGGGACCATGGCTATGAGCGGCTGGCAACAATAGCTGAGTCCTGAATCACACACACATCAATGTCAGAAGCTGGAAACTGCATATACACCTGTATTCTACTGCACATGTCCCATGTATTGTCATATCGTATTACACAACTTTTAATATGAACTTCTTGTTTTGCTCCAACTCACTGCAGACCATTATAGACAGAGATCAATCATAAAAAAACATACTTTATAATATAACATGTTGATTACATATTAATTTTACATATTTTCAAGTGTCACAGGCTTTTAATGTATTTATTCCACACACAATCCTACATATATCCTTCTGAAAACAAATTTACTTTGATTGTAGGTTTATTATATTAACACTGAAACATCAAAACTCAATATAATGTGAGCTATAATGATTAGTAGTGCTAATGATTGATGGCAATGCATTTCTTCAGATACTTTACTGCCATTCAAGGCCAATGGCCGAACATAAATTTAAATTGTGCAAGCCATATAAACATAAAACATAGTAGTCAAGAGCCCAATGTGCAGCCCATAATAGCAATAATACAGTAAAACACACACTGTTCATAAATATAACTATCCACTAGCACAGTAAATTCAGTGCATTAATAGATGCAGCCACGCTGTTCACACCCCCTGTGACTCTGCAGCTCTGAGCCTCTGGACCAATCAGATTCATTCTGTGCCCAGTATACACCCTCCACAATAACAGCCCCTCTGAGTACAACAACAGTGCTCCACAACTGTAACTGCAACTGACTCTAACATCAAATCAAAAACCATTCCTGTAAACGTTTCCCACTGAATCTTTGCTTTAGGTTTGATACAACTTCAAGATGTTTATTATTAAGTGTTTAACTGAGATGAGCACAATATGAGCTGCAAAACAACCACAAAACAAGACTTACGGAACACACATGGCACAGCACAGTCCTAAGCACACATCAACAGTTTTTCAAACAATTACAGCTGGAAAACTATTTTAATGCACAACTACAGAGCACAACTTATGACAAAGATGTGTAGATGTGTAGATTCTACACTACACTCAAAAACAACAAAATCTGTAATGCTCCATAAGTAAGGTGAGTACACACAATATTTTTCATCACTAAAGTCAACATTATTGAAGGTTAGTCACAGCATGTTTTAGGACAAACATACCTGAGGTGAAGCTTCAGCACAAAAACAACTGTTCTTCAGTGAGCTGAGAGAAGTGCAGTGCAGAGGACAAGCAGGCTGCAGCCAGTCATAGCAGAACCACAGAGGCACAGCCAAAACCCGGACTGGATCAGCCACACTCGTATCACTTCATACATTCAATATATACATACATTCTCTTTCTTGCTTTCTTTTAAAGCACTCCTTCAACTTTTTCTTTTTATAAACGTATGACAGAACACACAAAACATATGTATCAATAAGTTCCAGAGATCTTATTTGTAATTATTACAGACCTTTTTTGTAATTACTACAGGATGCATTACTGTAATTGCTTTCTGTCTGTGGTAGCACAATAAAAAGATCATGCAATATTATTTTTACTAAACATACTACTACTATTTATGGTAAATGTAGTTGTAATATTACTATGATATAATAATAATTACTTTATTGAATGGACTAAAATGGATTGCATCTCCTCGTTCTTCAGTGTAGGAAATCTCACATACCAGTATGTCCTTGTGGCTGTTTCAGCTGATAGAAATAGCCGCTATTTATATATATATATATATATATATATATATATATATATATATATATAAAACTGTCGGAGCCTGGACACGCTCATACATGTGTGGGCTGGTGATGTCTGTGGTTGAACCTCATGTCCTTGTCCGTGTTCAGTCCTGTTCCCACTAAGACTGGTCGTTGCTCCTGGTTTTGCCCACAGCTCCTTCAGTGGCTTCTGCGCCTGTAGTAAACAAGGGAAACACGTGTGACGTATCTGGGCGCTGATTGGCTGAGCTCCACAGTAGAGGAACACACCCCGCAGTGGGCTGTTGTTTACTGGATCTGCTGGAAGCCTGGACACAAAGTTCTGCTTTTGTAGGACCACAAGACGCCAAGTTTTCCTCTACGGAAGAACCAAACCCTGAGTTATTACACACACATTGTTTACTGTTGCTTTAAGTGTAGTTATGATAACACGTGGCAAGGACAGAAGATTTTGCCACATAATTTCAGACAGTCGGCTAAGTGCTGCAGCCAAATCAGGAAACTTATGGACAGTATAAACCTAGTGCTGCACAATAAATGTTATCATTGCAATATTGGTGTGATCCAAATATCACCCAACAGTATCCTAATAAGAGGACGCATATTCCCATTTCTAGAACATAAAGTGATTTTTGACTGTCTTCATATTTTGTATGCTTGTCACAACTGTGACAAAAAAAACTGTATCACAATTTATGATACCTTTCTGCCTGGTAGCAGAAAGCATGAGATTTTCTTTTATTATTATTTTATTAGCAAAAAGTAATTGCAAATAACAGATAATTCTTGTATTTATATATCTGCACCAAAGTATATATTAAGTGTTGTAATTTACCCACTAATCACTCATTTGAGAGCTTTTTACAGATTTTTTTTTAATTCAGAGCTTTTAATTTTAAAATATGTATTGTGTGTGTGTGTGTGTGTGTGTGTGTGTGTGTGTGTGTGTGTGTGTGTGAGTATGCGTGTGTTTGTGCGTGTGTGTTTATGTTGACATTTTTGTTGACGTTGCATTTAGTAAAAGTTGTCCGGCAGACTTAAGATAATAGGGTCACTATCAACATTAGCGTCAGTACCCCTACATTAACGCCACATCTTAGCGGAGCGTGAGTGTGTGTGCGTGTGTGCGTGTGCATATAGGTTACATCATGTCTGGGTGTGTTTGGTTGGTGTGGTTAGAAACAAACATACGTTCCGCAAGTGTATATGTGGGTGAGTGTGGAATCACGCAGCAGCACGAGAAGCACACACCACTCTCCACGCTACGTGAGCTACGTGCAGATACCCTCTGTTCTTAAAGGAACAGTACAACCCCTCCTCCTCAGAGTGGCACTCAGGGAAAGTAGTGGCGTTTGAACAGCAGACAAACATTTAAACACAGTGCAACACCTCAGCTGTGACTCAGTCTTGTTGTTGATTTTTGAGTAATGGTGATTTATGTCACAGTGACGCGCAATGCACAGGAACAAGACGCAACAGGTGTGGGGCTCCATGCACAGTGGCGGGTGCAGTCAGTGGTCAAATCGTGGATCTGCGCACGTTCAACGACTGACTGACAAATTTAGGTCAGAGCTTATTTATACATTCTATGGGTCAGAGGGGCGCGGTCATCACCTACCTTGTGCTGTCTGATTTTTATTTTATTTTCTAAATCCTACTTAATAATCAGTTTTTCTTCCTCATTACATACAATTTGCTATTGTTAAATGTATGTAACATACTCAAGTGAAAGTGTTCAAACCACCAAAAAGGATATAGGACTACTTTTTATTCACACAGAGCTTTTAGGAATCGATAAGAGAATCGATAAAGAATAGGATCCATAAGCAGAATCGTCAATGGTAGTGATATTGATAAAATCTTATCAATTCCCATTCCTACCCCGGACCCTTCAGGGGATGCTGGAGATGCTGTGTCAAGTTGTCTCCAACCTCGGAAAAACAAGAAAAAGAGAGGTCCTTAGGCTAAATATGTTGGATACTTGGCCAAAAACACAGCATTTCCCATCTTTCCTATTGCTCTCTGTACTCTCTTGTGTCTTTATCACAATGTCTTGACAACGGCTAGGAGCAGTTGCTAATGCTTACCCACTGACAATAAAAAGGGCAGTTACTGTTAGCTAGTTAGCAGTGACACAATGCTAATGATAGTTTTTGTTCAGTACTTCACCATTAACCCAAACATTCTACAAATTAAGATTACTATTATTATTTGTTTGACATTTTAGTTATTGCACCATTGTTTTTCCTTTTATATATATATATATATATATATATATATATATATATATATATATATATATATATATATATATATAATAGTAATCTTAATTTGTAGAATGTTTGGGTTATATATATTATTTTAGTTAGGGACCCAACTGATCCATCATCGGCAGTACTGAGAAGTTTGGACCTGTTGGTACCACCACCATTCTTGTTGGCTCCAGGCCTCTGATCTCTTGCCTCCAGCCTTGGCTCTTCCAGTAAGATCTACACAGTTGATTGATACAGAGTTGGCAGAAAGATTAAACTTAACTTAAACTTAAAGGTCCTATATTATACTATTTTGAACATTATACAGTGTATTTTGGATACATTTAGGTTATCATATCACATTTTGCAACATGAAACACGCAATAATGATCTTATACAAGCGGTTTGGATGAGCTCTCATCATGAGTCCAATATTTATATTTATATTTATATATTTACAGGGTTCTGCGCAGTATCTTGGCTGTTTCTTTCCACCACAACGGCTTTCCACCGTTGTTTGTCCTCCACTACAATGTCGGGTTGTTTCTCAATTACCATTTTGTCAGTCTGTTTCTCACTTTGACCTCAGTGTTTCCAGTCCATACTCTTTACAGATGTTCCTGTACCCTATACCAGCCACTTGGTTATGGAGTTAACATGTATGCTTTCCCTGTCAGCAACTTACACCCTGCAGTTACTGTATGTGCTGGATTGTCTCAGGGGCCTCTTTGCATAGTCTGCACTTGGGGTCTTGTCGGGTGTGGTAGTTGTGGGCCTCTAATGCTCTGGTGCTCAAGGCCTGTTCCTGTGCAGCCATGATTAGTGCCTCTGTGCTGTCTTTCAGTCCTAGCTATTGGTAGGATTTCTTGATATCAGCCACTTCAGTTATTAGGCTGTGGTACATCCCATGCAGGGGCCTTTCCTCCTATTATGGTACCTCTTCTATTTTCGGCTGCCAGAGACATTCACTAAGCAATTTTGTATCTCATGTATTGATCCATATGCCCAGCTTCAATGTTTCGAGAGACAGGTAATTGGCCTGTAGTTGGATGGGACTGTTCCCTTCAGTGGGTCCTTCAGGATCAGGGTTGTCCAGCCTTCAGTTAGCCATTCAGGGTGGGTCCCATCCTTTAGCAGCTGGTTCATTTGTGCTGACAGACACTCATGGAGTGCTGTGAGCTTCTTTAGCCAGGAGGCATGAATCATGTCAGGGCCTGGTGCTGTCCAGTTTGTGTACCTCTTTGGGTGGCTGGCCAAGGCTGGGAGCCTTTGTTTGGCAGTTTCCAATGCTTCGGATATGGGCATCTGGCTATACATCTTGGGTACATTCTCATTGCCATTGCACCTTTCTGAGTGTTCACGTGGACGCCACTGAGGTCACACCTTAAGTTACAACTGAGGACACACTGCGGACCACAGAGCCAAGACAAATAATAAAAAGAGAGCTGTATGTGATCCATGAAGTAGACGAGGAGGAGGACTTTACTCAGTGCTGGAGCTTGGCGCTGGACATCCTTCACCCACTCATTGATGAACCGTTTCCTGTTGAACTAGGAATCATTTGGCTGGGAGTTCTTGGTTTCAGAGGAAAAACTGAATATACCATGGCGGTCACAGAGGAGGCTCCTCACTCCTGCTACAAGAGGAAGACTTTACCTGACGCTAACTCCTATTGGTCTTTACTGAGCTCCTTGAGGAGATTACAGTCTCTTGGAATGGCAACACTTATTCTGGCAAGACCCCTATTCAGGGTGCATCTTCCCTGGATTTTGAAAACATGGACAAGCTCGCCATGGTGCGGATGACACAAATGGAGTCTCTGGTGGCACCGCACTTTCACCCTCATGCAAGGGACTTTGTCAATTCTGAGTTCAAGTTGAAGAGAGCTGAGATATTTATCCCTCAGAGGGAGGGATTTAGCCTGAGACTACTGTCATTGGAAGGTGTCCTGGAGGCATCCGGAACAGATGCCCGAGCCACCTCAGCTGGCTCCTCTCGATGTGGAGGAGCAGCGGCTCTACTCTGAGCTCCTCCCGAGTGACTGAACTCCTCACCCTATCTCTAAGGGAGCGTCCAGCCACCCTGCGGAGGAAACTCATTTTGGCCGCTTGTATCCGGGATCTTGTCCTTTCGGTCATGACACAAAGCTCATGACCATAGGTGAGAGTAGGAACGTAGATTGACCGGTAAATCGAGAGCCTTGCCTTACAGCTCAGCTCTTTCTTCACCACAACAGACCGGTACAACGACCGCATGACTGCAGAAGATCCGTCTGTCAATCTCCCGTTCCATCCTTCCCTCACTCGTGAACAAGACCCCAAGATACTTGAACTCCTCCACTTGAGGCAGGAACTCTCCACCAACCTGAAGGGGACAAGCCACCCTTTTCTGGGTGAGAACCATGGCCTCGGACTTGGAGGTGCTGATTCTCATCCCGGCCGCTTCACACTCGGCTGCAAACTGTCCCAGTGCACGCTGAAGGTCCTGGTCTGATGGAGCCAACAGGACCACATCATCCGCAAAAAGCAGAGATGAGATCCCGTGGTCCCCAAACCGGACCCCCTCCGGTCCCTGGCTGCGCCAGTGTCCATAAAAATTATGAACAGGACCGGTGACATAGGGCAGCCCTGGCGGAGTCCAACATGCACCGGGAACAGGTCTGACTTACTGCCGGCAATGCGAACCAAGCTCCTGCTCCGGTCATACAGGGACCGGACAGCCCTCAGCAGAGGGCCCCGGACCCCATACTCCCAGAGCACCCCCCACAGGATGCCGCGAGGGACACGGTCGAATGCCTTCTCCAGATCCACAAAACACATGTGGACTGGTTGGGCAAACTCCCATGAACCCTCCAGCACCCTGGAGAGCAGCCCTGGCTTCCTTTTTTGAAACAGAAACTACTACTTTGTTTTTTTTTTGTTTTTTGTACTATTGCAGCCGGTGATGAGCTGAGATGACCCCGCTGACAGATGCTGTTGTCACACATGCTGTCTCAGAGTGTATTAACTGCGTTTGTTATGTCTAAAATACTTCATACTAAACATCAGCTCCATGATTTAGATCTGTCAAATACATTATGACTACCTACTCTGCCTGAGCTGAGACAGTTCATCACCATTTTAGGGGTGAAGGAATCAGTGGAGGATGATGCTTCATTAGCTTGACAAAGCTAACACAAAGCAAACAAACAAATGAGCCGACTCCAAGCCAGTTATGATAATTATTGCTCTAATATTGAAGCAGTTATTCGAACAGGTGCAACCTAACCAAACAGCAGAAAGTAAAGTACAAACAGCTGCGGGGAGTATGAGGCTCCTGCTCCAGATGCACAGCATTGAGAGTGTTAATACTGTGACTTTGATATAATTTGGCTTGTAAATGAAGGTTAGAGTTTGATATTGTACTTTGTTACGATCTGGCTCTAGTAGCAGGAAACAGGAGACACGGTTTAGAAGTACGAAAATAAGTGTTATTAAACCGAAAGTAAACTTAAATTAACCACAAATGTATGCAAATGGGATTTCAGTAGAGTCAGTAGTGTAGGGAGTGCATGGATGTTTGAGTGTGTGGTGCGAGATGTTGAATAGTGCCGAACTTAAATACGAAAACAGGACAGTCGCTACCACGTGGAGCCGTCAGCGCGGGTCGAGAGGGGGAGAGCTACGTAGCAGATGGGAGGGCTTTATACTGGGCCACCAGACGGACGCACAGGTGTCTCCCATCCAATCCTCCGCGGTCTCCGTCTTGGGACTAGCTCAGCACACTATACATCACACCTCCGGCCACAAAAGACGGATTCCCACCAGGAATCCCGGACAACAAAACAAACCAAATAATTACGCGACCAACTTTACCCAGCCACCAGTTAATGTTTTACAAAATCTATAAAAATGCAATAGGCTATATACAAAATCTACAGAACGGACCACATTGGGATGTAGAATAAACCTTGTTGAGTGAGCCCAGCACCTCCAGTTTACCTTCCAAGCCCTCAGCAACCGATGCATCTAGGAAGCAATTTAAGAGGACACAGAAGGAGAGACAGGAGGAGAACTACAACATGGACATGGGAGTCACTTCAGGACCCTGGACAGCGTGTCTTCAGCAACACTGACCATACCTATACCATATCCAAATTAAATGAATTAATGTATTGCAGCCATCTATGTACGCGCTGGCTGGGGCGCTATGACAAGTTCAAGGAGAGTGGATCTCGGTCTGCGTACACCACCACAAGTGCGCTACAGCCAAGATACCCATCAAAATGTTTGAAAGGCAAGACTAGAGAGAAAAAATCCTTTTCATGCCGTGGGTACTAAGTTAGTACTTAGTACTAAGTACTAAGACATTTTGTAAATCGTGTGCTAAACGAGCTCACAAGCCTGCGTAGTCCCAAACCTTCCCGCCGCATCAGAACAGCATCCGCACCGACACTGTTGACATCTACGCGGAACTCCGCGGAACTGCGGCGGTCTGCAACCTGTTGACACATGACAGGAGTAGAAGACATTTGCATAGGACAGGTCGTAACGACATTCGGCATAGATAGACCAAGGTACAGGTTTGTTTGTTTCTCTTTCGTTCGTTTTAGAGTTAGACACAGACATGGAACACACACCACGGTGCACGCTGGAAACGCGTTTGAGGAGACAGTTTGTCCTGAGCTTTTCTCCAGCGTTATTACTGACGGGAACTAACAGACTCCAGACCACATGGGCGCACCTACCAGGTTACTACCTCACTTATATGAAATAAAACTGAACTGTGATGTTTATTGGGCGAATGTTTTCAAAATAAAACATTTGCTATGAAGACAGCAAATGGACACTCCAGTTTAGACTAAAAATTCTCCGCTTTAAGGCGCACATCCATTTCTGCCACCTTTTTTAAACACTTGCGGTGCATTGTGGGTAGGGAAAGGCCACGAAGGATACACAGGTGCAGTATTTTGGACAAATGGAGTATTCAGTCCTCAGGAGGGGCTGGGGTTTGGAAACAAATGGAACACACCTTTGGCAGCTGGTTTCCGCCAGAGAACTCCTCCCAAGAAAGAATCCTGGCGATTAGGAAACGGCCCTTGAAACGAATGCTATGAAAGAGAAAGTTAGGTTTTGTTTTTTGTTTTTTTATCCGAGTAGCATGAGTGAGACGTCTCACCAGACCACCCTTCTTGCTACAGGGAAGAGAGAATTGGTGTGTTTATTGAATGATGGGTGACGTGGTGTCTTACATTGTGGGGTGCTGACACGACGTCATCACTGCCAGTTACTGAGTGAATGTTCTGAGGGGGCATATCCCACTGTGAGACATCTCACGCATGCTATCGGGGTGAGGCAAATAAACTAAATGTTTTGTTTGTTTTTTTATGTTATGCAAGCTTTAATACTCATTTTGTTTTATGGGACATAAAACAAAATTACTGTTGCTGATTAAAACGATATGCCTTAATATTTCCTTACATCAGCAGTTTAGATGGTTTAACATTTCTGACATTGAAAAAAATAAAAAAATAAATAAATAAATAAATATAAATATAAATATATATATATATATATAGATATATATATATTATTTTTTATTTTTTATTTTTGCACTGAATATTATAGACGCCTGTCTACAGAGTATAGGCCTATCGTTTGTCCATTGACGGGTTAACGAGTGGTCATCCAGGTCCACGCTCCACACCAACAGGTGGCGCTAATGCACCAACATAAAACGAAGAAAAGTCTCACATTTTACGACAATACCAGTCTCTTCACGGCATGTCCAAACAACATGGCGGATTATGTGCAATGTGTAGCTGCTGAACCTGTTTCTAAGGAAAATGTTGAACCTTCAGCCACAGCAACAGACCGCGGGATAGAAGGGGACTCTGTCCGGGAAAACCCCGTGTGTCTCATCGTCCTGGGTATGGCAGGGTCCGGGAAGACTACCTTTGTGCAGGTAAAACTGGCCGGCGCCGCTAATATTGACAAACACATGAGCTGATTCTGTGGTTCAGCCGCTACAGATGCTTTTAAAGAGTAGGATTAATCATATATTTTTTATTTGTTCAAAACCTCAATAAAGATCTGACTGACGTCTGTTCAAGCTCCTCCCAGGAGATATCCACTTCTATAATTCGAGAGTTTAGATAACATTTAAAAGTTTAATGACTCAACAACACATCCAAAATATAGCGGATACAGTTGTTTTAGTAAGACTTTCAACAGTCTACCTGCCTCCGCTTATTAAGATTCAGTATTCATGTTTAAGAGCAAACAACCTATGTCTCCTTTTTTAAGTAACATCACTTGATTTTAGACCTGGGACGAGTAAACCAGTGCTGATTTGTGGGTTTTGTTTATTGTCTCGCTGAATGGATTGAAATGTCTTTGTGACTACAAGCTAAGAAGCATAAACATAGGCCTCTTACTATTTACTATTGCTGAAAATTCATACATGTTTTGTTGAATAAAAAAAAACAACAACTATAAAATAAGTTTTAGTTCTAAAGTATGGCATAATATGTTCATTTATTAATTTTCTACCACTTAGTCCCGTTGGGGGTCGCGGGTGGCTGGAGCCTATCCCAGCAGCTGGACCAATCCTGGACAATGTCCAGTTGGTCACAGGGCTGACACTTAGAGACAAACACTGACCATAGGAGTGCTAATCACTCTGCTACCGTGCACCCCGTAATATTTTATAAATATAAAATTGGACAGACCAAGGTTAAAGTAGATACATGTTGAGATTAATGTTACAGCTTCTGGATATGAAACATACCTCAAGGGATGCTTGGTATCATATATTGTTTTTTTTAGACTTTATTGCAGATGGTGGTCATGCACTCAATAAAGAGACAAGACAAAAATAAAACGCAATAGTGGAATACACATTTCAGAAGGCAGTTGTCTATCCAAGTGTGAAATACAAATTTGTAGCCTATTGTGAATGACAATTCATTTTCAGACTGAGTCTCCCCACAGATGAATCTGTTTAGATTTATGTCTGATTATAAAGTGCTTGAGCAATTTATGAACCAGGAAGGCCCCTCAGACACTCAGGCACCTTACTGCTGACTGTTCCACAAACTAGAACTAAAATCTTGACTCGTGACTCTGCTTTTAGCCATTATGCACCGAGACACTGGAACAGCCTTCCAGAGGATCTGAGGAGAGCCTAAAGCATGTACATTTTTAGATGTTAACTCAAAACTTATTTATTCAGTCTGGCTTTTATGTAGTGTTTTATAAACATCTTGTTTAATCTCACTTGTTTTTATTTTATTTATTTAATTATTTATGTGTCTACTTATTTCATAAATTTGTTTTTCTCTATTTCATACCTTTACTGGGTGAAGTAAAGTGAAGCAAATCCTCCGCTGTTTTTAAACTGTTGTAAATATTGTGTTGATGATTTTATGTTGTGAAGCACCTTGAGTTGCATTAAGTAGTGTGAAAAGTGCTATATACATAAAGTTTGATTGATTGATAATTCTGCAGTGTACAGCTGCACCGCTCCTGATGACATCCCCAGGACTGATAGATCTACTAACTGTTTCTTTGTTTTTTCTCTCCAGAGGCTGACAGCTTATCTCCATTCTCATAAAGCTCCTCCGTACGTCATTAATCTGGATCCTGCCGTCCATGAGGTCCCCTTTCCTGCAAACATAGGTCGGGCCTATTTCACATGTACACACACAACACATTTACGTATAAATGTGAAAAATATGAAAACTCAATCTGTGACCTCAATCATAAATGCATTGTTGTTTTTCATACGAACAGTGTCACACACAACTCAGTAATAATACAGAAATACACTAAGCATAAACAGTTGTGAGTTTGCATACTACAAACTGGGAGTTAGTGCATTAATATGAGCTGACTACATTGCAGCTGCTTCATAGTGGGTCTAGGCCAGGGGTCGGCAACCCAAAATGTTCAAAGAGCCATATTGGACCAAAAAAACAAAAAAAAATTCTGTCTGGAGCCGCAAAAAATTAAAAGCCTTATATAAGCCTTATATGAAGGCAACACAGGCTGTAAGTGTATATTAGCTATATTAGCCTGCTATCACGATATCAAATGATTAAATAGGCTACAAATACATAATGAGCATTCATGATTAAATGTTTATTTTCCCTGCAGCGCATCCTGCAGTACTTTGCTGTACGATATTTGTAGCCTGTCCAGCCAGACAACTTTCTCATTGTATTACAAACAGAGAAAGTCAGTCTGGGATTGTCCAATTTGCCCCCGATTTCTGCTCCGGCTCTTGCCGACCAATCGTAGCGACGGGGGAGGGATTTTGTTTTGCGCGACAATTTTTTCAACCAAAAGATTAGCAGGTTTAGGTAGCTTACTACGATCGAAATAAGCACCGAACTCGATATTACACCCTGTGTCCTCAGATTTTTGACAAAAACAACAGAAGTTATTCACCGTCTCCGATGCATCTTCTCTCTCGAGCCATGCTGGTGTACGCTGTGGTTTGTTGACAACTACAATCAGTTTCGTTTTCCTTACGTCACATCCGGTATGTGGTATTTGGTGCTTTAAGTTTAACTTCCATCACAACGTTAATGTCATCAGCTATCTTTCTCTTTTTCCCTTTGGGATCCATGGCCCATCACACCCGCCGGTTCGTTTACAACAGCCACCTGACTGGCACGGCGCCGCGCTGAAACGAGTGTCGCAGGCTATGACGCAAATCTTTGTTGACAGAAATGTTGAAATGTAATATTTATTATACAGATTTTTACAGCATTGGAAAACGTTAAGAATGTTTGTGTCATGTTTGTCCTCCTACAGAAACCATATTAAAACAAAAAATACCCCCCCCCTAAAGAGCCGCATGCGGCTCTAGAGCCGCGGGTTGCCGACCCCCGGTCTAGATATAGAGTATATCATTGGCATATAATGATATCTCATGGGAGGTATTATTAGATGTGATAGGAGCAATAAGAGGGTGTTGTTGGAGTCTTTGAGCTAATGGTTCAAGTTATAAAGAAAATAGGAGGGGGCTTAAAGGACACCCTTGCCTGCGTGATCTAGATAAGACTATAGGTTGTGATAAAATATTGTTTATCATTGCTTTTAAGCTTTGATACAGTAATTTTACCCATTTAATAAATGTTGTGTTAAAATTAAAATCTTTCATTACCTCCCAAAAGTACTGCCACTCTAGCCTATCAAAGGCTTTCTCTGCATCTAGAGCAAGTACCGCACATGGAGAGTTTATTTCTTTAGCAGCATATATGACATGTAGTAGTCTACGTACATTCTCTGAAGCCAGTTTTTCATAAAACCAGTCTGGTCACTGTGGATTAAATTAGTCATGAGGGGTTCTAGCCAAGAGGCGAGGACTCTTGCAAAGATTTCAATTTCAGTATTAATAGATAGTGGTCTATAACTACTACATTTAGTTGTATCTTTATCAGGCTTTGGCAAAACAACTATTAAGGCCATGTTTGAAGCATTAAGAACATCCCCAACCTCAATTGATGTTTTGAATCATGGCTTAAAGGGAAAAGCATCCCTTTTTCTGAACTAATGGCCTTGGGGATTGAATGTTTATCTCATTTCTGCAAACTCAGAGAGCGTAAGCAACTTGGTCATCAACCACTGAAATAGTAGTTTCTGCTTGTTCTGTGTATGTGGAATTCTACCTTAGATTTGAGTAAATTGTT